>CM063284.1:89457945-89782945 GCA_032173965.1 Sitta carolinensis
GTAGTATTGCTGTTTTGTTCTTAATTATTTTCAAAAAAATTCCTTGTATTCTGCTTCTCTTTTGGTGCCACTGAACACCAGGTTGATACTTCCAGAGAAAAAAATAAAAAAAGACTCCAAGATTTCTTTTCTGCATTGAAATCTCTAACAAAAGCCCACACCGGTACATTTCTATGGCTGGAGTCATACTTGTTGCTACATATAATTTTGCATTTATCAAGTCTACCATTTTAATTCTTCATCACCTGGTAATGTTAACACTTTCTCCAAATTTTCAGCCAATGATAGCTTTGAGAATACCAAGCACTCCCTACAAATAGTGAACTTTTCCACTTCATTTAGGAAGTTACAGAGAGAATTTTGGTAGCATTCAGGCAGGTCAGAAAGAACTGATGCTGTAAAGTGTGGTAAATACATAGACCTGTTGAAAATACCATGAGAAGGGCATGGCAAATATCTCCTGCAAATCTGAAAAAAACGTAATTTTCAAGTGATTATTCATGTTACATTTTCCCCTAACCTGCTTGAGGCACTAGTTAGTAATTTTCCAGTTCTTCACCCTGGTTCAGTCTATATGTTGTTGCATATAGAAAAAATTTTTTGCAGTGGGGGAAAAAATAAATAATAAAACCATTGCTTCCATAGGTTCTCCTGCTATATCTCATTTCTTTCCCTGGAAATAAAAAATAATGCTCCATGGAGAAACCTGAAAATAATGAAGAGGTGAATTTTCTGGGAAATAAGAATGAAACTGATGGACTGGTGACATGACCATGGTAGACTCACTTTGACATTTAGATGATAAAAGTATATTATAGACACCTCTAAAAATTTTCTGGTGGTTGTGTCTGCCCTACTTTGGGTAGACAGAGCCTTGGTTAGTGTCAGTGGAGCACTATTCACAGGGTCATACTCTGAGGTTACCACAGAATATACAGCATAGCTGCCTGTAATTGTGTCATTCACTAGTTATAGCAATTTATTTGGATGTACCACTCAGTACTGAAGCAAAGAGGTGTAGGCAAGAAGGGGGAAGGAAGCCTATAATTGTATTGTGAAAAGATGTCAAGATTTTCTGAGCCCCAGCTCAGGATTTGAAAATTTACTTCCTTATATAGGATCCAGTGAAAGATACTACTATATTAAAGAGTCTAGAGTGCAAAAAGGATTATCCAAGAGCATCTAAGACAGAAGTTTTATAGAAAAGTTGATGGGCATAGTATCAGAAAAATATTGTGTTATCCATTCTAATGTATCTCTGGTTTTGTACTTCTACTGTAAGATTTCAGCTAGCTGAGGGTTTGTCGTATACTGCTGACAAAATACAGTCGGAAATTAAGTATGACACCTGGGAATCTGAAATCGCTTCAAGTGCTAAGAACTGTCAGTTTCTTTTATTCTACTCAGCTTTTGGAGGCTTTTGAAACTATGTGATAATTTTCTGTTCAAAACTCAGCTCTAAATAGAGGTACAAAGTAGAGCTTCACTGTTCTCATGATGGTGGGGGACTTCGGTTATTCTCTTTTGTTTCAGGAGTTAGAAAACCTGGCAGGTCTCTATACAGAAAGTCATAAATGAAGAAGTGTTACTACTTCCCTGATTTAATTTCCTTGAACTTCCTAAATTCTGTAATCTAATTACTCTATTTTCGTTTCGGTTTTATTTTCTGTTTTGATGGCACCAACCAATGGCTATGCAAGACAACAGAAACTCCTGGAGCCATGGTGGGCACAGGACAGGGACGCAGTACCAAAACTGATGGAATATGGTCATAAATACTAGAGAAAACAGGCTTACCTTACATATGTTTTCATAAGTTGTTTTCACTCTCAGTGCTCAATTATTTTATTTATAGGAGCAAAAGGCAAAGTATATTATTTTTCCTTAGTGTAAGAAGTTCCTAACTTTAGAGAATATTTTGTTGACTGTACATATATTTTATTTCTGTCCCCGAACTCCCCTATTTGCTTGTTGTGTATCATTATTCATTCTCACTAGCAAGGTAATAGAAAAGGACATATTGTTGAAACAACAGGAACAATATACAAAGTTTTTGTCAACTTCTGCTAAGTCAACCACTGGGACTGGACAAATACACACTTCCTACTGGGATTAGAGATACAGAGACAAGTTCAAGCCTAGACTGTCATCTGCAAGAATCATCAAACTCCTTGAAACTACTGCAAACATTATCATTGTTACTGAGAAAATAAGACCTTTAAGTTAAACATTACTGTAATGTTAAATTTATTTCTTTTTTAGCACTCCCTTCCTCTCTTTTTTGAAAATGAAAGGGCGACATGTTATGGTGTGTGTTTATTCTAATTAATTGTTTTATTGTATTAGTTTATTGTTAGCAGTTTTATTGTTAATGGTTCATTCCAACGTACCCCTGCTTCTCTTAAGTTGGTTTTTCCCTAGGTTGTAACCTCCCCTAAACCGCCCTTCATTGCAATCCCCACCCTTCATTCCAGCACCTTCCCTGTCCATCTCCTAATCCTCGATTCCCCATTGGCCCATGTGAGTCTTGTCCCTCTCAAGTGTTCCTCCATTGGACTGTATATTGTAAACCCTGCCTGTTATTCCTCCCCTCTCTCTACCCCATTGGTTGTCAACTTGGGTCTGCCCCTAAGACCTCCCCCATATAAAATCCTGTGCCATGGGATTTTTATGTTAGTTAGTTAACCTAACTGTTAGGTTGGTTTACCTCTGTTACTTGGTCTTCTGTCTCTGTCCCCTCTTGAAATAAAGCCCTCTGGGAATACAAACAGGAGGCTCCTCTCTGATTCTTGCCTCGCTCCTCGATGCCACACCAGCCCTACAGTAAAGCCGGCGTGCTTTACAGCTGCACCCTGGGTTGCGCTGCATCCTCGGGGCAGCCCCTCTGTGACAGCTGTGTCTGGAGCTGGCCAGGGCTGATTTACATCAGACGCAACATCACACCAGGATGCATTGGGTAGCAGCAGGTGCTTGAGGTTGCTGGAACAGATGCAACCCTTTGCTGGAATTGGCAGCTGGAGATTACTGAACAGTAGGAAAGCTGCCATTTTAAATTTTCTTTGTCTCCTCTCCTTCCTGCCTACACAGGGTTGCTTCATCTCCTGCACTTCAGAAATCTAGCACCTTTCCTCCATATCACAGAATGACTGAGGAACTCCCCAGGAGATCTAAGGCCATTATGGGTTTGGCTGTACTTGAACCATTATGTTCCTTGTAGCAGCCTTAATTCCATAACTTTGTAAATTAAAAGTATGTCCGATGAGATCATTTCCCCATCTTTTTCTTTCCCAGACCACCTTGTTTGACAAAGTCTAAAAGGGGGAAAAAAGTCAAGGTCTGGAAATCCAGGCCATACTAAAATTCAGCCTTAAGCAAGAAGTGTCAAAACCAAGGTTTTGGAGGGTTAGTGGTACTTTCACAGTGCTGGCTTGCTCATAAAGGCAATTACACATGCAAGTAAATTATGCAGCCATTTATAACACTTCTTTCTCAAGTGAAATGCTCATCAAATATTTTCTGCAAAGGCAAATATTTTCTGTACTCCTGCTTCATGTTTCACAGCACAAGTTAATGAGTTGGCTGACACTTTGATGTTCAATGTACTAGGCGTCATTGTAGTTCAGAATCTCAATCCCTGCTCATTTATGTCATTTTGTGAATTTATCAAAGGACAGGCCTTGTGAGGCCTGCTCATGGGCCTCCTCCTCCCCATTCTTTTCTTCACCCCCAGTGAGTTTTAGCGTGTCTACACTGCAGTTGTGATAGTGCTGTGATGTGTAGCAGTGCTTGAGCTGACTTAAATTAGGCTTGCTGGTCCCAGGTACAGCATGAATTCAGCAGCAGCCCTGAGGAGGGACTGCTGAGCTGTGCCGGGGCTTGTTCCTTCACATCTGACATGGATGAGAAAGCAATGACCCATGCCTTCACCAGCAGTGCAGCCAGACTTCCTCTGTACTCTCCTGAACTGGGTTAACTTTTGATGGGATACTGCTCTGTATCTGCATTATATTCTGCTCAGTACAATGTTAGATAAGCAGTACTGAGATGCTCTGAAAATGGTCTTCAAAACGGGTCTTCCTCATTTTCCTAAATTCCTCCTAGAGCTTTTTACCACTAGCTTTTGCAGAACTGTTGGTCTTAGTCCCATTTATGTATTCAAGTCTACTGTCCACAAATTCTTTAGTCTGAAGTACTGGTCTGTGCGATACAAAATTAAGTTTTCTGCATAAAGGGCTTGTGTCTACAATGTGTCTTATTAGAACAGGGTTGGATTGTTTTTCTCTATTCCCTTCAAGGTAAGCACTTTGAAATTTTATTGTATTTTTAATATGAAAACTAGGAGCTTGGAAATTCGTATTCAGAAATTCTGCTTGTATTGACTCATGAATGTAATAGATTGAATGGCTCTTATATCCACTGTCATAAATGGAACCCTTCTTATTGAAAATGCAGTTTCTGTTATGCATCTGTTGAAGCCAGTATATAAAAGAAAAGATACATATATGTACATATATATATATCTAAAAGAAGACTTAAGAATGCCTTTCTGTTCATTCTCCTCCATCTTAAATAAATCTTTTTTTTTTGTTTACATATTTCTTTTTTCTTTTTTCTTTTTTTCTTTTCTTTTTTTTTTTTTTTTTTCTTTTTTTTTTCTTATTTTTTTTTTTTCCAGAGGGGGAAAAACCCAAATATTTTCAATGTAGAAGAAGGCAGCTACAGAAAAATCAAGCTTCAGCCCACACCTAAGTATGTTTGGGCAGATAACTAAAACATAGAAATTTCCAAACACAGTTGTGTGACTTCCAAGTGAATCATGCTTTTTTTGGGGGAAGACCAACCCACTTTTTTCAGTGTCGTTATATGCTGAATTGAGATGACTAACTTTTTACTCTGTTTGTAGCAGTAAGTACTGTTGTCTGAGATAGAAATTATCTAAGCAAAGCTTTTTTAGAAATTCTGAGTCCTATTATGCATAAAGTAATAATAATAATAATAAACAACTTATTTCAATAAATCTGCATAGAATATAGATAAAAATAATCTAAAATAAAATCTGTTAAAATTGTGTTTCCTATGACTACAATTTCAGTATTTTATCCTAGAATAGGAAAATCCAAGGTATTCCTTTATTGTGCTTTGCTTTAAAATGTAAATTATATTTTTGTCCATTCTCAAGGATTAGCTGCACCAAGTTTCTGCAGTTTTCCTCTTGGCCGGAATTCCCATTTTTTTATCTTGACAAATAGTGTGCCCAAAACTTACAGATTTCATAAAGAGTTGTGGAGAATGGTGTGAAAACAGGTTTGTAGATTAGAGTGTTAGTGGCAACCTTTGGACAGGTGAAAATTATTAAAAAGGAATGATGAACTGCAGTGAGTGTTTGCTGCTAGATCATTCTCAAACCAGTAATCATGTTTCAGCCTGATTCATCCTTTTCCTTTCCATCTGAGTGGCTGGAGCACAGAATCAGGGACACTTGATGTACAGATTTTTTAGAATTCCCCTTCCACTGTGGATTGTCCTCTTGCTTTCTGGCATGTCTTTGATGATGTTCTTGTGTCCTTAATGCTGATGCAGAAAAGTGAAGAATCTCCATGTTCCTCCTAGTCTTTGCAGAACCGATATTAGATATAACTAGAGGTGCAGAAAGCTGTTTAGACTGGTGTCAAGAAAGTTTGTTTTCAAGATTTCCTTATTTTATGTGTAGGAGATTAGGGGAGGAAAGCACATTGAAATGGAAAAGCGAACATGGAAAACAAGAATTAAACAAATATTTGAGCCCATAAAAATTTAAACCAGCATAACTAATATTTAGAGGAATATTTACATGTTTGGAAAAAAATCCCCTAGCAAAAGCTCAAAAGGCATCTATATAAATAACTGTCCTTTCAAGAGGTTAGATCAGCATATGCTGACAAGAGGCTTGTGTTGTGGGTTTTGTAGTACTCTTAGCCTAATTAACAAATGCATTACTGGCACAAGTGAGCCTGGAACAATTGCCAGTCAGAACACTCTGAAAGAAGCCACCAGGGAACACTGGATAGCAATAAAAAGCCATGGCTGCTTATTTTTAATTCTTTGGAGGGCCAATTCAAACAGCAAATGTAATTACAATTCTGTAAATAGAACACCCGAAAGCACTCCTTCTGGCATTAGTATGCATATCTTTGATATTTGTTTAACAAATGATCAAGTAGCCCTTTCCTTATGTTGCTTCTTATTTAAGGGGTTTGAAAATTTGAAAAGCAATGTTGAAAATATCATATAGCTGTGTACTCTTTCACTTCCAAATTTATTGGAAAATCATGGATTTGGCTGGTGAAAGAGCCTGCATGTAAAATTTTTCCTTTCTTCCTCATGTAAAATTAACAGAAGAGGTAGGTTTATGAATACTTTTTGTTTTCGTACCCTTTATTTGAAGACAAGACCTATTATGTTAGAGCATGATAAAGACAAAATAATTTCAAAGGGAAATCATAGCATTTCAACATCTAAATATTAAACTAAATTATCAGTGCTACTGCATGACTTTTACTAAGCACAACTAGTAGAGTCAAAACAGAAAGAAGAAGACTTTGCTGTCCTTCAGATGTGGCATACTTTCCCATTACCTGACATACTGAGTGTCTCAGCAGGATGTTATCCTACTTTGTAGTATTTTGTGCAGCAGGCAGGCTTGCTGTGGTAAGTCAATTCAGAGAAAGAGCGAAAGCAGCTAAGGCACAGCAAGATGTGATCATAAATTAATAATGTTCAATGGACTGTGACTGTGAGAGCTGCTATTGGTGTTTCAGGTCAGGATAATCCCCAGACTCAGTTTGATTTAAAAAATGGCAACCATATATTTCATGTGCAAATGGAAGAACACAGAAGTCTTGTGAGAGGTAAAAAGTTCTTAAAAAGATCAAGGCAAGTACCAGAGGGAGAAAAGAGGGGAAAGAATAACAATAATAAGCCAAAGTGATGCAAACTGTCCTGCCATCTGTATGTTAGTACCTCATAAACACAAGTAACGTAACAATATGATTCTTGTATTAAGGACTCTCATGAGCAAAAATCTCAAATTCTTGCTAAGTCTTGCCAGTTTTCCTCTTCCTTAGAGAGTTAAGGGACAGCTTTTTCTTTGAGTTATATAGGTGGGTGAAAAATGGTAGCAGCTGCCAATAAGATGTAAATAAGGGAATAACATCTTTAAAAGTTCTTTCTGTTCCCCCTCCAATATCATTGTCTACCCCAGTTTTAGTTTTGATTGGTTTTTAGGAAACAGATACTATCTGGGGTTTGGCAACAAACCCCCTTATTTATCAATTCTTTTCATTTCATTATTGTTCAGCTGCCAGTACTAGAGATCAACTTTAAAAGATGCTGCTATATTCTCAGTATTAAAATCATACCATGTTATTTGTGCAGCAGGTACAAATATTTGTCTTGTGTTTCTCATATTTTGAAAAAGTAAGTCTTGCTTCTGGAATGTATTTACTTTACAGAGTTTATGACAGAGAGGAAACTCAGTAATTTAACAGAGATTCCAGTTGTTTTAAAAGCACTTGTTCTTTCAAAGTGATGGTGGGGGGCAAAGGGGATGATGGCTGCTTGTTTATCCTAGCTGCTGTGGTCCAACTCTGCCCAAGCCTTCACCAAAAGAGGAAGGAGTGCTTTATCTTTTGTGACATGAAACAGTCTGGTCTGTCAGGGATACTTTGGGAATGCAGACTGGGGCAAGGTGAGTGGGTGGCATCACAGGATATTCAGTTTTGTTGCTCAGCATGACAGCTTCAGAGGATACACCCCCTTGGCTCTTTCCCCATGGCCATGCTATATATGGTGGCTTTGTCCCAGGAGATTTTTTGTGTTTTGCAAAATCAGTACACACCAAACTGATGTGACTTTAAAAAAAAAAAAAAATATTTTGTTGCTCAGATAATTTCAGAGAGCTGATTTACAGTGCGGTCTCCAAAACTTGTCTGGGCACTGATGAAAGGTCAGTGAACTAGTGTGTGGGAAAAAGTGCTTGGAAAAAAGAACCTTTTTTGGCTTTGTTGCCAAAATCAGTGTATCTTCTACACATGCCCTGACACAGAGAGCAAACAAGGTGTTTGCAACATGAGGCTTCTGAAAGGAAAAGAAGTTCTGCCTGCAGTGAAGACTAAACTCTTAGCTTAAAGGCTTAAGGTGATGTACATCAAGAGACTTCCCTAGGAACTGTTTGGGACCACTGTGGCTGAAGAAGCCAACAGATAGACTGATGGGAAAAGCCAATTCTCCAAAAGACAGTGTACAGACTTATTTTTCTAATCCTTCATTTCATCTGTATCACTTTTCCCCAACAGGTCTAAATATTCCCTGTTGGAGGTAACATCTCATTCTGTATTTCTTTGCTGATAGGAGGCTTGTGGTACACCCTGGGTGGAGAGAAAAGGGGAAGAATGGAGCTCTCCATTGTGATCAGTATGGGATCTCCTCACAGGCATCTGCAGGAGTACATGAAGGCTGGATGTGAAGACAGTATTTAGTCTTCAGCAAAAGCCAAACTTGACAACATGAGGAAGATTTTCTCTCAAGTACATAATGTTGAATGAGGAATGAACAGGAACTTGGTGATGGATAGTCAGGTTGTTGGCTGAGTTTACTCATGGAATCTAATACATTTGTAACAAGGTAACAGTGAGTTTGCAAAATAATGTTATTTTCAAATGTAAAGTTAACAGAGCTTTAAAGACTCCTGGGTTAAGGCTGAGCATAAGAGACAAGCCCTCAGTACTCGCTTTCCAAGGCTGGATGTTTTGAAGTTAAGGGAAGGATACCAAGAGTATCTAATCCCTAATCTAGGTTTTGTAAATTGTCTCTAAACTCTAGTGAAAATTGTATATTCCCCAACTTGTCTTTCCTATAGGGATGAAACTGTTATGGGGTAATATGTGATGACTCCTGAGTTTGGATCCATCTCCCATTTTGTGTCACAGCTGGAAATGGAGTGGTGGTGAGAGTGTCAGTCATCTGACTAGTAGTGAAAGCTGTCACCCAGTGTGTGAAAGTCAGCAAGTCAATTTGGTCTTGAAAGCACTCGATCCTGCTTGTTCCAATTTTCATATGAATAATTAAACTACCTTGTGGAAGATACTCTGGAAGTTCAATTTGCTTACTTTAATATTTTCTGTCAATTCCATATCACATAAAATGATAAATCCTTATTGGGTGTAATGTTACAGAGCAGTGAAAACAGTACTTAGCATTGTTCTTGCTTCTGCTTCAATCACTGACATATAATGATTTCACTGATGTAAATGTGGAATAACTTAGTGCCTCCATATTCACTCAGATATTACCATTTATGTCAGGTTGTAATATAAAATGGGTGTTTGTTTCAATCTGGACATAGCATAAAGTAAGCAGTATGAGTTATAAGATAGAGAACTATCAGAATTCAAAGTAGGGCAGTGAGAACTTAATAATAACAACATCCTATGTAGAATGGATTGACAAAAAAAAGAGTAAGAAACTACAAGAAAATTACAAAAAATATCTCTTTCTGCCTACCATATCTTGCCTTACTTTGATCTATCAGCATTTCAATGGAGTATCGGCTTACAACCACTTCTGTGCAGTTTTCTGTAGTCCCTATGAAAAGTCTTCATGATCCCTCTGTTCCCTCTAAGGTCATGATATCATCTAGATACAGAATCTATATCAGATTCTTTCTCTCTTTCTCTCTATGTCCCTCTTATGCTCTTTAAAATTCTGGACTTACACTCTCAGAAGTTTCCTCTTACACAGAATACTGCAAACAGGCAGATTTTCCCCTATTCCATACAGCTATGTCCTTTCAAAATTGCTGAAGGGAACATGTAGTAAGCAGCAAATAAATAACTAGTTACTGTATCATTGTTTCTGATTTTGCTTTCTGTTACAGTCAATATCACTTTAGAAGGTAAAACTTATCTTCCTTCTGCATGAATGTGACCACAGGTCTGGCTGCTCTTTTTCAGCCTAACCTGATTTACTGGGATCTGGTTCCCTGAATCTCTCTTGTGCTTATCACAGTCACCACTGGAGAATAAAAATGTATAAGATTGAAGTGCAATGTCCTGATTGCCCTTTTCCAGCAGCACTAGGAGTGTAAGCTGTCCCTAGACCTGCTTCTCCTTCCTGTGGCCCAGACAGATGCTCTGATGCTGTGGAGCTCACCCCAAACTCAAAAACCAACAGAGAAACAGCTGGTCCTAAGCTTGGTACTACCGGTGTTTGGACTCTCTCCTTCAAGGCCAGGTTGTTGGTGTAGATTTGAAAGCTCAGCCATGCTCAGCTTTTCCATGCAGTTCTGCATTGAGCTGTATAGGATCAATATTTTCAATCATTTTCCTAGAATTTTTTTCCTTACTTCTTTAGCAGCTGCATATTAAAAGTTTTATCTAGTTTTCAAAGCTTGCTATATTAAGAAAAACTTTCCAGAATAACAACTTTTCTTGAACTAGAGCTTATAAAAAAAGAAACTGCTTACCTTCTGTTTCTTCTAACATTTAATGAATGAATATGGGAAGGTCTTCATTATTCCTGTTATAATAAAGTGTAAAATAACTGTATGTTTTAAAAAGGAATTATAAATACTTGGGGAATACTCAGAGAAACAGTCAACTTTGTACAAAATAAGCGTTATCTGAGAAATAATATGCAATATTCAAAAGATGATTGCACATTTTATTCATGAAAATATGAGTAGGAGTACATAAAGTAACATGTACATTAACACAGAATTATGCTTGGTTTCAATATTTTCACTGGTTCCTCTTTTCTACAAAGGCACACACTTATATTTTAAGATGTTTGTGAGCAATTCATAGATCCACAGCAGGGTTTTTTAAGTTGACCTTTAATAATATATTCTTTCTTTGAGGAGAACTGTGACAAGTATGTGATATCAGACAATAAAGCTGATATTAGAGAGCAGTAGCCTAATATTCAGATGTGACACTTGTGATGCTTCTGCTTAGAATCAGCCATAAGATTTTCTTTCTGTGGTCTTTGTGAAAGATTGCTTACTTTGTTTCATAAATTATTACACTAGTTTAGAGCCTGGGTTCTTAAGATGACAAAAACAGAGTTAAACTTTAAAAGTAGTTCTTCAGGCTCCCCAGGAGGCATAAAAGTGTCTTGATTTCTGAACAAGACTGCATGGCTTCATTTTGGTGCTGTATCAGAAAAGAAAAGGCCTCCTATACTTTGCTTTTAACCTTTGCAGTTAAAATATAAAACCATAACCAACAGAACCAACTACTCCCCCATGGCCTCTCAGCCATGTAGGATTCTGTTCTGTACTCCACTGTGGACATTTTAAGCTGTACAATTTTGCTTTTTTCCTTTTGAAAAACATGTACATTTTCCTTTTGAAAAGCATTGCATAATTTACCTTTGTACAGACATTGAAAATATCTATCTTTGGCCTGCTGAGTTGAGAATTGAATCTGCTTCCTTATTAATTTCCTAATTTCAAGTTTGAAGTTACCTATTTACATTTGTAGAAGCAGGAAGTCTAGTTAACCTGTACAGAGACGACAACATAAATATTTGGAGGAAGGTAAAAAAGACTTGGAGAGAAGGTGCATCCCTCACTGGAGGGATGTCACAGCCATTGCCTGAATTTAACTACTGTGTGGTATAGCTACAATTGCTTCAGATTTGGGGATAACTGGTTATATTCATTCATGAGGGTATTCTTCTACCACAACAAAAGGCAACCACATATGGGTTGCTCTATCTCCACATAAAAAAAAAAAAGCTCTTTGCAGCCCTGGTTCCACAGTGCTTAGGTGTGGTTTAGAACATAGGGAAAATCATCTGCATGGTATTGATGTCAGAGCACTGGAAAAAAGCTTTTGCAGCTTTCGTTTCGCCCTGGCCTGCAACACTGGCTGCAACACATCTGCCCATCATCAGGAGCAGGCGTGGAGCTGCCTGTGGCTGCTCTGGGGCTGAGCTGCCCCATGGCCCTTCAGGCTGGCCCCGGGAAGAATGGGGTCTTCTAGAGTGCAGGTAGCTAAAGGATTCAGGCACCCACTTAAAATGCTAAGACCAGAAGGGGGGGATGTTGTTGTCAGGGGTGTTAATCACTCCCAGGTGACCCTCCAGAAGAGCTGCTCACAGTTGGTTAGCTCACAGTAGAGGGGCCTCAGGGGAGTACTGCACAAACCTCCAGAGGCTGGAGCTTTGTCACTTTTCTGGCTGGAGTAGCCATGGATTTGCTCCTGTGCAACAAGAGGCAAAGAAGGATGTAAACAGGGGGCAGGCAACCACCAGCCTCTTCCGTTCCCTTCAGGAACAGCTTGTTGTCTTCCATTAAGGAGCTGCTGTCCATAGTGCTGTCTTTGGGGATTACACATATTCACTGAAGTTTACCAATTTAATCAAACATATATTCTCTCTGTGGAAAACAAGGACCGAGATTTTTGGGATTTGTTTAATTATTGTCTCACATGCTTTTGAGTATCCTTAAAATGTGTCACAGTAAATTATCTGATTTTTATAGTATTCAGCACATCCTCAGGTTAATGTCCAAAACTATCTTTGAAGTAGTTGTGTTGCAGAAGGCAAGGTAAATTTTCACCCTCTTTTTCTGTTTAAAAAAAATAAGTACATCAGTTGCTCTGCAACAATTGCTAAACTCTTTCAAAAAATTATTTTTAGTGGGTTTTTTTACATTTAATTTTTCAAGTGTTTAAGTTTTTAGCCTTTTTAAAGCCTTCTCCTCAATCAAATTTTTTTTTCTTCTACATGAAAGCTGTGACTTGTCTCATCACAAATAGAATACCCTTCTTGGGTGTAAAGTATCCCTTAACTATGGGATACTAAGGATCTGGCCCTCTGAGAGGATTTGGAAAGATCGAAGCAATTGTTTGAACAAACATTTTCTTTTTTACCTTCTACTTTGTTTATTTGTCTAAGTATTCTCCACCGATATCTGATAAGGTAAAGATCTTAAATTTCCTACACTGAAATAGAACTTTTAATAAAGATAAGGGATGGAATTCTTAAGAAAGATAAAGTTGCTGCTTGATGCATCAGACTTGATTGTGTCCCAAAGCACAAGATTATGATGAGAAGTGAAGAAAATGCTGTTGACAACAGCCTACAGTGTCATTATGATCAGTGGTGGTAACCTCGCAAGCCACAAGGAGCAGGTGAGGAGGAAAATGTTCATTGGCTTCTGAAAGCAGTTTGTTCAAAAGGAAAGAGAAGGAGTTTGTTTTGAAATGCATTGTTAAACGTGAAACTGACTGCCAATGGACACTACTAAGATTAGTCACATGAAATCAAGAAACAGGTAGAAGAACTCATGATAGAAGAGTCCATCTAGATTAGTTATATTCAAGGTTCGTTCTTCCAGCTTGGGAAAACTTTGGCCTCCTTGAAGTACTTAGCTTCATCATGTCTAGACCTTGGGAATCCCTTGTTTGGTTTCTACAAAAGCTGGAGGCTTTATAGTCGAACCTAAGACAACAGTTTGATTTTATTTGGACTGTATGGGTTCTATGTATGACCTAGTATGAATAGTCTCTAATCTTAATGAAATGTTTATCAAACATTTCCTTAGCTATCTGAAGTCAAAAGAGCATAGCTTCTGCTGACTCTTCTTTCTGCTACTTCAGTCCCTTATTTTCCTGTTGCTCTCTTTTTTAAATTTTTTTTTTAATAAAATCCTCAGTGTGTCTGGCCACTCTGAAATTTCCTGTCTAACAGAGTAGCAGTGCACTCCTGGTCTGTGTGGAAGCAAAATTGCCCTTAAAGAATATCTCAGTACTTCTCACTCATCAAGTACATAGCAGTCTTCCTTACATCAAATACTATGTGAGTAATATCAAAAGAGAAAACTGGGGAGGCGCACATGGCAGTAAACATTTTTTGGGGAGCAAGAGAAGTTTAACTCATCTTTCCTTCACCACAGAAGAAGAAAAAATGATTTAGAGGAGAGACTAGCATTTGGAACAATCCCTAAATTGCAATTCCCACAGTTATGGTTTCCTTTGACTGTGTGTGCAAGCTTATTGAAAGGAAGGGAGAAATCCTCTATTCAAAATGAAAAAATTCCATGTAAGATATTATTTCAATGATTGGTGGAATGGAAAAAATAGGGGGGGGGGGGGGGAAATTGAAAAAGAGAAAAAAAAGCCTCAAACCAAAACTCTCAAAACTCAAACTTTACTACATGGTAAAATTACATGAAATTATATGAAGTTTATTTTGTTTGACACCAATTGATCTCCAGAAACTTGGCATGCTGATTCCCTAAGCTGTAACTTTGTAGTTACTCTGCTACTTGGTACCATGGCCAGCTAGCAAAAATGAAAGAAAACCTAACCCATAAATCAGTCTCACAGCTACACTACTTGGATAAACAGAAAGAAAATTAAGGGTAGGAAATGTTTTTTCTTGTTCGTGCTGGTTAAATTGATTTATATCTGTCTGTCACTGAAACTATGTTTTAAAACTAATGATTGTGGCTTCACGTAGAATAGTTGATATTCTGACCCAATCCTAAGGGCCTCCTTCAGTCCTTAGCAAACAGAAATAAAAATGACCCCAGGAGCTAGCAGCCTCCACTGAGGTGCTGAATCAATGACATCTCCTTTGTCCAATTCCTTTTTTTTAAAAAAAAAAAACCTCCAAAAAACAACTAAACAAAAAAACCCCAAATATTTGAAGAGTATTTTTCATTTTATTTGGGGGTTTTTGTTTGTTTGCTGGCTTAGTTTTTAAAAATAATTCTTGGGGGAAAACCCTTCTACTTCTTCCCCTTTTGAATGTTGCTGAAGTACCAGGTTCTTTCCAAGCTCCAATAACAGGCCACTACAATATAACTGGCTCGGCTTGGCTGCCAATCTATAATGTTCTTGGCCATGATTAATCTGATAAATAATAAATATATCAATCTAGTCTTTTAGACAAGGACAAATTCTTACCAGCGGGGAGGCACGAGGCCTCTTTTACAGCTGCCTGTAGTGCTGGAATTAATTATTTAATGCTTAATTCTTCAGGAAATGAGAAAGTTTTGATTAATGTTGTCCAGTGTCATTTCTTGCTTGTTTGATATGTGTCAGATAATTTTTCCTCTGCAGTCGCTCTCAAGAAGCCAGAGGCTACTGTCACTGGGATCAGACACTGAATTTCTAGAGATTAATTGAAGTGAAAATTTAGAGAAATGCACCATAAGTGCTTGCCCAAGATAACCTTTCACAGGCTAAATTTAGCTTCCTTTGGCAATGTTAGCCTCCTATTGCCCTAGTGTAAAACATTTATTTTTAATGCTGTGAGAAACCTATTTTGTTTCTTTGATTTTTTCTCATTTTTTTCTTCTTAACTCCGTGTAAGTCTGCATGATTAAAATATTTAAGGCTTGATTCTTCTCCTATTTACCTTACTGTAGTTCTGCATCTTCTATGGAAACCAATATAATGTTTATTGGTTTATTACAGAAGGGTAGAGTTGAGCCATAAAATTAGAACTATGTATCAGCAATACCTGAAGTTTGTGTTAGCTCTAGCTCTGCAGCAGACTCAGTCTGACTGCTAGAAGCTTGTTTCTCTTGCTATTTGTGCCAAGGTGACTCATCTAGCAATGTAGTCTTGAAGGAAGATTCCTATATAGATGGACAACCTGATACTGCTGTGACTTACTGTGAGCATAAGATAAAGGGCTCCATGCAGGTTCTTGTGCTGGACACTCACATGGCTGTTTTCTCTGTAGCTCTGCACCCTCCAAAACACTTTTTTTCTGTGTCAGTATTTTCCAGTGTTTACTTCCATTGCTGTTTTTGCCAGTAAAGAAGGGCTATATTCTACCCTCAAGCTTATTTTACTGCTCTTTAAAATCCTGGAAGTGCTTGTGTGCATTGCATCCTCTCAAGATGATTTTGTTCAAATGCTAACAGTTTAGCAGATATTCCCCTGACAAAGGGATAACCCTACGCAGTGAGAATATTTCTCTAAAATGTAACAATTTGGGCTAAATGGGCTGGCACTGTGTACCCATGATGCATGATTATGGCCCATCATCTAGTGCCAGTGATAAAACAAACACCTGTCCCTCTGCTCAGTATTTTCTGAGGCCACACCTGGAGCACTGAGCCCAGTTCTGGGCTCCACCATACTAGAGAGATGTGGACATACTGGAGAGAGTTCAGCAAAAGGCCACTAAGATGATTAAGGGACTGGAGCATCTGTCATATGAGAGAGCTGGGACTGTTTAGCCAGGGAAAGAGAAGGCTCAGGGCTTATCAATGTATATGAATATCTGAAGGGAGGGTGCAAAGAGGATGGAGAGAGACTCTCTTCAGTGGTGCCCAGTGGCAGAACAAAAGATGATGGGTGCAAACTGAAACACAACAGGCTCTATGTGAATACAAGGAAAGAGATGTTACTGTCAGGGTGGCCAAGCACTGGCAAAGGTTGCCCAGGAAGGCTGTGAAGTCTCCATTCCCTGGAGATACTGAAAAACTCTCTAAACTTGGTCTTGGGAAACTGATTTTATGTGGTCCTGCTTGAGCAAGGAGGTTGGATCAGCTGATTTCCAGAGGTCCCTTTTCACCTCATTCAACTTTTTTCTATAACCTGACTTCTTCCTAATTTATTACAGAAACATCTTTTTGGTATGATTTAAGAGTTTTCATTAGTGATACTGGGGTTATTTCATGAACTCACTCATCCACCCACGTGCTACACCATTTAGATCTAAGGGCTAGGACAGAGGAGTGAAATATTTAAAACATGCCCATAAATAATCTACATGTTTATTTCTAGACATGAAGAAGTATTGAACTGAAATATGTTGACCTAGGAACCTTCACAGCTTTTGGCCAAATGTGCAGAGCTCATGTGTCTGACCTGGCAGGGAAAAGAAACAAATAAACTTTAGAATTTTAATACTTATCTAGAAACAAAAGAGAGTTTCAAATTTTATATTGTTATTCCTTTTATTCAAGAAAGAATACTGTTCCAATAAAATTTTAGCTTAAGACCAAATAAGTTTAAAATTTTATGGAATTTTGTTTCTTTTGTTTTAGTTTTGTTCTGAATATCAGCTGTTTGAAGCTCTACAGGAGTCAGGAATCTTAGATTGTAGCTAGATTACAAAGCAGGTGATGGAATTGTAAGCATATGATTAATTACATAAGGTTTTGAAAACTATATTTGCCATTTCTTCCAGTTATCACATGGGAATCATTCACATGTGCACACGCACACAGAGACTTGTCCACATTGAGTATAAACAATTTATATGAGGAGGGACCCTTTAAACAGAAATTTTCAACATGTGAAGGGATATAAATAATCAATTTCCCTAATATCTAAATACAGTTTGAACATTCAAAATGCAGATAATGTCAGGAAATACCATCATAAAAAACCTCTGCATTTTTCTGGCTTGTTCTTTTCAAGGGAATCTGGTTATTTATTTCACTTGTTGTCCAAGCAAAACAAAAAATTTGGCTTGAGCTAATAAAAATATGAGCATGAAAAACTACGAAAAAGTTTAACTAATTCTTCACTAAAAAAACTCACAAAAAACCCACCCTGAAACCTGACTAACTTAAACTAATGCAAGGCACAAGGAAAAGGTTTAACAATGTGTGAATGTAACTTCAAAAGTTGAATTTGTTTAGGGAATTTGTATTTTCTGCTTCTTTCTTCAGGAACCTATTTGCATTTTAAATAATTAAAGCATTAAAACTGAAAAATTTATAAATGAGAGCTGCAAAGAGAATCCTGCTTGGCAGACAATAGAAAAGAAATTATTACCCTGCTAGGTTTGCTTTAATGTCATATCTGTCACTCTCCCCAAGGTAGGTTCATTACCATACCAAGTGCACCTCCTGCCACCACCTCCCCCATGCACACACTCTTTTTCTTCCACTCCCTGCCACTTAAGGACTCTGGATCTCTAGGGGACTTTGATCTCATTGTACACACTAACCCAAACAGAACCTCTGCTGTTCTCAATAATTTTTTCTTAAAAAAAAAAAAAAAAAAAAAAAAGTGAGGGAGAAGCGTGTGGGGGGGAGGGGAGTGAATTTGTGTGAAGAGTGACAGAACGCTTTGTCCAGCGCAGCTTTGGCTGGTTGTAACAAGCGTCAGGACATTAGACGCAACAAAAGCTGGATTGGCAGTATCATCAATCACAGCTCTGACAGTCGACTTCAGTTTGTTTGTTCCACTCTGCATAATAAGTGATTGGATCAGGTTTAATTAGATATTGGGTAATCAATCATTGCCAACAAGGCAACCCAGCTTGGGATCTAGATGCTGCAAAGGAGGGGGGGAAAAAAAAGCAAATCTCATCCAGGGTGCATAAATACTCAAACGTATAAGCACATAGGGTGAAGCTTCAGAGGAAAGGTATAAAGATGTCTGCAAGATGGCACATAATAGAATCGTTCACATCTGTACTATACTTGTTACCAGACATCTGCAGTTTGACATTTTACTTTCGCTGCATAATTACTTTTCAATATAATATAATATAATGACCTGAGGGAGAAAGACAAAGCAATTAAATTATGCATAAGATCTTTTCCTCCCCAATCCTTACCAAAAAGACAAAAAAAAAAAAAAAAAAAAAGGAAAAGAAAAATAAAAAAGAAAAAAAAAAGAGAAAAAGCAAGAATGGGAATTAGCATTCTTATGGCTATGGCTATTTGAAGAGAAGGACTGAAAATTCTTCCTCCTGCCTGCTATTATGATGAGTCCCACTTGCATAACTTGTTAAATCAGCTACTCTGAATTGAGATTACATTAAATTATTTTTTCTATCTTATTTTGCAATGTGTACCTATAGATTAAGGCCCACACAATGAAATGAAGCAGTGATGGATGGAGCAAATTAATCCCATTAAATTTAATTAATCCCATAAATTGAGAGAGAAGTTGAAAAGAAATTCTTCTAGAAGACCCAAAGGGAAGTGTGCCTGCATTTTTTATAAATGCATAATGCTGATATAAGTTAACACAGGATAAGATGTATCAGTAATTAACAAGGACTGCATTATCAGAGACCATTTCAAAGAGCAGGGTAAGGCATGCACAAGGCAGGTAGGAGCAATGTGGACCCTGACTCAGCTGTGTTCTGTGCTCTGCCCAACAGTGCCCATTTTACTGACAGACTGCTTACATTCCTATTAAATGTGTGGGGTGAACTCTGTAAGAAAGTGAATTCAGAGAAGCTGCTGAGGAGAGAGAAGAGTCACTCCCACTCAGAAGCATCAGGAAATGCTGAGATTCGAGCTGCATAAACTTCAGTGGAACCAGGACAAGCATCCTACTCACTGGTATCTACTGTTGTGTTTAGGTGTCTTTTAGGAATTTGGTGAGTCTGCATCAGAGTACAATGCTGCAAGGACAGAGGTCAGTCAGGGATAAAAATCACTGTCCTGATAAGGACCAGGAAGGATTGCTGCCTTTGCCTACTACAAACTAGATGAAAGTTTCAGCTGACAGTGGTTTAAGGGGTTTAGTTTTTTGTTTAACTGATCTGGTACTTGTGTTCTGACAGATGAGCACCTTAAAGAAGTCTTTGGCCTTAGTTAGGCAAGGCGCTGTGTTAGGTAAATACTTCAGTATGATCAGAGGAAACTGATCATACTGAAAGGACCTGTCTGTTTACAGGATATGACAGTAAATTCCGTCCTTTAGGCCTTTAAACCATAGCTGAGGCAGAAGCCTACTGGGGGCTCATGACTAAGACCTCATGTAGCAAAAGAGCCAGTTTTAATTCTTCTTTCCACAGCTTTCACTGCAAAAGTCTTTGGCTTTGTAGTAGAAGTGGAGAAAATAGTCAGACATGGTACCCATCTGTCTAAAATTTGGAGAGAAGAATTCAAGTTTTCTTAATTGAAAAAACCCTGCAACCAAGAGTCGGCACGTACAAGCAACATGCTTGATTAAAGCAGTTGGATTTGTGGTCTGGAATTTACAGGTGTTTTCTAGCCAGTGTGGAAAAAGTATCTGAGATTTTGCATCATGGTGCCAGTTTTAAAAAGGGAGGAAAAGGAAGATGAAGGAAAAGGAAATCTACAGTAAAGACTTTCCTCTGCTCAGCTGTGATGTGCTACATTGAACAATGTTTCATGTTTGACACACACTTTAACCTGACACCAGTGTAGTGATAGCCTGAGTAGTTTGTCCACTAGAGAAAGCTTTTATCTTGATTTGTTGTGTTAGTATTGCACATTTTATGATGTATCTGGATCAGCTGCCATGATTCCTAGACCTGGGAGTAGCCATCAAATTATCAGAGTCAGCCATCATGTCATAAAGAGATAGTCTCCCCTGACTCCTCTTCACTCTCCTCAGCTGCGAATCGGGGCTGGGCAGAGCTTTTCTCAGACATGCTGAATGTCAAATTTATTTTCCTGCTGTGACTAGTGAGATTGGACTCCTCTGTAAAATTTACAGTGTGTCTTTCTAACCAAGACCCCCTCTTATTCTGCTTCTCTTGATCCTCTTCAAACTCACCAGGTTTGAAGCCAGAAGCAGGGGTGTTTCTAGTCTGCTCTGCTTTTGTTGCAGGGTGTTGTTATTTAAAGGAGCTGCCCCATACTGAATCCACAGGTTCCAGCAAAGTAGACAGCTTTGATTTGAAGATATGAAAAGATATGGAGATAATTCCGGTCACTGAGTGACTGCTCACAGCAGTGTTTACAAAAGCCTATACCTGATTTTATTTTTATGGCCTGTATTTTTATTTTCCTGCAAAAGAGGCAACAAAAAAATCTGAAATATGCCTTGGTCCTTTGTCAGAAAAAGGGTCTGTATAATTTTTCAGTACGTAGTGTTTACTGGCAGGTAGGACCCCACTCAGAAAGGGGGTTCTCAGGTTGCCATACCTCATCCCCTGCTCTGGCACGTGGTCAGCTGTGTCACTGTCAAGTCCAGAGCGTGTCTGACCTCCAGCATGACAGCAAAACTGCCCAGCCACTCTGCCTACCCCACTGAGAGTGTGGTTTGCTCATTCATGGCATGACAGCCAGTTGAGGATATGTACAGTACTATGTCTATGAAATTGAAAAAATAATAATCTAAATACCTGATAATTTTCATGAACTTACTTAATTGTAACCAAAAAAATAGGGTCTATGATTTATTTTGGTAGTGACATTCCTATTTCAGTCTGAATTCCAAATCTTTTTTAAATTCAGATGCTCATTAATTGCCTAGTTATGTCAAAGTATTAAAGCAGAACATTTCAGTGGCTTTGAAACAAATGGGTTTTGGGATTTTTTCAAAAAAAATTTTTGTAGGCTGGTTTACACAAACCAGGTTCTCATGTATGAGTAGTTTTACATGATTGTTCATGTGGAGAGCTACTTTTCTGCACCTGGAATTTATTCTCAAAGTGTTTTGCACAGCTTGGTAAAGTAGTAGTGAAAGATGTAGAAAAAGAGTTTTGAGAGTCCCAGTGCCATCTGCTTGGTAGTTCTGGAAATTTTTGAGTATATCGTGACATGAAATCACTTACCAAACTGTGTAGGAGCTGAAGACTCTGGGAATTTAGGCTGCAGATCCTTCATCAAGCTGCCACTCAGGCTTCTGGAGAGTCAAACAGATGAGCAGACATGAGACCTGACTGAAATGTGTTGTAACCTCATCTAATTCAAACCTTCTCTATGAAATGGTTGTGCTGTAATCAGTCTGAGATCAGTCAGTCAAAGGGAAAGAGAGTCTTTTGAGGAGCTTTTCAAAAGCTCATTTTGTTATCACCAGCATTTCCACTAGAGCAACAAGTACTGTGCCATTTTTGTCCCAGGGCTCCAATAAAGACCAGTGACCCATTTTGCCAGGCTCGAGGCAGATCTGCTAGGGCACAGTCTGCCTCTTTCACAGCAACTTTGTTGGAGTTCATATACAGTACCACAGATAATTGGATTTCTAATCCATCTGTTAACTGTTCATGTTCACATGACTCCACTTTATTCAGAAATCCTGTGACAAAATAGTCTGTTAGCTCATCTTGGATTCCCTTTATTCCCTGACACTGTGTAGAGAAGGCTTCTTTTTTCTCTTCTTGCTGTTCCACTGCAAGCAATCATACAGTATGTGAAAGGAGAACTGCCCACAAACTCCTCTGATTCTTATTCCCTTTCCCTGAAAAGGACCTTTGCAGCTGTAAACTCGGAAATGGCACTTTCCTTGACATTTCTCTGGCAATATGTGCTTGGAAAGCTTGGGAAAAAAAACATTCATGCAAGGTTTCCTTGTAGCTGGCATTATTGTTTTAGTAAAAGGACAGAGATGAAGCAGAGCATGGACAAAACAGTGAGCGCTTGTTTATTGTAAAACAAAACTTCCGCAGGGGAAAAAATATTTTCACAATTAATTTGCTAATTAAGCCGAGTTAGATGTTATTTGCAATTGATTTATAACATCCTTTCAGAGTGAAAATCACCTGTCTACAGTGTCTCATATGAAGATTTTGCCATGATCTTGTAAATAAAATCATGACGGTTTCACAGTATTTGAGAAAACAAGTCAGAGGGAGTGTTAGTTGTTTGTCAAATTTTTATAGCTCTGGGGCTTGCCTTTCTTCAGCAAAGACCTTTTTTGAGCACCATAATTCAGATTCTTTTGCAGTGCAATATTTGTGATCTCAGGCATACTGGATTTTTGTGGTCACTTTAACTATCTTTTCCCTATTTGCATTTCTATATGTCTTGCCTATGTACAAATCCAGAAAAAAATAACCTGAGTATTGGCAGTGTGTACACTTTCAAGAGATCCCCACTTTAAATATCTTCCCTCTGGGCCATATGGTCTAAAGATATCTCTGACTGTCCTCAGAGCTCATTTTCTTTAATCCTGGATTAGCCTTGTTGCCCTTCTTTACCTTTTCAAGTACTGCAAAGTCTTTCCCCCACCCCACCACCTCTCCCCCAATGCAGTAAGGAAAAAAGAGTATAATACTCAAAATTATTTAAATTTTGGCCAAAGCAATTCATAATCTCAGAGTATCCTCCCTGGATTTCTAAACTTGCATAGCATTTCATTGGCCTATGCAGGAAAATTATTTTTCTATAATATCTTAATATTTTTAGAAAGAAGATTATAATTGTATCATGGTCTTTAAGGCATCATCGGCAATCTCATCTATATTGAATATTCTTGAATAAAAAATGGACTTAATTTCCATTGGCCACATAGAAAAACAGTTGCATTTAATTTGTTAAAACATACATTTAGTAATTGTAATCAGTTCTCACTGGTAACCGGCTGTAGAAGATGTAGGTGTAGTGCTCAAAAGCCACTTGGGCATTCCCAAAGATGATAGCAAAGCAAGGTCTCTAAGAGCAGAACAAGTGCGACATGTTTGGGATCAAGGAAAAAAAACCCCATAATTATGTTCTAAAGGGGCTTCAAATGTAAAAGCTGTGTTATATAATTCTTTTTAGTTGTCATATATATTAAATGGAATTTCTGAGTTTTTATATTCCCTTTTCTAATCTAGAATAGTAACGAGAGGATTAAAGATTGCTTCCATAAATCCTACTTCTTACACTGACTTGTGAAATATCATTTAAAAAAACATTCATCTTCTCCCTCCAAGTGCAGAATTGCTGAATGACACTCAGATATTAACAAGCAACACTTTCAAATTATGTGGCTCCAGCTTAATAATGAAGACCTTCAGATCATGAAAAATCACTGGAGAAACATAAATTGCACTTTTTCAAAATAATCAAAATAACTTTGTCAGTCTGCAGTGATGGTGATGGCTTAAGCAATTATTTTTTAATAGAATATTGTGAACACCTGCCAGAATCCTTCATGTTCCTTAGCAGTGAATACTCTCTTAGAAACAACTATAATGCGCTTAAATAAAGAAAGAAAACAAGCAAACGCACAAACAAGCAAGCAAACAAACAAACAAACAAACAACCCCCCCCTCCCTGAGAGCTAAAATAACAATATTTAGACCAAATGAAGCAGTCAGGGGCAGGAAAAAAACAATACTCATATGTAACGGTCTTCATGTCTGCTGTCATCTCCGCATATGAAAATACATTCAGTATTTATAAATGTTTTAATGTCTTGGCATGTTAACCCTGATTTTGGTAAGTATTACTTCATAAAATGAGTGGTCTCCTTGCTAGCTTTCACCTCTGTGCATTGGAACTTGCTAGACATGATTTTGTGTTGCTAGAGAGGAGAGCAGGGCTCCGAGGCATAGGTAAGGGGGCTAGAGAGAGAAGTGAAAAGGAAGCTGGGTGAGATTTTACACTCTTGCCACCAAACCAGCAGCCAGCATAGATGAGACAGCGTTACAAGTTTAGAACAGCTGCCAACTAATGTTTGATCAGGGATAAAATATGCCGAGGTGACAACATCTTTCTCCCCTGCATTTCAGGGACTATCATTAAAAATGCAGCAAGGCTCGTACAGGCCCAGAAGGTCCTATGTTCTCTCAAGATACAAGGGAGAGAGACAAGTTCACAAGATGTCAAGAACAATATCCATTTGTGTTTACTATGCAAACCCGCTGAGTAACCTTTCTATTCATGTTTGTACTAAGGACCATTGAGAATTTAGGGGGAAAAAAGGGCTGCTTAGAATGAGAGGGGCGCGGCAGCTGTGAAGGAACAAATGTGTGTTTGGGAAGTGGAAAAATGCCACTGCACTGCTAAATGGCTTCTCAGGGAGGAAAAAATAAGGAAGAAATGCAAGATTAAAAGACATATATATTTATATAGAAACCCAGCTTGCAGTGCTGCAGCATGGCTACAAGTTAGTGTCCGCAGCCCTTTCCCTCCTCCCCTTTTAATAATATATTGATGTAAGCAGCTTGCGCATGCCAAACAAATTCTCTACATGAAAAGTCAGCTGTCGGAAGGAGGCTCATCAATCTGGCAAAGTGCACTCAGGTAGAACGCCT
The DNA here is from genome assembly GCA_032173965.1 of Sitta carolinensis. NCBI lineage: Eukaryota > Metazoa > Chordata > Aves > Passeriformes > Sittidae > Sitta > Sitta carolinensis. Next base: position 89,482,858 of record CM063284.1, read on the forward strand.
CTTGGGGAGCCCTCCCTGGCAGCCTCGCCGCTCCAGGGAAAGGGATCGCTCCAGCGCATGGGCTCATAAATGTTCATTAAGGAGCCTTTCCACCAGTTTACAGGAAAAGCAGTTGTTTGGCAGGAACAAAGGCAATTTAATTCTCAGTGATATCATGGGAGGCTATTGCAGATAATTGAACTATTGGAAGTTTTCCTTTTAAAATGGCAGAGACAGCCAGCAAAATTCTCTCAATAAATGACTCTTTAGTACTACAACAAGAAGAGCAAATCCCAAGATGTTCAGTTTGGGATTCTTTGCTGCAGTTCTTTAGAAGGCATATTATGCATTGCTTCTAACATTTCTCACATTGTTTCATAATTTCTTCTTCTCTGAATAGGAGGAAGGAGAGGAAGTATATTTATTTTTCTGTCGCACCTATGACATGGATGACAACTAGACAACACAGCTTTAGGAATGCTATGCAATATCATAAAGCAGCTACAAAAGACACACCTAACACAATGAATTAGGAAACATATTTTATAGTTTCAACTATGATCAAAAATCACGTGCCTTATCAGTACAGTACTGGTCTTTCTTCTGTAGTTAATGGTGAACACCCTTTTTATTTCTATAGACAACATTGTATGTATTAACTAGATTTTTTCCCTAATTGTTCAGTGTTTTAGATATTGAGTTCTGTGCTTTAATTTTAACATCATAGAGCCTGTAGTGGTGGTTATAGTTAGAAAAGCTTTGTGCATGTAGAGGGAGAACAACCTTTTAAGCTAAGAACTGAAATATGGAGATGACCTTCCTTTTTAACAGACTGCTTAAAAATACTTTAAACATTTTCATCGATTAAAAATAGTGTGGTTTGATTTGTAAACCAGTTAGATAAAGACTGGAGGTTTTCATAAGTGCTGTACCATCCATATTTTAGGAAAATAAGGGAAAGAATCTGTCCAACTGTTTTTCAAAATTAAATACTGACTATGAATGTGTTTCAATCTCGAGATGATCATTGCAGGAAACATGGTAAACCACTGTGACTGCTAGTACAATTATCAGTTCTCAGGGAACTAAAATAAATCTTTACATTTATTTCAGTACAGCTACACTGCTTTCTACTTGGGAGATGATGATCAAAGGATAAGAGTATTGAGAAGACTATCTCAGAAGATTAGATTTCCAAAACAGAACAAAGAATCTGCCACAAAGAAGGTAAACTAGTTTTCTATTAGAGAAAAGGACTTTTTGCCATCTTTCTTTTACTAGTGAAAATTGTAAAAATAGGAGCCTCTAAGACTTTATCTATAAGTGTGATTTTAAATATAGGTAGGTGACTAATAAAAAGACTACTAATGTTTTGTTTCTGCTTAAATTATTTGTGGTGACTTTCTTTTCAGTATTGATATGGTTATTCAAGAAGTGACTTGAAAACAAAAATATGTCTGGTTTAATATGAGTGAAAATATCCAGGCTATCCTTTTGTTGGTTTAGCTGAATTCTCTTTTAGATCAACAAAACTCCTGCTTGTCAACTAAACAGAAATAAAACAATTTACTTCCTTCATAAGAAAGTATTTTTCTTGAACAAGAGACATTATTACACTCAGAAAATAAAGAATCTGTGAAAGACCTAAGATTGCTGTAGACATGTCATGGATGCCCCATCCCTGGAAATGTTCTGGGTCAGACTGGATGGGGCTTTGCGCAACCTGGTGTTGTGGAAAATGTCCCTGCCCGTGGCAGTGGGATTGTAACTCGATGATCTTTATGGTCCCTTCCCAAGCAAACCATTCTCTGATTCTATGAATACCCAGATGGAACACACCAGCATGCATTTGGGTTTGTTAAAACTATCTATGGATGGTGGTATATCACTTTCTGAGAGTGGCAGCCCCACAGTGTATGAAGACATCTGGCCTGACCAGTAATCTTGGGGGAAAAGGGAATCTCATTTTCTTACCCTTACATGAATACCTAAACCCCAACCATAGTCAGGTTGTGAAACTTGCTGGACATCACAAAAAAAGAAAACACTTCTCAGAGATCACTCAAAGATTCCTTTACTGTAAGTATGTTTTTAAAGAACTTTGGTATTGTTATTAGAATCTATGTAAAATCTATTAATTGACATCTAATACACACACACACACACACACGCACACATATGTATATAATGACTTTATTGCAGCCTTATGCTAACTTGAAAGACACAGTATGCTGTTCTGAAAAGAGAGTTTGAACTTTTTATGCTATACCATCACTAGTACTTTTATTCCTCCAGGAGCCAGGAAAAGGTCAAGCAAATCTGCACAATATTTTTCTTTTCATGAGGATTTTTTGCCGAGGTCTCACCTTAACTTTTGTCAAAAAGACATCACAGTAGACATCATCAGTGCCATCTGATGGTACTACTAAAATAAAATAAAAAAGCAGAGAGAAAGGAAAGAAAAAATAAGAAGGAAATTTAGAAAATTCTGGTATTTTCCTAGATTAGTTATGGGGGATAAACCATGGACATTGCCTTTATACTGTTGAGACTGAGAACATTAGAAACCACAAAAAATATCTGAGAAATGTGAAATAGTAACAAATTAGGTAAAAATTAAAGTGAGGATTTGTGTGTAAAGCTTGTCAATTGTAAGATCTTTCTCAAGTGTTTGCTAAAAGACCCATCTCCTAAATAATCCTCTTGATAGTGTCAGAATCTATACATACATACATAAAAATGCAACCATTAAAAGATTTTTTGTCACGGAGGAAAAAAACTCCAACACCTGAACATGTCATCTGAAGGCATCACAGAGTTTAAAACTAATACAGAAAGGCAAATTGAAGAATGGTGTCATATGTGTATTCATATTTGCACCTTGTATTAGAAGCTCATTGCATTTAGGATGCCTTGAGTCTTAGTAAGTTTAATGGTTGACACAACATTGTCCATTGCAGTTAGTTCAGTTTCCCTCATTGCTATTGCTGCCCCTTGCTTCCTTTCCACATTGCTCATATTTAGATCAGTCATTTTATTCTGCCTTCTTAGCACCAGCTTGACCTCCTCTTACACCAGCTCTAATGGTTCAGTGCTGCTGAGAGTTTTCCTTCAGCCATGTGACAGGTGATTAGCATTTTAGCTATCAGCACCAACGTGGGGATGTCTTCACTTGAAGATGAACAGTTTTTCTCACCTGCCCTGAACTTCCCTCACTAACAAATGCCAGCTGCATTTGGCATGGGTGATATGTGCTGGTTCTGGCACCCACACAGACAAAGGTGAAGGGGTTACAGAGAGCAGGTCTGCTCAGCAGGTCTGTAACACATCAACAGATCTGCTGCTTTTAGCAGGTGGATGTGCTCCCGGCCTCCAGCGCTCTCGGTTGGGAAACCAGTCCAGTGCTCCCGAGGGGTCCAACCCAGCCATGTGCTGCAGCTGACAACAGAGGAGAACCCCACTGAGGTCAGCAGGAGCAGGGGTAAGACCAAATTTCCAGATCTTTTGCAGTGCTTCAGAAATATCTCTGATGCTTTGAGGTCTGACACAATTCAGAAACTAATTATCTAGTATTTTGTTTCTAGTATTTGTCACTGTTTTTTTTTTTTTTATCCACAACTTTCAAGTGGACTGTGATTTTAATTAGTTTGTACTAAGAAGTATGTTGGAGAACTTGGAGTTTTTAAAGGGGAGCCTTCTCATCATATGGGGTTTCCAATGCTTTCTTGTCTCTACTAATTAGAAGTGCTTATAAATTAATTATAAGACTGCTTTGCAAACCAGTAGGAAAAAAACTGTGTGCCATGCTGGATATGATTAAGATATAAGAACAAAGAATTCAAGAGAAAACACAGTATTTTTATTGACTGACCCATCTTTTAGTCTTTTCCTTGTGAAATTCATTTTTATTTATAAAAAGACCTCCTGCTCTTTGTTGAATAAAGATGTAAGGTTTATTCATAAATGGATTTTTGACTAAATCAACATTGCAATGAAAGCCTAAAAAAAAATTAAAAAGAACAAGAAAATGTACATTATAATATGCAAATACAAACATCCTTTACTTCTGACACAGAGAAGCAAATAAAATCACAGTCTGTATGTCTGTGTGTTGTATGCCTCAAGAAGAAGTGTAACTCTCCCTGGAAACCATTCCCATATAACTCTACTGGACAGGAATTATAACCTGTTGTATATGATTTGTCACTTTTCCATCTCCGCCTCATTGTGTCTCTACATAGCTCTCATACACCTGGAAATGCAACACTGATGTTTTTGTATCAATTTATCAATTCATCTTCATTTATGTACTTGAAGAACAGAGGACCTAACATGCACTTGAAATTCTTTATTCTACTAATATATGCTTAGAAGTCCTACCTCAGCTTTAAATTAAACTGTACAAAAGGCATGATAGAAGAAAACTATTAGAATACCAAATGGAAAAAAATAATATAAGGAGGTCTAAAATGTGTGTAACCTTGCTGCTTTATTGAGATTTTCTCTTATAAAACCAGGAGTGTGGGATTAGAAAGTGCAAATGAAAAATAGCTTGTTATGGTAAGATGAATCCTCAATATTTTGTCATCTATTTCTGTTTGTTTGGGTTTTTTTTACTGTTGTTCAAGAATTTTTATAAAAGGGTAAAAATCAAAGGAAAAGGGAAAATCCATGGGTTTCTGCTTCATTTTGGCACCCGCCTTTTTGTTTATGACACTGATTGTTCAATGTTTTTAAAGCATCTCCTCCATCACTGAACTAGCCCGTAAAACTGTGAAGACTCTTCTGCACATTTTTTCTTTCCCTGTAATGTTTTGGTGACTTCTCCATCTGATTCATATCTTGTCTCCTAATCTAGAGACCTGCTGTGTCAAAGGACACCAGCTCTCTGATGCTGCTTGAACCTGTTCTGCCTGAACCTGAATGCACAATGACCCAGCCCACTGAAGTGAGCCAGGGCACGGCAAATCAGGTGTATTGCTGACCTGCTTGATGAAAGGCATCCATCTGACTGCTCAGCTTCCCTGTACTCTGAGAATGTCAACAAAAACACATATTCCTGATGTCTGCACTCCTTTTTCTCTTTTGGGACTTGGTGTATTTTGTCACATTTAGAACTGAATGACAGAAATAACCTTTTCCTCCCACTAAGAAGGATAGCTTGACACAGAAAATTGACCTGGAGTCTTCTGTCTGAAGAAAGGACTCTTTGATGAAAAAGAGAAAGTTGTGCCTTTTATTAAATTTTGTGTGTGCTTGTGTGCATGTTTTCTATTTTCTGCATTTCCAAACTTTGGCATGAATTTTGAAACCTTTGACATGCAACTGGTGAGTTTTCTTAAGTCTAAGCCTGAAATGTATTTAAGTTTGCTATATACAGATCACATCCCACACCTGTGACTGCCTAATCCTGTCACTCATTGAGATGAAACAAACCCACAAATACTCTTAACTCTTGCTCATTGAAAAGATGTGAGACACAGTCATAATACAATGCATGCTTCTGCTACAGCCATTCCTCCTCCTCAGATACTGTTTCACATTCTGTATTTTTATATTGTTTGTAAATTGTATATCTACTTCCAGTTCCTCCTGAAAGACCTAGTGATTAATAATGAAAATTTTAATTATTAAATTAAAATCATTTATTTTCAGACACTACAGTAGTGTTTTGTCCTAATTCCTTCATGGCTGTTTTAAGCTGTTCCTGCATATTCCCTGCTTCCTCATTGTTTTCACTACTTTTTATTTTTAGGAATAAACTTGAGCTGACTTAATCTGTCTCAGGGAAAGAATCTCCTTTGAATTTTTACCTTCTGAAAACAACATGAACTCTGTTGATATTTTCAGAGGTGATTGGAAAAGAAAGTGGTGATTTGTACTCCTGTCACTTTAAAGACCTGTTCTTGTATCTGCTGATATTAATTATTATTTTTCTATAAGTTTCTATATGATCTAGGTGCTGATTGAAGTCTAATATGGCCTGTGTGAATTTAATATAGATAAGTTTAATTAAGAATTATTAGTCTTCTATGTTAGTTGTTAGTATGATGATGCTTTGAACACATTCCTCCAACACTGACTGTTTTCTTCAGGAGTGTCATACAAAGGCATTATTTTAAGTCAAGAAAATTGACTTTTCCCTTTTATTTTCTGTTGTTTTTCAGGAAAAAAAAAATATTTGGAGTTTTTTATTGCTCTTACCGTCATCTGAGGGAGAATATGGAGTTCATTTACTTTGTCCAAGTGCTTAATTTTTAATTTTATTCTGTTTCTTAGTGATTCATAATGAATATATACAGGGGAACAGTATTTTACTATCTATGCCTAACAGAAAAAGGCATTATTTCTTCTCTATTAGCCTTACATAATAATTATTGAGCAATCCTCCTGCTTTCCTTCTTTGGGATCTTACTTTTAAGACATTCTTTTCTCACATGTTTACTGCAGCAGAATCATAACTGCAAGAATCACTAGAAAAAATTTTAAATCCCAAGTACCTTCAGAGTTTTACTTAGGGACACAATAAGGATGGGAAGATTTGATAATTTTGAGTGTTTAGCTTTTGCAATATTAAAACGAGCAAGTATCATTGTACTTAATAAAGTTGTGCTTAATGTTCCTGTGCATATCTACAAATGTGTATTCACTGTCATTGTGCTTCTATTTGTGCATCAGACACTTTTACCCATGAATTCTAAGTATAACATTCTTTCTCCACTTCTTTCTAATTACAAGGTTCAACAAAAGGGAATTATTCTTGTAATTGTACTCAGGATTTATAATTTCAGAAAACCCTAGGTGCATACCTACATTCCAAATATCCTCATTTAAAAATGGACTGCTGTAATTATATGATCATTTCATTCCAAATCTGCGGGGGACAGTAACTCAATAGAAAGCATGAAAAAATTAATGAGAAGCTTAATTATAATAATATCATTAAACTCTTATAAGAGAAAAAGTCTAACTTTATTTTAGCTTGGACACCTAATATAATTTTGTTACAGCATGGTAATGATATTTTCTCAGTTTTTAGAGAAACTAATAATGTAATGGCAAAGGCTGGATAATTTTAATTTTCATTCTCTTTCTTTTTCTTTTCCTGTATATATAAATAAAAAGGAAAAAAAAATTTTGTTGTAAATGTATGTGGACAAGATCTAATACTGTTTAATTTGTATCAACCATATATTTTTCTTTCACAATTCTGGCTCTAAATACCTTCATTCACAGTGGTTGAATACAGGATCTTTGAGGTCCTTTGCCTTCTACTTTAAAGAGCAACATACAAATGATAACAGCTAAACTTCAGTTACCATGGCTACAGAATGGCGGCTGCATTCATGCTATATTAATATTTAGCAGATATCAGAATTTCTCTATTTTTTCCCATTTACAGTCCAGATACTTTACAGAAGTTATTTATAAAGAACACAACATTCCTGAACACACAGCCCTGCTGGTGACAAATGTTTAAATGTGGAGTGCATTAGTGTGGCATCAGACATTGTCAATAATGCATGCTCACCACCATTTAATTATTTTGAAGACATCTGTTGAAGTAAAATACGTTCCAGAGGGGAATAAGGAAGTCAAGTGCATTAGTGACTGTGTTAACCACATTTCACTCTGTAACACAGAAAACCCTAAAGGGAAGACCAGGATTCAAGGACAGCTGGAGAATGTTAAAATTCTTCTTCACTTCTAGTCTTTGTAGAAGTGGCTTAGATGAATCTTTTGCTTAGGGTTGATATTCCAAGAATTTTTAAAATAGGGCTAAAATCAGAACATGTAGTGAAACCCTTTCATTTTTTTCTATAGCACACGTGAATATATGCCATTTATCTTCTGAGAGATCCTAAATACTTACTAATATAGTGTGGCACCATTTTACAAATTAAGATTACTCTCTACTCAGAGTAAGGAACAACAAATCCTCCCAGAGCTGTTGTCAGAGCCTGATGACAATAAGTTTATGTATGACTGTTTAAAATCTATCCAACTATTAACATTTCATCTTTTCAGCATCTTTCATAAACTGCTTAAGAAGGAAATGTAGAATGCTTATTGAGATGCTGTCTGACATATTCCACTGGAATGATTCTTTCATTGTACTCTTTTTGAGAACAGCATTCACCATCATCATCAAGTTAACTTAGCAGGTCATAGCTAACAGTGCAAGGACCTAATAGATTTGTAGTCAGGTTGTGCAAATATGCTTATGCCTCAGGCAATATGATGCAACAGTCTTAAATTATGTGATTATGAATTCAGAGATGGACAGCATGTTTTTCTAAAGGAAGGAGCCAAATAATTCTAGAACAGCCCAGTATATCACACTCAGCTGTTAGGCTTTCCTGGAAGTCCTCAAACCCAGTTCGTGGAGATAGCCTGAAGCCCCTAAAGAACAAAGCAGAAGGTTCAAGAAAGGTGCTCACTGCGGGGCTAACTGCAGCACCCAGCAGGGGAACAGTCAATGCTGATGTGAAGGAATCTACATGTGGCTGAAAATGCTACCAAAGGGGAAAATAAAGTTGTACTAAAATGGCAGTAAGGGCACCTCTGTGAAGAACAGGTGATACTTTGGTCATGGAGAGAAATTTCCAGTGTGAAGCTTCAGAGAGTCCAGGGTCCTTGGCTCCCCTGACTCAGGGAGAAGAGACTGGACTCAGTCTTCCAGCAGTGTTTGAGCCCACTTAGGATGTAATTAATTTTCAGAAGGGTAAGCATGTCTATCTATTGACTGTAGGGGAAGCATGGTTGATGAGATTCCTAACTGAGACCCAGTCATTAAACATTCAGAGTTTGGTGAGAAGAATCCAGGCTGGGAGTATATGGGGTTAATGGTCCTATATCTTTATCTCAGCAGGCAGCCAGTACTAGTGTTAATAGTAGGGAAGTCTCTGAGAGCCATTAGAGGAATTTGGGGAAGCTCCACTGCTTTGTGGTCCCTTTCATCAGCCTCTTTAGTATGACAAATAGCTTGAGGCTGCCTACCAGTGAGTTATTTTTAAAGGTGTGTGAAAGTGGATAGAAACATCTGTTTAAAGCCACCATTTTGAACTGTCTTTTCAGTGATGTGAAAAGCACACCAATCTAATTTAAGCTGAGTATGCAGAACTTTGTTTTCACCAGTACGTTTTTTTTCCCTGTCTTGATTTTTCATCAAGAAAGGCTCATTTGACCATGTAAACTAGATCTTCAACTGAGAAAAGAATATTGAACAAACCCCCAAATTTTTCTCTTAACATAAGTCTGGACTGCACTGCACAGCTTATAATCACCCTTCTGTAAGTTACAAATGAAAAATATTATTTAACTCATTTACCATAGTTTTGAAAATATGAGGAAAAGCTTGCAGCTAGAATTTTTACATTCTCCCTAGTCCCCTTTGCAAATAGTTGAGAAGAGGATGGATTTCTCTACAAAACATCCTGATCATCATAAATAAGTCAACACTAGAGAGAATTTTTATACCAAGTAAAAAAACCCTATAGAAAGATAGTGGGAGAGACTCCAGTATGACATGGGCACAAGTTCAGTTCAGTGAACAAAGTCCCAGTTTGTGCTGGAAGAATGCTTCAAAGGAAAAGCTTTTGAAATATGCAGTCACAAAACAGGTAAAGAAATTACTGCTTTATTTACAAGGTTGCAGAGATGATAAACTAGTGTTAGCAATATGCAATTCTTGACTTCCTGGACCTGGCACTTTACTTCTGTACTGTCTTTTTACAAATCTCAACGCCTTGTTTTCAGAAATTTAATCCGTTATGCATTCTGATGTACATGATATGAATGTTTTAGTGTATATATATATATATATATATATATATATATATATATATACACTTTAACTATAATATGTTTTAGCTGCTTATTTTCAGCTGTTTGCTGGGTCTTTATATTATTTCAGCTTCTGAGGTTTTTGATGTTCTCTGAAATATGACAGTTTAGAAATAATTACAATTGACAACTGACTGCATATAGTGTTTTTCTTCATACTACTTCATATTGAAAATACACTGTTTGTTGCTTAGTTCCAACTTCGAGTTCTTTAAAATGGAACAGTCAGAGAATACACAAAAGTTTCTGGCAGTGAGTTGTTCCCATGTGCAGTCAGTAAAAAAAAAAAAAAAAAAAAAAAAAGGGTCTGAATATTTAACATAATTTAACAACTCTACAGCCCGAGCAATTATCTTAATAGCAGGGAACCAGGGCCTACTGGTAAGTTTTATCCTCCCTTTGTCAGACTTGTTTCTTTGATATTAGTATCTAAATGCACACCACAGGGTGAAACTAGGCTTTATTAAAGGAGGGTCAGCATTCTGTTAATCTAATTTAAAAGCATTAAGGGAGTAGAGGAGCATTAATTGATTTGTTGGGAGGGTTCTGACTCCAGCCAACCTGTTCTTGCTGTTTACATTCTCTCTTCATTTAGATGATATTGAAAAAAAATGTACTTGAGCAGTAGTACAAAGTACATAATATTTTGTCTTCAATTTAAAAAATATTCTGTTGTATATGTTGATAGATACAAAGTGAAGCAATTTAAAACATCATAACTTTCAGTAATCAGCAAAGACTCAGTTTTAATATAATGGTAATAACTCTAGAAAAACTAGTCTCTAGCACAAAGAAAATAAACTTTCAGTAGAATGGAGCAGGCTGCTTGCAGAAAGAAGAGTTACACTATATAAATGTATTGTGACCATTACAGTTGAAACAAGTGAGAAAAAGTTTCTTGGAGTTGCCTGGATATTTTTAGTTAATGATTAAAATAATCACAAACTTCAAATTGTTGAAAACTGCTACATTTTCCAGTAAAATTTTTGCAGATGCAATTCTAAAGTATGTTTAGAGGACATGATCTTTTGTTTCATAATTTGTTTTTCCCCATGACTCCTATCTCCTCTCACCCTTTTCTTCTACATGTAATTTAAAAAGCTGAAAGAACAAAGGGAAATTTAGTAACAGCATAGAGAGAAAAAAAAGTATGGAATTAGTTCTCTGTGCATAAAAGCCAAGGACACTCATTTTTTATGGATTCATACCAAAGATTGATGAAGTTGGCATTTAAGAAGGTGCAGACTCTGATTGAAAATGTGATTGAAGTTTTCCCACAGTGGGAGTTTTTACTGGATTCCCTTCTGTGTGGATTCTCTCTACATGAGCCTTTTCTTCAGTGGGGACAATAATGTCTAACAATGTCTATTTTGACAAGGCTTGTAGGAGTTATTCTCTCCAACAAATCTACTCCTCTGTCATATTTGGATGACTATGGCCAATGAATGAAAACTTGCTGGAGGGAACACAGTGTGATAGCAACATTTTTAGGTTAGAGCAGTGAAATACCCAAATATTTCCAAAATATAATTTAAAAAAGTTACACTAAAAATCTGTGAAGAAAAATTTATCCTTGTATTTTTTCATTGTATTTTCAGTTTCTTTGAGCCAAGGTCATAATAAATTATTTTAAATTACTTCTAATTAAGAATTTTCAAATGCATAAGTTGCTTTACAAAGTGCAAGAAGTAAAAAAAGAAGCAAGGTGATTTCACACATATGAGATCAGTTCTATATACTAGAGGAATTGATTAAGGTCTTGATTAAAATTATATCAATTGTCTGAAATTAATAGAATGGGTGAATTCACATTTCTTACACAATGCAGTTTGTATAAGGGTGGCAATTTGAGCCACCAGAGAATATGACTTAGATTTAGTCTTCCATTACATGTTGAAAATATATTCAGACAGAAACCTAAAGTTTTTTGACAAAAGTCCTTAAGGAGGGAAATAATCCTGGAGGAAGTAAGGAAGGGAAGCCTTCAGGCCTAAGATGAGGGTCAATTGTCTGTACTAAAGAAATGCTTGTGCTTCTATACACAGTATAAAGCCCCCTCATTTATATGTTCTAGTGGGTCACTAAATCTCTCTGGTACCTAAACTTCCATATAGCTATGGCTATTGAGGAGGAGCCCACACCCACAAGGACTGAGAAAGTAAAAACTTACATGTGTCGCTTTAGGGGTGTGACATACTGATGAGAATTTTCCTGTTGCTGGAAGCTGACTTTATGGAGTTTTCCATTCCATATAACCCTAGCCAAAGTAATGAAGGATACACAAAATGAGGCATTTGTGACGTATAATCACAGTCACAGTAATTTACTCTGTCCTGGCTATAACAAAAGCACACATCTTTTACAAAGCTTTCCAACAGTCAGAGAGCTTAAGAACTCAAATCTCTTACATCAACTGTAGGCAGTGCCCTTTTCAAGGAGTCTGAGGAGCTGCTGCTGCTCTTCAGGCAACTCGAGGAAGAGTGGAGAGAGGGTTAGCAAGTGTTTGTCTGGAAACCACAGACAGTATAGAGAAGGTCAGATCCCACAGTTCTCTCCCAGCAGTATCTAGGTCACTACTTTTTGCCCTGTACACTGGCACAACAGTCCATCCGTTCTGAAAGCAAAGGGAGAATATCTACTGAGAACATCACGGGTCTCTGAGTTAGTGCATCCCCTTGTCTTGTGACTGCTCTGGGCCTCAGCTTCTTGAAGCTGCCTCTCACTGCATGATAAAGAGAATGCCCAACTAGATATCTGCCCCTTCATGAAAGGCATTCATCTGTCCCTCTTATCATGGGGTAGGAAGAAGCTGCCTTACTTCTTTCTCAGCCCTGCCTTGCAGAGTCATAGCCTGGACTTCTGATTGTTTCGATTGGTCTCAATAATAGCTATAATTAAATATTGAAAATCTATGCTGGAAAGGAGACATTTTGGGAATAAATGTGATGATCTACTCTGGGAGATATCTCTTGAGAAAGTGAAGTTATTCACCTGCAATTCATACTCTACAGAGATCAAATTTAATTTAACACTTTCTCAATTCTTCTCATGTAAAATAGTTCTGGAAATATCTGCTTTTTTATCATCTTGTTTCTGAGTGATTTGGGAAAAAATAAAATATAATTTAATGAATGCTAAAACACAGGATCTGCAAACACCTGTTTCAAGTGTTTCAGCTTTTCAACTTCAACCAGGTCAATTTTTATTTAAATTCTCTATTTTTTTATGTCTGACTTAATATGCAGCAACATTTGCTTTTCATGTTTATATAATGAGAATGTCACTGCCAAATAAACTGGTTAAAAAAAAATCATACTTTTTGATTTTGCAACCTTGAAATTGTTTTCATTTCTGTTTTCTTAAATTGTTTGCATATTTAAAAGAGGGCAAAACTCACAGCTGACAACCTGCTTTCCTGCAAGAAGAAACAGAGGACAGAGATTGTCACGCTAAAGTAATTTCAAAGAATCTGAAAGTTCAGGCTCAGACATTTAACTTGGAATGGGAGTACCCCAGTTAAGCACTGTGTCTGAACTTCTTCCATCTTTTGTACAGGCCTTTTATTACATTATTCTAAATGAAATCCGGGAAAACCAGAAGTGATCACTTACAAAAGCAAAATCTTTCTCACCCCCCACCCCAAAAAGCAGTGTATTTTGAAGATCCCTCCCCACTTTTTTTTTTTTTTTTTTTCTCTTTTCTCTAGAAGCCATACTTCTTCAATAATTCAGGAAAAGCAAGAACCAGCAGATCTTACAGCATATTTGATGTGCCAGCAAACAGGCTGGAGATTGTTTCATTTCAATTAGCCCCTTTGTTGCAAACAAAAGACTGACAAACACACTGAGAGAGGGACAGGCATATGGCACTTTTACTTTCCACGTTGCCTTTTATTTGATGATAGTTCTCTTATCACAGCCTCTCACCGATTCCCCTGCCTCGTGCCCTCTTCCTCCTTTGCCATACTTTATCTACCATTGTTTCCCTTGTATCGTCTTACTTGGGATCAAGTGATTCTCTCCAGCACAAAAATAAGAAGACGTATTCTTTTTCAGCCTCTTCTGATCTCCCAGGCTAATTGGCTCAGGTGTAAACCAAGCCAGCAGGTCTGTGACTTTGATGTGACACTTTAGAGCAGCGCACCTGGTAACATCCCTGTTTGTGTGTCAAATACCAGCCGGCCTTGCCTGCTGCTCAAACCCAGCTAATAAAAACGCTAGTAATCACGTTGTATTACAAGGCTCAAATTCATGCTGTTACTTTATTGCAAGGTTGTCATTAATTTTGCAGGGTGAACCTGGAATCTGATCCGACCTGTTTTTAATGAGTGTGGGTCTGTGTGGAACTGTGTAAGTGAGTGACAGAAAGGTGACTGCCAGCTGTTTCTTCTTTACATATGGTGTTACCCTTTGCTTTGATCAATAATGCTGTTTCACTTTAAAAAGAAACTCATTTTGTAAGGATGCAGAAGAGGGGCCTTCCTCCCTCCCTTTTCCCCGAGGTTTACTTGTAAAGTATATACAATTAGGGAAAGGTCATTCAACAGTAAGTAATATCTTACTGTTGAGCTAGGGATTGTTTCCCTCTTTTGGACTGGTTGTTTAACAGTTGTCTTATTATTGTTGCTTGTAATGGTATTTGGTAGAATTACAAACCTAACTAAAGCCTAGGAAAAAAATTTTAAAAATAGCCAAAAGAATGGAACATCTAAAATTAATCTAGCAAAATTCTTCTGAATTGCAAAGACTCCTTTTAACTGCAGCCTGGTACCAATGAAGTTATTCTTGCATATAATATTTATAAAACTATGCGTATATATGTGCATATGTATCTTTGTATTTAAAATATTAGATATTTGCTTTTTTATTTTGGGGAAAATACTAAATCTTCCCAAATTGTGCAACTATAACCATAAGTTCCTGCAACATTTAACAAAGATGTTAACAACAATTAATTTATTGTCTGATCAGCCAGGAACCACTGGAATTTGTAGTGGTAAGCTAGGAATGCAGAATAACAGTAAGATCTTACTTTTAGATATAAAGAATTTTTGATCATTGCTGTTAGTCTTTTTGGTCATAGTAGAAAAATATTTTTGAATGTTGAGAGATAGAGACACATTGTACAGAAGTTAAAATGTATGAGAACTTGGAACAAGGTAGATGCTAATTAATTAACAAAACAGATTAATGGTCTTTTTGAAATTGAATTAAAATTATTAATAATTTCTGGAGACACTGGAGAAAAAATCTAAAATCTCTAAATTGAAAATTTAAGGGAAAAAAACATTGAAGGTGGAGAAAATAAGCATGAAATATTTCCTTTATTTCTTTTATTTTTTTTCATTCATGCAAAACAGGTTTTGAACTTTCAGTTTTACAGCATGGCCAGGAGTCCTTACAAGATGCTGGAAACTAACAGCTCAAACTGAGCTCCTCAGCATCATAAAGTGATGCACTGTAGTGCATCTGTTGTCTTTAATAACTAATACAAACCTGTCAGATCTTCCCAAAACTGAGGTGCTTTGTACTGCCGTAAATAAGTCTCTGTAAGTTAAAATTCATTGTGCTTATAGACAAGACCTGTAAATTCACAATGCCTAATACGTATGGTTTTTAAATATGAAAATAATAGTGGTTCACATAAAGAGATTTTTTTGCTAAAAATTTCTCCAAATTTTGCAGAGTAATTTGTTGTTAGGCTTAGTTGTAGCTAATGTTTTCTTGAATTTTCTATGCAAAGGACTGAAAAGCACCCCCAGAGTACATATGGCAAAGCAAACTGAAAAAACCTCTCACATATTACTTATAAATTCAGAGAGAAGATGAAGTAAAATAATTTTACACAACTTTTGCATCTTCTATATACTCATGATGATGTAAGAAGTTCAAAAGTAAAGCAATCCATCTAATTAGAAATAATTGAAATTGTGTATAAGTATATAACTAGAAAAAAGAAGAAACTTGAAACACATGCAACAAGAATACAAAAACAGTTTAGCATGGCTTTGAAATGTATGCTTAGAGGCCTTTTTGCCTGTCCATTTCAGGTGACTTGATCTGTAGCATTACATCCTTTTCTGGCCACTTTTTTATTAGAAATAGAATGAGAAGTTGGAGGTAGGTCAAAGGACTGTGAAGAAAAATATTAATTGATAGAAGTGATTGCTTTACACGTCAGAAGCTTCATGTCATCAGGGCAGTAGAAGTGTTTAGAGTTTTGCAGTAGTTTCCTGTACTAACTTCAGCAAAAACATTAATAGACTGCCACAGAAACAACCAGGGGCTGGTGTCAGGCAAAGATCAGAAAACTAAAGGCACAACTGGGGAATATTTTGAGGAACGGAGAGCAAAACAGTAACTATTGCCCTAGACAGTGAGCTAAATTTGCCTATAAGGAAAATATTTCCTTGCTGTTTGACTTTCACACTAGTGAAAACTTCTTCATCTACACTTTTAAACCTGCACAGAAAAATCCATTGATGAAGAAACGAAGGAGGGAGACAATTTCTGTCCCACCTTCCTGACTCTTGAGAGGTCTGGAACAACTGACATCACTGGGTTCAGTGATACTACGTTTATCTTTCTAGATGAAGTTTCCAAGAAGAGTGTGACAAACTTTTAAGGTGGTTGTAAATATATATGCATTTACTGAGGTAAATTTGAAAAAATATTTAGGGAGCAAATTTATTTTAGTAATAACTATTCTGCCTCCTCCAACAAATGTCCAGCCCTACCCATTCTTTAAAAGCATGCTTTATTATATTATTTGCATTAATCTGTCCTTTATTTGCTTGTTTGTTTTAATGAAAAACTTGCCTTACAACTTTCTTTGGAGTAACCGTCAGAAACAAAAGGAGCCAGCCCTGTCTAGTTTTTCTGGTTAACTGAAATCTGCAAGACGAAACTCCATTCCCTAGTACAGAAACTTGCTATATAAGAAATGCAATTTTGTGTAAGATTTTCTGTTCTCTTTTGCTTTTCTTGCTTGCTTTGTTTTCCTTCTTTTCCTAAAGCTAAGAAACGTTATTTTGGTCTACCTCCCACCGTTGACCTGGTTACATATATTTTCTTCTCTGTTTGATTTTCATCACTTCTTCTTATCTATTTTCATAATTTTCACTTACCTGTTTTACAAAATATCTGCACAACCCTTTTACCCTTAAGGGTAACCCAGCAGTTGTCTATCCAGTCTCCACAAAGATTGTTTGGTTCTGTTTTCTTGGCTCTGAATGCCAGTGAGAACAGTACATTGCTAGATCAGTGACATCTACAGATGTTAAAGTAGCCACAGAAATATTTTGCTGCTGTTCTGCTATGAAAAGTCTTTGGGCAGGTTTTATCTTCAATTTCTGTTACCCTCTACATAACTGCCTCAAGTGCAATCCTGGGAGGGACAGACGGAGGGAGGAGGGAGGGAGGGAGGGAGGGAGGGAGGGAGGGACAGAGGGAGACACCACTTCTTTCCTTTGAGAGCAAATGAATATGTTGGGGCAGAAATGTTTGGAGACCTCAGGGTGTGGTGGAAAAACCCCGTGAATCTGAGAGTATGGAGCTCCTGCAGAATGATTGGGAGACCACAGGAAAGAGCAAGGATCAAACAAGCAGGCTTCTAAAGGGATGAAAATAATGTAGCAGGGGCTAGAGGGAATGTAGGCAGAGCGTGCTGCAGCTGACCTCTGAATGGCTTGCCTAGGAGAAAGACACAAAGAACAGGCAGATAGCTGGTTGTAGAAACCATTTTAATTTCTTTTCTGTCTTCCTTGCTTGCTTTGAGTTCACTCAAAGAATGCTCCTTGCAATTAATATGAAGATTATTATTAAGAGTGTCATTAATAGAATAATCAGAAGCTTTACAGTCTCTTTTTAGAGCTTCTTTTCAGAGATCATGTAGGTAGATCCACCTCAAGATTTCAGTCCATATAAAGTCCTGCCACAGGAACATATCAGACTAGGTCAGATGGCAGACAAAAATTAGTATCCTACCTTGGCTAAATATTCAGATCTGTTTATTTTAAAAGCATTGTTATATTTTTATCTGTTTTATCTTGTGCATCTCTTGAATATTCAGATGAATTGTGGTTAATTTTCTGTTCTCCCTCACAAAATTTATGAAGCATCTTAAGAAATAAAGAAATAAAAAAAAAGAGGGAGGTGATCTTACATGAGGGCAAGCAGAGTAGCTACTCTTAGCTTTCCTTCTAAACAGCTTCTCACGTGAGCGTAACCAGTGTGTTCTACATGCATCAGTATGTCTTTTAAGAAAAAAAAAACAGATTGTTATAGTCAAATTATTACCTATTCTGTTCCCATTTATGTGGCCTGATGACCAATATGGCTGTGATTGGCATTTTTTAAGAACAGTGTGAGTCATTTGTAACAGAAATGTTTTTTCTTTTAGTTATGGAACCATCTTCTGGGGTCTTTGAATTCTCTGATAGTTGCAACAAATCTGCACAACTTTTAACCAATCCATCATGTATTATTTTCTTATTGTTCTCATTTTCAGGGCACAATTCTGGCTCTGAAAATATGAGTCTCATTATATTTCTATAACTTATTTATAGTTAGTACATTGAATAAAGATCATGACATTTCATTACAGAATAAAATGTGATTAGAATCTGGGGTTCTTTTTGGTATTTTTTGATATTACTATACCATGTATACTGACTCCCAAGCTTTAGTATTTGATACCCTACAAATCTGTAGCTTTACCTTACCTCCAGAACTTGAAGCAGTCTTTAATTTTATATTCCTTGCATTTACTGTTTTACATAATATGTGGAAATTCACACCATCTCTGAAACAAGAATTTTTTTAACAGCTGCTTAAACCAAGTAGCAAGCTGGATAAAGCTGTGACCCAGCACTGATTTTGACAGAGAACCTAGAAAGTTTTCTAAACCCATCATTTTCTTTTCCTTTGGTATCTTCTGTCTTTTGGGGCCTGTGATTTCTTATTTTAATTTTGCATTCTGCTATTGTGTCTCAGTGACTCATCTTGTTCTTTGCATTACTTTTCTGTGTGTCTTATTTTTCTGAGGATATTTGTTCTGTTTAGTTTCTTCTTTATATTTAAGAAGTCAGTTTGTATTTCCTGCTTCAAGAAAGTCCTTAATATCACCCATTTCCTTCTCTACCCTCAAGCTATGCACAACAGGTCATGGAACATTTGTTCCTATCTCCTCCCTAAAGTAGTTTCCTATTTTTGGTTGTATTTGTAGAAATGATTCAAAGGTGTATAGTCATATTAAAACTTTCAAATCTGAGAGTGCTTTTCCTTGTTTTTCATGATTGTTTCTTCCATTTTCTAAGACTTCTCCAGTTGTATCCTTCCACTTCAGTTCTTTAATTTAAACCAGAAACCTGCTGCTACTCGCTTGGTTTTGGTTAGATTTTTTTATTGTGATAATTCCTCTAAGTAGACTTAATTTTATGGAAATATATCTCTTTAGACATTAATTTAGCTAAGTTTCTATTTTTTTCTGTACTATATGTTGTTTCCCACTCTGCTAGCTGGCTGTAGATGGCTCTGTATCCCTTACAAGATTTAAGTTCAGCCACTGCTTTCAGAATTATTCAGGTTAGACTTTTTTTTTTAGTGAGGCTACAATTTTTCAAGAAAATATACTTTTGTTAAAAAGCAATGTTACTTGTTGTAAGTCAGTCAAAGGCATTTCATGCTGTCCTTTCCTGGGCACTCATTGTCTTTGGTCAATGTTTCACCCTTACTGGGATTCTCGTTCTGTGTCTCTTTTCATTTTTAGCACATTTCTTTTTTTCCGTCTTATTTTTCTGAAGGTTAAATACTCTGTTGCAGTTTATTGCCTTGAAATTCAAAATGCCCTTTTTTTTTTTTTCTTCCAGTTCAAGTGTAACACAGCTAAAGAAACAGTATGAAGTTCTTTAAGCTCTAATTCTTTACTTTCATACATGGTAAGGTTGATCATATAGATATAGGTGAATGCTCTCTTCAGAGTACAGTAAAGCACCATAATATTTGGTATTTTCTGATGTTATTCACATGAATGTGTTTTGTTGAGTAACTTTGATGCAGCTGAACTTTGAGCTATGATCTTCTTAAGCCACTCAAACTAAAATGAATATTTTCTTGACCTGATACAATTAATTAGGAATGCATTAACATTAGAGTAGGTTTCTGTAATGTATTTTATTCATTAAGGTTGATTTTAATTTTCTAGTTCATTTTTCCTGATCACGTTACCAGATTAAGTTGTTCCAAATATTTGAGTTCAGAGATCATTGTGAGGATAAACCTGAAATAACTTTGTAGTATCATGCTTCTCTCCTTTTCCAGATCATTAGAATGCAAATGAGAAGTGCAGATCTTTGGGCAGGACACTGAAGCATCTTGATTTCACTGCTTTCTCACAGTGAAGCTTGGAATTTATTGCCCTTCTTCCCATCAGTGGTGCCACTTGTGCAATATTGTCTTTTGCAAGAGGACTTTTCCCAAAGACATTGTGAAGGTTCTTACATACTGCTTTAGGCAGTTCTTTTTCCACTACTTTGTCAATACTTTCAAGCAATCTTAATGCGTTTTTGTACCCTTTCTTGTACCTCTCCTCATACACATGTGTTCTGTATTAAGTCCTGCCTTATTTTGCTCAGCTACCTCCTAACCCTGGTTTCATGCAATTACCTTCACAAATAGACCGTTTCAACTCTCTTTATGCAGGAGTCCTCTTTTGTTTTCACCTGGCCTTCCCTGACCTGATTTCTGTGAGGTCAAGAACTATTCTGAAATCCCATTAATCCCAGCCAAGATTACACCACATCTGGCTATCAGTATTGGACTTGCTGCTGTCTTCAAATACTGCATGGTTGGCTGTTTCTGTAAAGGACCACAGAAAATCTTGTTTATTAAGAAGTTTGGAAAAGCTAAAGAACAGATGGGCTAAGACTCAAACATTGAAAAGCTTCATAAATGTCAAACTTTGTTTCCCCCTCTTATTTATATTCCTCTCCCCATAAAAAACATTGAAATAGAGTGATTTTTGAAAACACATCTTGAAGTAAAATATTGTAATAATCAGGATTTTTGACAACTTACAAAACCCATTATGAATTGCCCAAAATTAAAATGTTTAAGGATAAATGTAAAGAGAATTGACAAAAAAATCTTCAGAAATACAAATATGTAGTTTGGACATTCAGACTACTGTTACTCTGTCTTTTAGTGAGGACATAAAGCTGTTAAAGACATGGGAGATTATTTTCCTTTCTTTTTCTATTTTTTTTTCAAGGGCCCTGAGCAGGAGGTAAAGAAGGAAAGTCACTCAGGAAAATTCTTATTTAAAAAGGAAGTCAAACCATTTTGCCTTACAATATCAGGAACAGAAATTTTATCCTGAATGTATGTCTAAGAACTGAGGGGGAAAAGGCATTATGTTTCCATTATGTTTCAGAATCTTTCACCAATAGGAAAAATGCATTAAATCTGCTGACAATATCAAGGCAATATTTACCGCAACTGATTTGCTTTGAGACCTTAGCATTACCTCAGCTCATTTGGATCAGCTCAGTTGTTCATTAGCATCACTAGCTCCCATCCAATATTGTCTGGGAAAAGCACTGTAGAAGAAAGTGAAAGAGGACAAAGTGTGCAGTAACCTGCTCAGTTCTACTTCCAGCTTTCAGAGGAAAGCTGAGCTACTGCATTTAATAGTGCTTGAGGAATCTCCTTTCCCATGAAGTGATCTAACTGCATTTTAACTCACACAGACTTTTGAAATGTAAAACATCCTGTGGCAGTAAGCTTCAGGTTTGTAGGGGAGAGGTGAGTTCGTTGTTTTAGTTTTAATTTTTTATATATATCCTTGGAAGAAATGGATAAGATATTGTTTCCGATGGAGAGACATTCACCAGGAAAGACAAAAATAAACTTCTCTTCAAAAGTTAAAAAGACAACTCATGTTTTAGAAACCTGAGAGGAGAATGTTGATACCAGATTCCTGGTAGACCAGGAAGTTGAGGGGAGTTGAACAAAAATCTACGTTTTGATTCCTCTGGCATTTTTTTCTGTTTTGTTTCTTCATGAAAAAAACTGTGATAAAAACGAATTCTTTTTACACTTTTACCATTTGTTGCACTGTGGTTGGGACAATTTCTCTTTCCCGGATTCACATTACTGCATCTGGAGAGAAAACAATCAACTCTTTACTGCCTTGGCTTGTTTATCCTTATGAAAGTTTAATGCTCTCAGAACAGTTCCCTGACCAGCCCATTTATAATTTTTCTCATCTGGCCTGACTCTAGTTTTATTATGGAAGTCTTGGGATTAGTTCATGTGATATGTTTGGAGAACACTTTGTGTGTTCCTTTCCTTAAATACTTCCCATAACGAGTAGAAGTTATAGTTTGCAAAAACACCTACACATCTTTGTTTGCTGAAACAGGTGAATTTCAGAAAGGCTTGTTTTTAATCCAGTAGGGACACCAGTTTTTTTTCCTGTCTGCTCTCTGACCTTTGCTGTGCCTGTCATACACGTCATAATCCATCCTGAATTTCCCACTGAATTACTTTTCTACTCAGTGAAACGCAAAATAATTTTTACTCTGCAACAGGAACAAATGGCAGGTCTGGATTAAAAATAACTACAGTCTTTGCATTGTTTTGAAAAAAGGAGTTCCTTAGATAAATGGTATATGATATGATATATGATATGATGATATGATTGATATTATATGATATGATGGCAATAAGAAACTGCTAACTTGATTAGATTTTCTGCTTTTTTTTTTTTTTTTTTTTTTTTTTTTTTTTTTTTAGGAGAAAACGACAGTGAAGTGTCTTCTCACTTTCCACAGATGAAGGAAGTGGTGAAAAGTCCAACAGGGCACTTTTACCATAGGAAGTGCTCATAGCTGGCACATACTGTCAAGTAGGGCAGGTCAAACCAGTGACATGAGGGATTGAAGGGGCTTTGACTCTGGTAACAGAGGGATGGAGTTAACAAGTAGTACAGATAACTGACTGGTAAGCACTGACCATTATGCTTCACAGAATGGGAAAGTTGGTCAGATGGACCAATAAGCATGAATCCAAAGTGTGGCACATAAACCCAGCATCAAGTTAGGAACTTTTTCGTCTTCTATTCAGCTGGACATAGGAAAACTCCAGGGTCATGAGTCCCAATGTGACTGTTCTGATCTTCCAGCAAGGACTCCAGACCATCTTAGTTCTTTTCCAGAGCTCATGTAAAAGATGCCTTTGCTAACCTGTTACCAGTAAGTACAGTCAGCTTACCCTTGGCTCTCTACATGGTCAAAACCTGAATTAACAAGGAGTCAAAGACAAGACTGGCAGTGGCAGAGGGAAACCTGCATTATTCTCTGCCATCTTTTGGTTCAGCTATATGGTCTCTTTCATGATATACTGAAAACTCTTTAATATCCTAAAGGAAGTAGGAAAATATAATTTGATGGTTTGTTATTACAAAGAAGTATGTGAAATTATAATTCACAAGAGTACTCTGGAGGATGTAAATCTGTCTTTGTCTCATCACTTCAGCTGTAGACCGAATAACCTACAGCTGGCATGAAAAACTATTGGCATAAATTACATTTGACTGAAGCAAAAAAAAAGTAATGAGCAGTACCATTTTGTGATTTGAGGTTCCCTGAGACAGAATAGAGATAAGAGGGGTTGAGTCAAGTACATTTTGAAAGACCGAGAATTTTATTGCTAGTAGGAAAAATAATTGCCTGGTCAAGTGGATATATTCCCAGACTTGAATAAAGAACTGGAAAACAATACAGTCAATGATGAAAACAAGGAACTTGTGAACTCTACAGCCTTGTGAAATGCTGACCATCAAGAAGCTGAGTTCACCAAAACCTCTGAAGCAGAATTACCTCTCAGTTCCCAAGACTGAGCACCAAGCTGCCAATATCTTATTACTAGAGTTGTGTCTATCTCCAGTAAGTTTTCAGAAGGCTGTTTTACCTGTTGTCTGTTTAGTTAGCCATCTAGACTTAAACACTGTCAACAGATTTGTTGCCTCTGAGTAGTAGCTGAACTCAAGCAAACTGAGATATATAAGGCTTCTACAACCTTCCAATCCAAATGAGTAAATGCCTGTTGTCTTTGCCAGGCAATGGCCTCATGTTATTTCCAAACCTCCCTGCTTTGCTCTCTCAGAAGAAACTAAAAGACAGAGCAATAAACCCCATATATTTCTCCATCTATCAAGAGGAACATTACAGCTATTTAAGCCACATCGGGTAGCATGCTAGCAGTTAGAATACTGGCCAGTGGCAGTCAGAAAAATGTCTGAGCCTAAAGCCAAGACTAATTATGATTTCCAGCTGAAGACACTCGGGTTGATAGGATGAGATACTTTGCAGTGTTGCAGAGAATTTCTGGCGTTACAGTACCTTTGTCCCATAAAACTTGTAATATAATCTTTCTTTTCAGCAGAAAACATATTTAAAATTTGAAAAGAGAATATGCTGATGGAAAGCATTCATCAGCCTGAGGAAAAAAATGCCAGTTTGTCTTTTACACCAGCTATTGCCTTTGGTGTTTAATTTGTCAGGCCTTTGTTCTGCCAGTGGGTGATACTTGCTGCCCTCTTGACTGCATGAACAAGCACGGTAGCTCCTGAGCCACAGTACCCTGTGAACCCTGAGCCACTGCCAAATGACAGCACCAGAACTTGTGAGGCCATATCACTGAGGCAGGAAAGTGGATCTAGTCTAGCAGCCTGGCAGTGCACCTGTTCTCTTTGCTGTATCTGAGCTTCAAAGCTGGTGGTGCTGCTTATCTTTCCTTCCTTTATCTCTGCTAACAAAGAAACCTTGGTCATAATCTTAAGTTGCTCAATTGCCTCATGTTTACTCTGACTACTCCTCTAGTCTCTAGTTTACTAAAATAATTTTCCAATTTTATTTATGCTTTTAAATAATTGCCTTTATGATTAAGTACTCACCATCCTATATTTCTTGCTAGAAGTGTCATGCTGGTGTTTGTTTGCTGGTCTTCTACTCTTGGTGCATAATTATATGTATGTTTCATGAAAACTTCTGCAGGTTTCAGAAATACCTTGTTCACTAAATCCGGAATCTGGTGGGTTGATTTTTCCTGTCTTTACTTTAGGGGCTGTTGTAATCAGCTGGGATTCTAGTAATAGCATCTGCATCATAGAAATGATTTGGACAGGTGCTATGTGCCAATTAAAACATAAACAAACACAAAATGTTTAGATTCACTCCAGCAGTTTAAATTTTTTTTCTCAATCCTAAAGTCAATTTGCAATTAATTTAATACTAAAGCAGAATTGACAGATGATCTAATTGTTTTTGTGGTACAAGTTTAGAAAGACATTAGGCTACCATTCTGGAGAACTGTTGCACATAATTGCTCAGGTGTTCAGAACACATTTCATTCCCCCCGCTGTGCAAGGACTTCTGTTCCTGGATTTTCTTTCAATGGTTCACCCAGAAGTGGGATTAAAAAGAGAAACCTAATGATAATGAATTGAATTGTTCACATCTAAAGGGGGCTGATTGGCAGGATGCCGGAAACAAAGAGATCCCTGACGATGGTTAAAAAACAAAAGTAATTGGATTACACAAAGAAAATAAGATAAACATTCATTAAAATTACAGTAACAGACTGTGATTAATGAGTATATACAAGTGCAAGCAGCGCATATTCTTCAGGCCCTACAAGACCTACATGCAATGGTATAATTAATAATTTTTAATTGTTTAGTAAGTAATTGTTATGTTCTTACCAGTTCAAAAGATGTGAACTTATTTTCCCTAGCCTGATTTTATCTGTGACTACTATGGAGCCTTCAAAGATATTATAATTGGTAATAAAGTTCAACCTGCCCTCTTTTTGACTATGAAATTTGAGTTTATGTGGTTTTGCTTAGGAAAATCATCACAGAACTTGAAAGTGTGTGCCATGGAAGAAAGTTCCATGTATCCATTCTTCCTTACGTGGTAAAAAAATTTCCATATATGAAGGTCAGAATGTTTAAAGGTGATGAAAACAGATACCTTTGTACATTAGTAGGAAATTTTAGCTCTTATGTTTACATATACATGTTCAGCAAAATCTGGATTTGAGTTCAAATACTCTGATGGACTGGAGACAAAATCAACCAGATGGTGTATTTGAGTTTTGTTTAAGGAATAAGAAGATATGTTGTAGTTTTTTGGAAGTCCTCAAAATGCTTTGATAGCAATGGTAGCTGTATATCCAGGCCTAAACAATAAAAGTGGCTGGGAGAAACAAGGTGACAACTTTTCCAAACCTTTCATTCCAAGTTCCTTTACGACATTTTTCAAGAGCTCCCAACTGATGTCTCTCAGTCACTGAACTAAAAGATGGTCAAGTTTCCAGGTGCTTGTAGCCCATATCTGTGTTTCAATGGCTGCATTTTGTACACACATTAAAGCATTGGGAATTTTGCAGATCGCCTTCCCAAATGTCTTATCCCACTCTGACCAATATCAATGAGAAGCATCAGTGTCAAACTGTATCAATCAAGAGCACCAAAGTTATTGTTCCTTAATTGTGCATTTCTGAGAGTTTTCATCCCTGTTGCCAGTGCAGACAAGGTACTGATACTTTTACCCATCGGGTATGGCTGATTCCAGAATCTACCACAACTCTTCATTATAAAACAGCTCATCTGATTTCCAGACCCAAGAAGAAAATCTCATACACCCTTTTTTTTTACCAAGTAATCATTTGCCTTAAGAGATGGTTGTATGTGGCATCAATGACACCTGCTCAGACTTGCATTTTTTCAGTGCTTCTCAGAGCAAGCTATAAATTTCAGTGCTTATGGTAGCACAAAATTGCTATTAAGACAGGCAAAACATGTATTGTCATTTTTTTTAAAAAAAACAAGACAGAAACTCATCCAAAACTTAATCACTTAAAAATGCTGTCCTCTCACTTCTGCTGAGAATTTTTGACATAATTGAAAAATCTAGCTTTTGGGCACAAATTTTATAAGGAAGAGATTGATGTCCATCTTCCTTCTCTCTTCTCTAACCCAAAATGGCAGATATAAAGCAAAGATACTTCAATACTTCTTGTATTATGGTCAGGAGGAATGAGAATAGCCTTGTGAAGCTGAGAGAAGAAATGTGGTTCTTGAAGGGTTTGAAAGGAAAAGGGTACAGGAGCTGAAGAATCAGCTCAGGTTTTAGATTGAAAAACACACCAAGGTGGTTGGTGGATTTTAATACAATTTTTTCTTAATGTCTTGAATTTGGAAAGGTGCATTCAGACTTCTTTTATGTGTTACTTACATCTTTATATTTGAGCTAGAGGGTGTAAAGCTTACATTCTTGTCCTGTGCACTAGAGTACCAGGTGACAACATAGGGTATTATAGTGTGTCAGAGATAGATTTTTTTTCTTATTTCCTTTATCATAGCAGAATCCCTCTCCAGAGATTCTGACCTTCAGTGTTTGGGGCACAGAGGTTCTTGCCACTTCTCATTATTGTCTGGATAAGGAGAGAGAGAGAGGAACATGGGGAAGGTGAGCATGGCTCAGTTTTCTCTGAGCAAAATTAGTGATGTACTAGAAATTCTTTGATCAAGTGTTAGATACATCCACTACTTACAACCAAAAAGCTGGTAATGAAGAGTCACCACAGCTCTATGTAAACACAAATGTTGTTATTACTGAGAATTTCCTCTTTTTGTCAGCTATAACCCAAGTGTTGACTGCTAATATCATCACTGTTTCCAGCCAGTATTTTCCTTTCCAACCACAGTGCACTTTGCGTGATTCCTGATGTAGCCATAGTAATCCCACAGGGATACTAAGAACAAGCAGCTAACATTAGCACTTAAGTAGTTTCCCCAATAAGGTTAATTTTAATTAGTTAAATGGATTAAAGTCTTTTTGAAAATTCTTAAAAATCTAGATAATATTTCCCTATTGTGGCTAAAGGTATTATAATCTTCATTCTACTGCTTTAGGAAAAAAATGTTTAAAAAATAATTAAAATATCATTTAAAGTAATTTCATCAAGCTACACTCACAAAACATTCCTCACAGAGGGGGAATGGGACTGCTTATACTATAAAATTAAAGGATGGACCCATTGGAAGACTTTTGAGAAAATGCATATTTTTAATACAGCAGACTGAGGAAATATGCAGGTTTGGAGATTCATATCAGTTTCCATTATGGCTGTATAAGATACTCTATGTTAACTCTCTCTCTCTGCCTTATGTGCCTTGTCCATGTATGTGTTGTGGTTTGAAACCTTGTTGTGACAAATTATAATTTAATAACTGAATGGAATAAGTAATTCTAGTTTTTTTCATGAAATACTAGAATCATTGAGATTGGAAAAAAATCTCTGAGATCATTGAGTCCAACCATTAATCCAGCACTGACAAGTTCACCACTAGCTAAGCTATGTCCCTAAGTGCCACATCTGTACATCTCTAAAATACCCCCAGGGACGGTGACTCAAACACTGTTTCTGCACCTTTAAGATTTTCTTCTGGAAGGGCATCCAACATTCCTGGACTTCTTTGTCTTTCAGGACAGTGTCCTAAGGGATTCTGTTAACTAGTCTCCCCAACAGGCCAAAGTCTGCCCTCCGTAAGCCCAGGGTGGCTGTTCCTCTGACCCTGATTTGAGACAATGCTCTCAGGGAGCCCTCGCAGTCCCACACAGATCAATCTCCCAGCTCAGTCTAATAGCAATGGGATATAATGTCACTCTGAACATATGCACTAAACCCAATGCATTGTGGAGATTAACTGAGCAATATTGGATGTAGTGACCACAGGGATGATTTATGGAAGAATTTACCTAACTATTTTTCCAGATGCCCAGAGCTGAACATATGGGAAAACAGCTGGTTGCCATGAAAACTATATATCTAATTGACTGATGGGCTTTTGGGGCCCTTGAAACTGGGGACCTGATCTCCAAGACATATCCCTATCCTAAAGTGGTTTTAGGATGCTCAGTGTAAGTTAGCTGTAGCCAGACCCTGTGCAAACTGAGCACAGTGAAATTTCTCCACCTCCATTGAATCTATGTGCTACTTAGTTTTCCCCTGAAGGAAATTATTCAGGAGACTCTTGAATCACCAACTAAAATTTTTACACTTTTTTACAAAATATTTTAAATATTTTACACTGGAAAAAATAGCTGTCTTCCTCTGCAGGGTAGCTCCCTGGCTAGTGGACCCTGTCTCATTAGGTCACACCACAAGAATAGGACTTACATGCTGTCACAGGGGTACAGAAGAGTGCTTGTTTTAAATACCATGGGTATTTAATTTACTAATGGGTTTTCAGGCATCAGAAGAAATATTAAACTACCCTCATGATGTTAAAACTGAGGGGAAAATGGTGGCTGTGAAACTGGGGGTTGAGAACCAACAGGGAATGTTCTTTGGTTTAAACAAAACTGGTGTAGTCACACCTTGGCCTTTTAGGAAACTAAGCTTTCCTGTGTTTTGCTATTGATAGCAGTTTTAATACTGTTGAAAATAATGAATTACAAACCAACTAAACGTGTTTTTCATCTTAAAGTTGATATTTTTAAAAAATAAAAGATTCATCTTATTTAAAGTTCCTATCTTAAAATACTCAACTGTTATAAACCAGAATAACTCCTGTCAATCTGTCAATATTGATTTATATCCAGAAAGGCCTAGAGGTGTGGTTTTCCAGTGATTTTCACTTCATCTCTTTATGCATCTGTTTGAAAACTAGGTCTAAATAACTACATATATCAAGATAAGTGAGCTTAAAATTCTGTTATTTGAGCATCTTATGTCTACTCTGTATGTAATTAAATACAATGAAAATGTGAGGTATAAAGCAGAGAAAATATAAGTTTTTCTATGAAACTTATTATAGTAATTGGACTCTTATTGTCTCTTTATTTGCTTCATGCTGACACACCACCATGCTCTTCTTTCATACTGTTGATAGAATAAAAATGCTTTTTTAACAGACATTGAAGGAAATTATTTTCTTTAACGTTATTTTTCAAGTGTAAAGCAGAAGTAAAAATTGCTTTTGCTAATCTTTCAGGCTTCATCTCAAAAGGATGAGCCACTCCCTCTGCTGGGGATATTTCTACAAACTGCTGTGCAAATGAAAATGATGTGAAGTTTTGTAAGTGAAATGCTAGAAATCCAGAAATTCTTCTAAAGTCGTATAAAGTCTTAGCTGTGTCATTGCATAAAACATTGCTCAAGAATATATGTGTCTTTTTACTCAAAAAGCATACCTCATTCAAATAATAAAAAAAAAAAAAAAAAAAAACAAAAAAAAGACAAACAAGAAACAAAGGAACAGAGACACAAAAATATAAAGATTTCTTAGTTAACAGGTTTTAGGAGGTTTTCCATTTCACATGATTATAACTTAATTAGCATTTTGCCAAAAATATGTTCCTGGTAATCCACCAGAGCTCCTTTTAGCTACAGGTTTGGTTCAGCCTGGATAAGAGCTATAGGACACAACCAGCAGGTTTTATATCTTCATCTATTAACACTCAAAATAACACCTGGAGGATAATGATTCTCAGGAAGAAAGTTTAGTTCATTCCCAGTTTTTGTTCAGTTACTGGCCTTTTGGATGAAGCTGCAGTGGATTCCAAGGAATGTCTCTGATGGGATGCCAAAAGCTGTTCCAACACATATTCATACACATATTGGTTTCTCAGTCAAGATGAAAAAAAGTATGAAAACTTTTGTATTAAAAAAAAAAAGCATATTTTAAAAGATACAGAAGCAAAGCATACAAGGTCAGGTTATCCATCTTTTGTATATATTTGGTTTTGCCTACTTGCTTTGGGAATAATGCATTTGCCTATATCAAGCAGGTCTGAAGGAAGCATAAATGTTTCACAGCCAAGAATGCTCCTACAGGCTCTCTGAAAATTGTTAGCCAGGTAGAGGAAGGACACTCAAATTTAAGCTGCTTTTGAGGACAAGGGATCTACATGGTAGCCAGGATTTGTCTCAGGCTGCATCTGTGAGAAGATCAAAGTGCATATGTATAACTTTTAGCCACAGAATTGCCGCTGTCAAGGTAAAGAAAGTTTATACCAAAAAAAAAAAAAAAAAAAAGGGTGAAAGGGTGGAGAGATTGGAGAGATATATTCTGGAAAGATTAAATGGATATTGCATCAACCTCAATGTTTTTCCCTTGTTTCCAGAATGTTATTTTGATTTAGAACATTTTGTGTTTAAACAAACTCCTAACTTGATACAAAAAACTCTTTGTATTTTGAAAACCTCAGTGTGTCTGTGGTGTTGTCATTTTAGCAGCAAGTTGTTCAACAGGACATAATAAATCCACTAAATGAGGACAGAATTCTAACAGCTTTATGTTGAAAAGTACTAATTTCAATGAGTCTACCTGAATAGAACACAGTTTTTGAACATGCCTGAATAGGGCAAAAACTGGTGTAGTAATTGCACTGGGAATAGAAGACATGACTGTTACCTAATTGTACATTTCTGAAGGCTCCTTTTCCTTTAGTAAATAGGATTTTCTAATGACCACAGGCATCAGTGGAAAAGATGATCATCCATAATTTTTCACTCAGTATTACTCAGCTATTACTGACTCAATATTTTCTCCTGTGGTCTGGGCCTCTTTCTACAATTCTTTTGTAAAATGCACACAAATAACAAAAGGTGGAATGTTTGGGGGACCAAGAAACAATTTTTCTTGAGATTTGGGGGATTCAGCACAACTCAGAATTTTTATGAGTGTTTTCTTGGACAAAAATATGAGAAAAGTGTTTTTATACTAGTTATGAAAAATCTTGCATACTGGCACCCAACTTCTTAAAAGTAAGAAAAAATATATTGCAATCCCAGAGAGCACTAAATGAAGCAAATTCAAGATGAAATTTTGGGACCATGTCACTGTAAAAATATTTAACAAAGAACCTGTAAGATTTTAAGATTTCTGTTGGCAGTTCAAGGCATAATAAGGCTGTGTTACTTTTCTCATGCTCTCACATGAAACTGGAGGTTGACAGAGGCAGCACATTGAGGCAAGATAAAGTGTGAACCCAGCAAAGCATTTAGGTTCACGTCTGAAGTCAGATAAACACTAAATCAAGCACTAAAAGCTGTACTTACAGTTTCACAGTATTTTACCTTGAGGGAAGGGAGAACCACTAAGATTTTTTCCACAGGAAACAGAACACGCCACTAGCTATATGATGGGCTAAGTCAAGGGTTTAATAAATTCAGAAAGCATGGAAATGATAGGTACTGAAGGTAGGGCAGTGTGTTCTGCCTGCTGAACATACAGCTGCTACTTTAGCAAATGCAGCGGTCATTCTTGCTTCTCTCCCGTGGCTCTTCCAGGTGTTTCAGTGCACACAACATCTGGAGGATAGAGCACAGTTTTATTCAGGTCATCTATTGTTCTGTGGATTACAAATGAAGTCCTGTCAATTTAACTGTGTGCTTGCTGGAAGAGTAGCATTAAATATTACCAAAAGAAATTTTAAAAAGTAGTGGTCAGTATTTCCTCTAGCTAAAATAAATTGTCATCTTGAATTAAAAGAATTATCATCCTTCCCCTCAGAATATTTGCAACTCCTACACCACCACAACTACTGTTAATAACTTTCAGCTTGTGAGACTGCAGTGTTGTGGAGTGGCCATTCTGCATAGAAGCTGAACCCTGTGCCAGCTCACAGCGGGTCACAACTTCCATTATTTTATCCTTTGCCTGTCTTCTCACAGAGGCTTTGTCAAATGTATAGCTGAAGTATGGCTGGCTGATACTGCAGTAATTTTAGACACACAAAATGGAGAAAGAATTGTCTAAACTAAGGGATTTTGTTCAGAGATTGTAGGAGCATCCTGAAGTTATTTAAATTCATTGTGAATTTTTCCTGGAAGAATTAATATTCTAACAGAAATGTGATTTCTGTTTAAAAGTTGTCTATATTTAAATATGTATGTCCTATAATCTAGCTATCTTGTTTGATTCTCACAGATCACATTTCACAAGAATTCTCAAATAAATATTCCTTTACTCACATTTATATCACATTCTGACCCTTGGAAAAGTTTGAGTCTGGCTGCTAAAAGTTTTCTAAATTATTTTCAGTCTGTAAGAAGTAGTATGGAAACTACAGTCTAATTTACTAATAAGGGAAAGGAGAATATTTGGTTATCTTTTACCAGAGTTTCACTGATACATAAAGCCTCAATTGTTCCCATTCTTTTAGGAAATAAAAAAGACTCATCATTTCTGCCAGCCCTCAGGTTGTGCAGCATAGATAAGACAGAAAACCTTCATTTGTTCTTTGCACCTATAAACCATTTTATCCCGAAGGATGAGTTTTCCAGAAACTAAATGAAAATACTCTTGTCCTGTTCTGGCTCAGCTTTGCAATCTTTCATGCAATCTTTCATAGAAGTGTAGAGTCCTAACAATGCCACACACCTGTCGTATTAATTTAATCATTAAATTACTGTAAAAAATGTGTGTTAAGTTTGGAATAGCTTTAAAGGTCATGCAATTAAAAGTTTAAATCTCAGATGAATGTGGATTTTTGTACATGACTGAATTTCTTTCAGACCTACATGGTCTGTAGATATTTAGCATTCATTATGGTTTATATTTAAATAACTGAGTATTTTTTGGGTCTGTCTTGAAGTGCCAGACCAGGTCAGACATAGAGCTGGAATGATAACCTAAGTGTTCTACTTTATAGTAGAATTGTAGCCACTTTTAAAGTACTGTTGTTTCAGTGAACCAAAATAGGTTTAGCCTTGATGCTTTGCTTTTCAGACAATGAATTTTCATGTTATTGTTCTTAAACCGATGACATATATTATCTACACAATATATTCCTTCTTTAAGTGTCAGTGTTTTTTTAAAAAGTCTGTTACAAAAGCAGGTGCATGGGTTGGTTGGGGTTTTTTTTTTTTTTCTTTTTTTTCATTTTGAAATGTAATAAAGTCAGTTTTGGCCTGAAGCAATACTAGGATTTAAAATAGGAACTACTTTGAAGCAACATGAAGTTGCACCCAGCCTCTAGGTTATTAAATGTGTTTTCTCTCTCTGGCTTCCTAAATGCATCTCATTGTTTAATGGAATTTTAACTGTAAGATTTAGTTGTAGACATTTCAGCTGGACTTCCTTTAGAAAAAAAATAACGATTCACCTTCTGTTGCAAAACACAAGTGGATTGGGGGGTGTGGGAGGGGGAAACACCAAAATATATTTTTACTTCCAGATCACAAAGACAAATAAACCAATTAACAGTATTTCAAGAGAAGCAATAATATGGCTGGTGGGTGGGTCATCTCAGAGATCTTGTCAGGGTGAACAGAGCTTCATCCTTTAAGGGCTTGTTTTCATGCACAGCTTAGGTTGTGCAACTTACAACCAAAAATAACCTGTTCTTTTAAAGTAGATTGATAAATAAACATTCTGTTTCAGCAAGCCTGCCTTTCCAGTTGATGCAAGATATTCTTATAATTAGGATTGTTTAGTGAACTTTGGCACTATAAAAACTGAGCTTGTGGTCATGAAGGCAAAAAAAATCCTGTGAATCTTGAAAACGTTATTACCCACAACTTCCAATGTTCACTTTACATGAGTTTAAATCATATTGCCCAGGAGATATGTACCCAGAAGGCTCTGGACTCTGTAGTTACATTAAATAAATTCTTTTGCAAAAGACAGTCATATACTATCAAGGTACTAGCTGTAAATTCACAAAAGCCAAGATTTAAATTGCACATAAGTGTCATAGATGCAGGTATAAAAGTATCATCTTGCTAAAAAAATGAAGGAGCTAGGTCAGTTGAAGGCATTCTGAGGGAACAAGAAGGAGGAAGAGGAAGATTTATAGCCATTTTATATTTATTCCACAATGGAAGGTTTCAATTTCCAGAACTGTCAGTTTATCCTCTTTTTTTTTTTTTTTAACTTCCTTTGTGTTCAATTTAAAAAATCTTTTGAAAGGTACATTTAATTATTTGAATCTTTTATTTTTAAGAAATGTTTCACCTTTTTTTCAATTTTTTGTTCATGTAGGCTTGTTCCAGAATGCTAATATCTTATCCCTGTTACACTCCAACCCCAAGCAAAATCATGTTAGAGCAAGCAATGCTTTCTGAATGAAAGTTTTATTTTTACATACAAGCAAAATGAGTTATATTACACCTGCACGAATGATGTTTTCCTTATTTATGAAACTGGAAAACAGCCAAATTGTACAGTGTTTCTGTAGGTGCAGAGGGTTTTTTTTTCACATGCCTTTTCCCAGCATCACCTGCTTCAATGATTTGGGTGTTCCCCTCAGGTAGGTCAAAATTTAAACATGTTAGTACTGAGATTGACCACACCCAGAGATAATAGAACTTTTTTTTTTGGCAATGGTTAAGTTAGCTAAATATGACACAGTGATCTATGAGAGTTATTTTTGGAACTTTGAGTAATTCTTTGTTATTTTTCAGGGACAGCTGATGCTATTACACAGAGATTTCCAGAACCATTGCATGAGATAAAATTAGGTAGTTAATAAGAATATTTGCACTAAGGAGATGGAAAGCTGAATGATCCCAATAGTCCAGCTAGTTCATGATCTTGTCTTTAGCCCTGGATAGTAAAAGCTTTGAAAATACTGCAGAAGGCTGTGATTTTATTATCATCTTGTGCTGAAGTCCACAGAGTGGGATGTGGGAATGCAGTTTGCAACGACCACTCTCTACCTCCTAAAACAATGAACTTCAATTCCTGCTGGCCTCAACACAACACCTTTTGCAACAGCTTGCACACACACATACAACTTCCTGCACTAAATCCAGCTCCACAGTGGGAGGGAATGTCTATCTGGGATGTAAAACAATTCAATCCAAGTAAATTTTCTGTCTATTTTTCTACTTTAAAGAGCTTTTGTTTGGTTAATTGGTGCTGTAGGCAGATAACCAATTTTCTCCTGTGGAGGGATTAGTGGAATTCCATTGTTGAGATGTTCTAATTGTTAATTTGCATGCTTGAGAAAGATTATAATTTTGATTGGGAAACCTACCAGGGTTGATTTTTTTTCCCTGAACAAAGTAGAGGAAATATTTTTTTGCACTTAATTAATATCTGCACAATGTCAAGCATTGGACAACATCAAATGCAATTATGAAACATATTTAAAGAACAAATATCCCTAATTCTCCTCTTTGGGAACAGTTCATGGCCAGCTCCATCTCCAGAGGAAGTTCAATAAACCCTAAGGTTGAAAACTCCTGTAAAAGCTGTTAAGCTCAAAAAGGACTGGAGAAGCCCAGAAAATACCACTCCTGACATTGTTCTCAACTCATACACTATAAGAGTTTCCCATCTTTATCTTTGTACTTCTCTTCACAGTAAAAAATAAAATAAGGTTGAGTTATTACCTTGGGATGGAAAATTATAGGTAAAGTCCTACAGAAGATGAGGCACTTTGAAGTTTTCACATTAATGAGCAGGTTGTGATAAACCTGTTGGGAAAGATAGGAACTTCATTCTTCATATATATCTGGCAGCTCATCAGAAAGTTCCTATCTGATCCAGTCTGGGAATTTTATAACATTTAGCTAAATGTGATAAAACTAAAAAACTAAAACTTCTTTTTAGAAGTTGAGCTTTCTTCTTTTAGAACTTGGGCTAAAACTTCTTTTGTCATTAGGCACTGTTTCTGGAAAATGCAAAACAAATTTAAATTTCTTCTTTAGGGAAATATTGACACCTTTATATTGCTGTTGCTTTGCGAAGAGATATGGCACCAATATTGTCCTCAGATGATACCAGTCACTGATAAACTTAATCCTGTCTTTATTCCACTGCTTGTGCCCTGTTAATATATGAATAGTGGCAGTAGAAGACCTATTGTTTTGAATTTCTGATTCAAAAAGTCCTTGTCTCATGTGGTTTTCTGAAGCTTTTTTCAGCTGTTATGAATGATTGCAAAGTCACTGCAAAATGTCCATGAAAAATTTCTTACTAGAGTAGAAAGTTCTTACTTACTTATTACATGGACAGTGGAAATTAAAGATTATCTCCTTAATCTTAAGGATCATAAATTCCCTTCTGGATAACTAAAACTTTTGAATTGTTTCAGTCAAGTTCTGCAGAAGGGTGGGCCTTACCAGGACAAGGCAGGTTAAAATGGTGGAAGGAAAATGAATCAGGTGCATGAATCAATAGTTACTTTGCTCAGAAGTCAGAAAATTAGGAATGCCTTGTCAGGTTTTTTTGTTTTGCTTTGACCTGAATTTCCAAAGTCTCTTGTTTTCCCAGCCCAGCATCAGAAGAATGGTCGGAGATCTTTCTGTTCTCATTTTTCAAGGTTGTTTATTTTTCTGTTATCTAGTACATTGTGGTTCTGTCCTGCTGAGGTATTCCTTGCAGGTCATGTCGAGACAGACTCCCCACTCCCTTGGGGCAATGTTACCTTTTATTCTAAAAACTAAGTATACTTTATTTATAATAATTTTCCAATATCTATCAGCTATGTTGAACAGTGTGCCTCTACTCTAAACCAATCAAAAAGCGCCACCATCACAGCAGAAGATGGAGAGCAAAAGACGAAGAAGAAGGGCAAGGCCACTCCCTGATTCCTCCATCTTTGTCCCTTGAACTCACATTCTAAACCCCAAAATTCTACATTTTCACCCCATGATAAGTTAACTATCACTCTGCTTAAATTCTTGTGACTTATATATTTTCCAGGACAGTCAGAGAAATGTCCTGGGTTCCCACAATGCCTGAGTGATGGGAGAAGGCAGTAATTGTCTTCCTCTGATTCCCAGAAATGAGAATTTTTTTTTTAAAAAGGCATCTAGGAGGGTTGTGGTGTTGGTTGATTTTGCTCTGCTCTGTGGAGGTCTAAAATAAAGAAACAGTTTCTTCAGAGTTGTCTTACTGATCAAAGGAAGGATGTCAAGAATCAAAATATGCATCAGTTTGAGTGACAAAATCCTAAAATTCCCATATTAAGTAGTGTTTGGATAATTATATATTGCTGAGCACTACACAAATAGTTTGGGGGTTTTTAAGCTGACTGAAAGAAAGGGGGAAAATAAGATAATTAAAGAAAACCAAATTAATTAAAAAGTTTTATGCAAATATTGACAGATAAATACTTTGTTTACTGTTTTCTGTACCTTTCATAACACAAGAGAAATATCTCTATGAACATTATACATTTGACTAAAGGTTCCATTTAGACCTTTAGGTCTTACACAGGCCGGGATATCTTCTTTTAGAGCAGTTTACTCAAAGCACCATTTAACCTGACCTTGAATACTTCCAGGAATGGTACACCCACGGCTTTTCTGGACAACCTATTCTAGTGCCTCACCACCCTCACATTATAGAATTTCTTTGTAATATCTAATCCAAAATGACCTCTTTCAGTTTAAAACCATTCCATCTTGTTCTACGTACAGGCACTTTTCATAAGTCCCTCTCTATCCCTCCTGTAGCCTCTTTACGTACTGTAAGGTGCATTAAGTTTTCCCTGGAGTATTCTCTTCTCCAGGCTGAACAACCTGAGCCTTCTCAGTCTGTCTTCACAGGTGAGGTGCACGAGTTCTCTATCATCTTCATGGCCTCCTCTGTGCTTCCAATAGGTGCTCCTTGTGCTGTGGACCTCAGAGCCTTACACAGGTATTCAGGTGAGAATCAGTCATGGTTTTACAGTTTGTGCCATTTTAGCAGCCCAATGTTTTGTATTGATCTGAGATGATTCACAGGTCACCTTTTATGAGATCACTTCCATAAAATTGGATTTTTTCCTAAAGATAGGACAAATAAAGACCTCAATATATACTCTTCTCCCATTAGCTAGAGGGGCTAAAATAAAAGATAACTTAAATAAGCCAGATCTGAAATGATAGTGAATAGCACATCATAAATAAAACCCCAAATCTGCACCCTGAATAACTTAGCCACTAGGATGTGGCTGAACTGGTATGGCCCTGGTTAAAATGGAAAAGTCCCAGAAGTCACAAAGCTGAAGAATGTTAAGGAATTATCCATTGCAACCACTGGTGCTAAAGGTAAGTTCATCTGGACTTTTGAAAACAATTGCTGGTTTATCTTTTTTCATATTAATTCAAGATCTTGGGAAAATACTTCCAGACTAGGCAAGTTCTTTAGTTTTGACATAACAAAGAATGGCATTGAAGCATTTCTATTATTAGATTGTTTGTCCATAACAGATCCAGAATAAACTTAAACTGTTTGTTGATAAGTTCTATTTTTGGTTTTAATTACTTAGAAGAATAATAATTGACTGATCCTCAGTGCCTATGGAACCATCACTGTGAGACTAAGATATAGGCAGAGGAGATATCCACAGACTAGGATAGATCCAGGTGGTTGTCTTATTTTTCAATTTCAATAACTGTCAGATATCTGAGATTCTAATGGTTAATATCCTTCATAACCTTTTGAGAAGAAAAAAATAAAATATTGTATTGGGATGATTTAATCAAGCTTCTCCATGATGGTTTACTAAATTCCAAATTGGCTTTGAAATATTTAAAATTTTTACTCTGTGTTTCAGTGTTAGATTTTGTAGTTCTGCCAATGTAATCTCAACGACCTTCAGGGCTAGGAGCAAGAGTTAGGCGGTAAACTCAAAATTTTTTTTTTGAATAGTGCTTTTGGAACGTTAACATTTTCATCAGAGGATACTCTCTTGCAGTTTACAGGTCTGCACGACTTGATATAGGTAAGGTTGGAGAAAATGTCATGCTTCTGGATGGTGATGTGTTTCTTGGAAACCTGTGATTCTTCTGTACTGTGGCTCTGATCTCAGTTCCAGAAGAACAAATACTAAAGACTGATATTTTAAATTTTCAAGAGGCTTTTGCTAAGAAAATGTAAAACTGTAGGTTTTGAGTATTATATATTGGAGAAAGCTGTCATTCTGAAATTTAGCTTTGATTTCTCACCATGATTTTAATTGACTTTCTGTAGATCAGAAATAGCACTGGGCTGCAGACATCAAATTAGAGTGGTCCCAGACTGCACTACATGCAGTTTACTGGGTCAAACCAAAAAACTTCATTAGTAGTATAACATGTCAAAATTAGCCACTTAAAAATGTAAACAGGTCCAGAAACAGGAATGAGCAGACCTCGAGCCATCTGCTTTGTGTGTTATTCCTGCTTTTTCACTGTAGGCACTTATTTTTTGTTCACTCAGCCAGATGATCGTCGCCTTAGATTCAGCTGAGTGTCCCGAAGTAGCAGAGAGCTGGAGATGTCAACAGATTGCGATGCCTTCCGGTAGGGGCACAATGCTCCGGGCTCAGCAGGGAGGACCAACATCAACAGCTGGTACATCCCAGCACCTCTTTTCCATCTTCTCCTCTCATTTTTTTTCCTACAGATGTGAGAAGCAAACGATCTTGTCATCATTAGCAAAGGCACCCTGGAGTAACCCTACACTCCTTTTTAACTCAAGCCAGTGACAAACCTTCCTCCCCTATCCTCCCTCCCCCTCTCTTCTTCTCACCTCTCTTCTCTATTATACTGACATTCTTAATTTTTACATTATTTTCACGATAGTTTTTATTTTCTATCTAGTATACTTTGTGTCTGCTACCTGTTCTGCAGCAGCTGGTTTTTATGTACCTGATTACTCAATTTATGAAACCAGATTTATTTGGTCAAATTCGATTGAGATATATTTGTAAAGCCCTATGAAATAACAGAGAGATCTTAAGTAATTACATTATTTAATTTTTTTTTTTTTTTGGAACCAAAAATAGGGAAAGTTTATAAAAGCCATGGAACTGGAAAACAAATCCTAAAATGCATCAAAAGAAAACATTAGCAAACCTCTGAACAGCAGTAACAGCGTTAATTTCTAGTTCATGTAAAAGAGTCAGTAGGGATTAGGCAATTGCAGTGCAAAGAATAAACCAATGGTTTCTTGAAAATTAGTGTTTAGCTGATAGCCATTTAATTAAACTGTTTGCTTTAGTATTTGTGATTTTTAATGGATTTTCAGGAGAGGTTAAAGAGAGGAGGTTGAAGGATAAGATTTAATACAGATATAGAAAGCTTTAATTCCTCTGCTAAATGCATAGTAGGTTGATATGTCATCATTCCCATCAATAGAATGAAGAACAAAATACATGAACATAGAAATAGCTTGTGGAAAAATTACCCCAACTTTACATGCAAAGTAAGTATTTGTTTCACAGAATATTCCGAGTTGAAACAGACCTGCAAAAATCATTGAGGCCAACTCTCAAGTGAATAGTCTGTACAGGGGCCAAACACATGACCCTGGTATTATTAGCACTGTGCTCTGAGCAACTGGACTAATCTCAGGTAGTTTATAGTGTCTCTACTGTATAGCCAAGCTTCAGAAAGGTTAAGGACCAAAGTGGAAGGAAATGTATTATACCAGACACGCAAAACCCACTTTTGGAGTTAATGAGCAGCTCCAGTGATCTGTGTGGAGAAATAACCAGGGCTTTGAGAAGTGCCCTAGTGAAATCAATAGCTGCTGAAAAAAATAAAGGGAAATATTAGATGATATACATTTTCACATTAGATGAAAAATATTTCAGTATCTCTACTAATTAATGGGAGTGGAGAGGAAATATTTCCTAAGTTTGAGCAGGGGATGCCTATTTTGGTGAATTTTTACTACCCTTCTTACTTTTTGGCAATTACTGAAGAAAGGATATTAAGCTTACCAGCGCCACTAGATCTATTTTATTATCAATTATTGCCAATATTATTTTATTACCAATGACACTAGCTCTATTCTATTCTGTGTGTATTTCTAGACTTAAACAGTGTTCCAGTTACTCGGACAAAAATTAAATGTATTAAAAAGAGGAAAGACATGCCTTAAGGACTGTAAGTCAGGAAATCTTTATTCTTTGCTATGAAGTCCAAATATGATAATGATGTGGTCTCTCTGTCATTAGCAGAGAACTTGATTATGTGGCAAGCTTTGTGTGACACTGTTTGCCCTTGCCTTTTAACAATTGTATGGAAGGAAAAGATGCAGTGAAGTCCTTCCACCCCATGAGAGTCATGATCCTGGGGTCAGGTTGAGAGGACACCTAAGCTAAATCAATTGGGTTAATCATAAATGTCACAAACATTTTAATTAAACCACCACAATGATATGATGAGCGTTTTGTCTAAAATAGTTTGTCCTCTTCTCACAGCCTCAATACTCCTGATAAAGCTCAGCTGACTTTGAACACAGGAATGAAAGATTCATGAGCTGGAAAGACAGCGAGAGGAGAGAAACATGACTCTGTAATAGTGATGGGCAATACACTTGGTAAAGCATCAGGGCATCTGAATGGCTAGTGTCAGTCTATACCTACATCTTCACATAGAAGGACTCATATTGCCCCTTGCCTCTTGCCAGCTGAGCTTCCAGTTAGAAGTACCTTTGGACTTGTCGAAGCTCATCCTTGCAAGTTGTTGTATGTTGAATGTTGTAAACCAGGAAGTTACACAATACATTTTTTTGTCCCTGCTATACATTTATTAGTGTTATATATATTACTTAATATTTGATTTAATGGTATCACTATACATGGTTGTATCATGATACATTTTTTCTAACATGAAAAATTCAGATGGCATTGTTCATTCCTAGAATGTTATTTAGTGATTAGACATCTCAAGATATACATAAGAGAAGAGCCTTTAATTCCTGGCTTTTCTGTTCCTAATTCTATAATAAACTTGTCTGGGTAGAATTAACACCAAGAAAGTTTTAACACCTCTTGATATGTAAGTAGTCTTGGGAAAAACATCAGTTGGCAGACCTGGTGTGAAAATTTTTGAATATCACAGCGGCAAACATTTAAATCATAGTTGTAATGCTCTTAGAATGGGAGAGACTGGAAAAATTCTGCATTAAAGTGTGTTGTTATTCAAGAAAAAACAAGTCACACTAACCAATGATTTAAACCAAAGTTTTTGTATTAGAGACATTTCAGATGCTGTGATAGAAGGATCA
The DNA here is from genome assembly GCA_032173965.1 of Sitta carolinensis. Taxonomy (NCBI): domain Eukaryota; kingdom Metazoa; phylum Chordata; class Aves; order Passeriformes; family Sittidae; genus Sitta; species Sitta carolinensis. Next base: position 89,525,695 of record CM063284.1, read on the forward strand.
AGTTATCCCTGTACAAAAATGTCAATGAGTCTTGTCAAGTATAACCACAACATGTCCTGCGCACTTGCTGTCCAGATATCATCTATCAACGTTGTGTCTATCTCTCACTTTGCTCCAGGGAATGCAGTAAGAGTGAGGTGTGCTTTGACTCAGATAAAAAGAAAACAATGATAATAGAAAACACATGTAAGTTCAACTGTGAATTTAGTATGGTCATATTTGAAAAAAACCTTGATAAGTACAATTCGTAGAGTGAGAAAACCAAAATCCCTGAGGTATTCTCATGAAAACACAGACGTCTATGGGTGTTCAATAATATGGTATGATGTTCTTTCATATAAGCACAAATTAAAGAGACTCTTGTATTATTGTTATTCATTTCTATTGATTTTTTTCTACTCAAAAATTTATACTAAGAAAACAAGGTAGTACTTTAAAGTGGTCTTTGGGTGGTATGGGAAGTAATATGATAGATCTTTCAGTTCAGACTCATTAAAAAACACAAGAAAACATAGTTCTTTGTAAAAATCCAGATGCTTTGCAGAAGAAAATCTTCCCTTTTTTATATATATAATAATGCATCATAACTGCTAGTTATAAGAAATTGTTAATGTAAAAGATTATCCTATTTTATACATTTAAATAAATATTCTTTGTTTTGTCTACTTTCTTCTTCTTTCACCCAATATGATGTCTCCTCTTTGTATTTCCTACCAAGACAGCAAGAATGATACAGACCTCCTGACAATGAATATGCAGCAGCACCAGGCACAAGAAGATTTGTGCAGCCTTCACTGCAAAAAACCTAATGCAGCAAATATAGGAGACTGGATCAGAATGAATTGTTGAAAGCAAGTGGAAGCATGTTTTTGTCCAAAACAAACATCTCATGTGACAGCTCTATTATATAAAAAAGCAAAAAGTAGGAGTTTCATGTAGTATGGTGCAAATCATACTTCTGTTTAAGGAAGACATTATAGTAGTAAATTATGATCTTGTTTAAACTATGATTTAATGATCTGTAGTATTTTGGAAGCTTAGATTAAAGCTTTCTTCCTTCTTGAAAATGTTAAGTTTTGTTTATTTTTTCTTTGAATGTCTCTTAATTTTAATGTGGCACTGTGACAGTGCATGTAGCTAGGAATTAAGCTTAAGCCTTTGAAGAGAGGAGCCAGATCCTTCAAATTTATGTGGATTATCTAAAAAAACCCATGCAAATGTGCAGCAACCAATGAACTTAGTGAAAGGTAAAGTAGTCCACAGCAACTGATCCATGTTGTCCAGGAAGTACAAAACCATTGGTTTTGGCTTTCACAGGAAGCATTGAATTTATTTGAATAGAACACTATTCTTGTGAGGGAAACCTGGTACTGTAAGCCCAAGGAGTCTTTTGCTATGTTATCTACTTCTGTTACAAATTATTAACTACTGTGACTCGCTCCAAACAAAAAGCATCACAAAATGTCAGTGCTAGGTAAAGGAGAGTTGTGTGGAAAAGCTGCCCCATTCCTTCTCCCTTACCTTGGAGAGAGTGAGAAGTCAGGACCTGAATTGCCTGCAGGCACCTCCTGACCCATCACATCACTCCACTTCCAACATTTCTCTGCACTGCACCTTCTCAGGTTGCAATTCTTTTCCCCTCAGGGAATAGTCCTTGCTTTCACTCAGGGTCAAAAGCGCCTCCTGGGACCTTTGTCAATATTAATGTCATGTATTAATAAGGCAATTGCACTCAAAGGTCAGTGGAGAAATCAGAAACCAAGTCAACTTTTCAGCTGTGCTGTATTTATAAGCTAGAATTTCTTCATGGATGTTCATTCATCCCATCCTACAAAATGAAAAGTCTCTTGCAGTCACAACTTAAAAAAAAATACTAGAATTTTTTTTTTTCTCATTTAAGGAATGGAATGGAAGCAAGAAAGCTGTTACTGATAATTTTTTTTCCTTTGTATGTTTTATAGAACACAGCCTATAATACAATTAAAACCCTCAGTATTGTGCAAGTGATAACTTTCTTTTCTTAATTTTACATTGATAAAATTGACCAATTCTTTGTGAAACCAATTTAATGATATCTCAGGTAAGTGATCCAAGGGAAAGTTAAATCCCCTGTAAAAATACAATATGCAATTAAAAATCCTTGTTTTTTTCAAGGCAAAATGTGCAATTCTTCCTTGTTCTGGGGACGTGATTTCATTTTGATGAAGAGTAAACCATCTCTGCTGCTCAAGTTCCCTACTTTCTCTTAGAAAATACCTTATAGCTTTAGGAAGGCAGTCTTGAGTAACAGAGAGAATGGGAATGATAAGGGTTAATTAGGTTCAGTCCTCTCATTTCTCTTTCAGAATGGCACAAGCAAATGTCAGAAAGAGATACATAGAAGAGTGTTCAGCCTGGCAGGGCTTTCCTGCAAACCTTGTTTGGCTTCCCCACTCAGCTTTGCATTTTATTTTAGTTTCAATAGGAAAGGATGATTCTCCTTATATTTTGATCTTTGCTGATATGTAAAGATTTATAGTGCTACCTTCAGGCTAATGCACGGACCATTTTGACAGGCCTGGGAAAACACATGAAAGTGCTGCTTTCTGTCCATCCGGCTTTTTCACCTCAAACAGTCTTTAGTTTTTTCAACCTTGTATTTGCAGTAATTTCTTCAAAAAGGAAGACAAAAAACCAACACGGGTTCCATAAATCAGTATGAAAACAGATTTTTTTTCTTACTTTAGGGCAGACGTTTTCAAGGGAAGGAGTGTTCAGAGTAAATAACATATTGTTTGTAGAATTTTGGTGATGTTAAAAAGCATTTGTGCCTGAGAAGCAATATTATTTGCAGTGGAACTTACAGAGTACTAAACAGCTTCTCTGTTCCTTTGCTTTTTAATCAGAATATTATCCTGTATTTTTTTTTCTTTTTTCATTGTAAATCTTCACCATACCCTTGTACTTTTCCTATCCTGCCTCTTCTTTTCTTGTTTTAAAGCACCTTCCACAATTTGCAAAACCAAACCTTTGTTTACACATTTGAAAGACATTAAACTTATAGAAATTTCATTATCTACTGTTTAACATTCAAGAAGCTAGGCTTTTAAATTTGTATGAGCAGCATATGGGTGGACCTTCTCTGCAAGTCTTGCTTTTTTGTTTTTTCTTTTTTTTAATTCATTCTGTACACAACCAGTACTTAGAATTACTGATTTGATCCTGAACACTCTATGAACTCACTAAAAAATTAAATAACCACTTCTGTAAAACAATTGTAAATACTTCCAGTTGTTAAAAAAAAAAATCTTCATGCTTCATTTTTATGAAGAAGGAATATCACCATGAAAAAATTCAGTCTTGTAATCAATAAACATAACCTTCTGGTGTGTTATTACAGACCTTCATTTGTCTTCAGGTTTTACTTGCAAATATTATTGGCTGCATAGCATGAAGGTCATTTTATGGAAAGTACACATACGAGATATGACAAAGGTAACATGCTACCAGAGCATCTGTGTTTCCAGAAAAATGGTATAATAAGCTACTACAAAGTAAAAATAAATAATAATTCTGAACTGCATTAGCTTTTACAAATGTCAGTTTTATGAAGATAGTGACTGCAGTGTTATTCCTAGTTTTTGCTCTATATTGTATTAATATTGTCAAAACTGATATTTGGCATTTCAAATACAAAATAAAAATTTATCTGTGCTTTCAGCTTCTTAGCATAAACAAAAACATCCCAAGTGGAGGAATTAGTTCTCAGATTTATCCATTCATCTCATTTTCATCCAACATCAAGGACGATGTTTTCTGAAGAAAGGAGTTTAGTTTTGTTTTCATGTTAGTTCCGTGATACTTTGTTTTCAACATGTCAGCATTCAGAAACTAAGCTGTTTCACTGGAAATCTGGGCATGCTATCTCATCTGAATGCAGTCAGTTTAGTATCAGAGACTGAAGAACTCTATTCAGGCCAGATGCTTGCAACATCTCTAAAGGTTCTTTGATTAACTGAGGTGAAACCATTCTGTATAACCGGGTCAGCACACACAAGCTTTCATTATTTTCTTCATTTACATCAATTAGAATTATGGAGGGCCTGGGGCTACTCCTGCCTTCTAAAAACATGATCTACTCCTAGGTGATGTTTAAATAGAGCACCAGAAAGACCACATCATATTTCATTAACAAATAAAACTTTTATTCCTTTCATCAATGACAGCAAGATTTATATTAGGTGCAATGCTAAAGCAAGTCATTAACATTTATCACTCAAGGTGGTCAAACTCTGAAGAACTAGAGCTTGGTGTATATCATAACAGTCAATCCAAAGATAGTGAATTTCATTTTTGCACAGACTGCATTCAAGAATGAACATCTACTCCAACCGATTTTGTGAATTCTACTTTTCTTTTTATGACTGCTTACTTCAGTGGTGTGCAAACTGCTTTTTATTATGGCTCAACCAGAGAATGCCTTTACCAGACTAAAAAAGAAAAAAAGAAATTGAGTTCAGGCCCTCTACCTTGAAAGCTAGATGAAAGGAGCAAGTCTACCAGGCGTGGAGGTGGCATAGTATATCACATGTCAGAATTAGAGAGGTATTCCAGGAGTGAACCAAAAGAAACATGGTATTGATAATACTGTAATTTTCTACGGTCCAGTGTGTAACTGCAGACATCTCTCACACGGATGCGGTGTTCAAGGTGAAATCAATGCCACATTTTCTTTTTTTCAATACAAGTTATTGCAAGTCACTATTGATTTGTTCAACAAAGCAAAATTTGATTCACCAAGGGTTTTATCAACATGTATAAGATAATTTCTTGCAGCAAGATTATTGCTGCAAATATAGTGAATATTTGTGCAAATTACAAAAAAAAAAAAAAAATTTTAGAATGGTAGAGTAGTATGGTTTGTTAAATAACTTTGGGTTCCTGTTGTGATTGTAAATTCAACCACGCAGGCATGAACCAACATCATCTTTTGCATGGAAAGTCTTCTACATCAAATATTTTTTTCCCATTTCCTTTCCATGTCCCTGTAACGCCCTCTAGACTCTAAGACTAGCAAACTTACTCGCCTGGGGGATAGAGGCTGTTAGTAGAAAGAGAGATTAGAAATATATATTTTCCATTATTTTACCTGAAGTAACTACTAGAGGCAATGACTGATATTATTAATGCAGATCCCAGATAGACTGGAACAGTCTTATTTGGTGTCAGGAAAAGTGTACAAGCACAGAAACCTGATGGCTGTGTCTGTAGTGGCCTAAGTAGGCCACCAAAATATAAAATTGGGATTGACCCAAACCATCCAGAGCTACTTCGTGATCTGAGGTTTTTGGTCATCCTGCAGATTTAGAAGAAGGGAAGGAGGTCTCATAGAAGTCACGTCTTATTTTATCTTTTTGTTTTCTCTTGTTTCTCCTTAGATTTTGACAGAGTGCTGTTATTTCTTGAAACCTTCCATACTACTACTAGAAAAAGTAGTTTTTTCCAACAGCTCTGGTTACCTGTCCTGAATTTCAAAGATCTGGTCTTCTTGGATCTATAATCACCACACTTGAATAAGATTTTTTTGAGGTGCTCAGCTTTTCGGCGTGCTAATTATCTAAAACTAATATTCTAAAGCAAAGCCTAGTCCACAACTCATGGAACAAGTTCATGGTCTAGGCTTACTCTCAAATTTTGGATTGTATCACATACAGGAATTACATGACTACACAAGGATGTAGGAGCCAGCTTCAGGCCTAGAGAAGGAAAAAAAAGAAAGAAAAAGGAGTTTGATTTTGATATGGTAGAGACAACACAGTTGTATTCAGTATGGTAGGAAATCTTATTTAAAGAAACAAGAGAGAAACGTTAGCTCACAGGTAACAAGAAGAATTGGAAAGGTGAAGGATGAAGGGTGGCAATCTGTTTGCTGTGATTTTAATAGTTGTTTTTCAAGAATATTGGTGATGGGTCCTTTCCAGAGAAGTCAGAAGCTATTTGAAGCTGTCTTTTGTGTCTGTCACTGTAGGTGGTTTTCCAACTAGTTTTGCACAAGATTTTGTTTGTCTTGGTACTACTTACTGTTTTTATATTGCCTAGTTCAACTCTATGGGAGTTGAGGGCTTTGGGATCTTGTGCTGATCTTATCTACTATTTCACAGATCTATGGGAGAGAAGAGTACTTAGAAGAAGTGTTTAACAGGAACTTACTTAAATATTGCCCATCAGATTTCTTATGATAAGCACACTTGAGCCCATACTGAGTGCACAAGTCAGGACTCCAGCAAATTAAGTCATGTCTGAACAGTGTTCACCAGCTGAAAAATGCACTACTGTTTTTCCTGTGCTGTACTAAGCATCCTGGGGATTTCTCTGACTAAAACTCAGTACTCGGAGCTGTAATAAGTAAGTTCTAAGAAAGGAGAAACTATAAACTGCCTGCAAGCTCTGTGGCTGATAAATCCCAGGTGTCATGCTGTTCCAAATTCCCCTTTAAGTTTGAGGTGAAATGCATGTGGAAAATACATGTTTTAGTTGGTGGTTAATGCTGCATGTCATTGAGATGGGTAGGTTTTTCATTCCATCTGTTGCCATAAAAAAGTTGACCTAAGAATGCAAATAATTTTCCCATGTGATGAGTTGCTATTGAAAAATAGATAGATTAAACAAATACAGATGACATAGCAGTTGGGTGCTGAGGCAGTAATGATTATCACAGAGTACAGTTTTCTCAGTTCATTTACAGATGTTCAAAAACCTTGACAGTAATTCCCACAAATCAGTGTATTTTCCCTGATTTCCTGTTCCATCGCAACCCTTTTTCACAGCTTTAAACAAACAATGGTTAAATTTGCAAATAAATCCAAATGTACCAGGACTGTACTAGAGAAAACAGCACTTGAATATCTAATCCTTGGCTGGTAATGAGCCAGGGCACTTCTTGCAAGCTAGGCATAGACAACAAAGGCACAGAGTTCATTACACATATTAGATATTATAGTTGTGACTGTACAAAATCTGGAGGGATGGGAGAGGGAACTGAATTTTCTGCCATATGATCCACCAGTATATGAAATTATGACAGGATCTTTGCTCCATCAGATACTCTGTGCTCAGGTCTTTTCATGGAGCTGGAAAGGATTTATTTTCACACAGAACTTTGCCCTCAATTGATATTATAATGATTCTTGTAATTTTGGTCTTTCTCTCTATCTGATCTGATATGTTATATGTTGACAGTAAGTTTTAACATATGTTTCTTCTGTAGATTTTGACAGAGTGCTGTTATTTCCTGTATAATAACAGTTTCAATTTCCTGTTCACCATTTTAGTTTTTCCTATGGTGATCAGTGAATAAAATCTTTAGGGAAGATTGAATATAGTTTGATCTATAAAGATGTCTGATTAATGAAATGATTAAACTCATTTTTGTAGCTAGAAGATAAAGCTGAAATGAGAGCACATTCCTCTTCCTTTTAAAGAGCTGGTTTCATAACTATAAAAAACAAGGCACTGTGTTTAAGACAATTCTGAGTTTTTAAAAAATCACAAATGTGATTTTAGTCTCTTAACAGGAGACTAAAATTAAACAGCACTACAAAAAGTCAACAAATCCTTGCCCTTTTCCTGACTTCTGAATTGCTAGAAAGTTAATTTTCATGACGGAATTATTCTATAAAATTTTTGAATATTGTTCATGTATTTACCTCGAAAAGAACTCTTCTGCTATCTCTTTAGATTATAGAAAAATAATAGTTCAGATTACCATCTGTTATCACCTGGAATAGATCTACTGCTTAGCATTGAAGCACTTTAGGCATGCTGAACTATAACTAAACTAAGGAATAATGCTGTGTACTAGGACTAGATCTCTCAGATGGAGGATGGGGGACTCCTGAAGACCAGATCTAATGTGGTCCTGTGAACTGAACACTCATCTGTAGCTAAAGCACAATCAGATTAATTTTTGCCACCTTCTTTCTTGTTGAATTTCATCTGAAAATAATAAACACCATTTGTTCTTCTGGGCACTCTTCAGTGTGAACCAAGGCACCATAAAATATGTAACTAGAAGGAACCAATTCAAAATACACACCTGATCCAAACTACACAAGCAGTGTAGATGAATCTTGTACAACTCAAGACAATGTTTCTCTCATGATTCTGAAAAATAATTCTGAGTAACTTTGGAGGTTAGGATGGCTGGTAAATCAGCCTAGAGTTCCCTCTTTTAAACTCTTTAATAGTTTACATCCATAGCTAAGCAGTAAGTTTAACACAGTTCTTTGGAGAGCCACCAGGAGAGTCATTTGTGCATCTTCTTCCTTGCAAACATTTTGAGGCAGTTCATGGCAACCTGAAGGCAGACCTCAAAGTCCTAGTGAAGACCTGTTTTCTGCAGATGTGGGATGTGACATGTGATGATTCCAGTGTCCTCTGAAATGCACAAGCAGAAACATGGTTGTAGAGATAGGGCAATTAATGCTAGTTATATGCAATTGAGAAAAAATAAATAATTGCATGGAGTGAAGCATAACACTACCTTAGGAATGAGAGGCAAAATTTCCATGCGGTGCATTTAGAAGACTTCTGTTTCCAATACAAAATGCCTAAGAAGATTGTGACTTTTAAAATATGTGTAATTCCTAGGGCTTAGTCCGGCCAGTCATGTTCTTCAATTTAATCACGTGCCTGAGAATTTGGCTTGATTGTGTCAGATGTGTTGCTTTGAAGAATTTAATAAATAACTCTGAATTAACTTGTTTTACTGTTTGCAGAACATCATTATTTCTCTGAATTTATTATTTATTTCCACAGATTTTCTGGATGGTCTTTAACTTCATGGACCGACCATGAACAGCTGCCTTTATGAGTATTAGTAATTTGATATTTTATAATAAGTTGAGTCTCTTGATATTGATTTTTTTTCCCTTATGATTGCAAGTGGGTATGAATACAGCCAATTAGACTTATATGAAAACATACAAATTTACAGGAACACCTATTTATCTGTCCTTATTTTCATGGCTCTCCTGATGTTATTACCAGGAGAAACAGGATGATAATCTGTTGCAGAACACCCATGATAGTGTGAGATAATCTGCTGTCGTTATGAAATGGATGCTTTTATATGTAACAGATAAAATGCACAATCTGCTCTACATAAAGATCAAACTTCTTACTGGTGAAACTCCACTAAAAGCAAGGGTGCTACCACAAAGAGGAATTTGATCCTCAACATTTAATGAATAATACCAGGGATCACAGATAAACCAGCGACTACATTCAATGCTCATGTATATTTTCCTTCCTTATTATTATATATTCTAAAATAAGTAGGGGAAATATGATATAATATGCTTTTGATTTCCTTTGACTTAAATACCCATATACTTGGACAGATTTGGGGGTTTTTTCAGTCTCTGCCACTTTCTTTGCTTTGAGGAGTACCTCACTTAAAGACCATTTACGTTTACAATTAAATGGTTACAAGGCAGCCTTCCTAATAAAAGTAGGTGCTGTCTGTGCCTTTGAAAAGGCACAGAGCTGTCATGCCCCTAGCCCAAAGCAGGAACCTATTTCCTTTAGGTTGGCCCAATAACATCACATACAATTCTTCTAAAATCAGGATGAAAAGGCAACTTTTCTTCAAACCTTCCCACATTCTCTAAGGAGAGCATACATTTTCTGTCAGAACTTCTAGTTTAAATTCTTGCCAGTCAGAGCTTCCTATGGAGCAGAGGTTTTTGTGATATTGCTGTGTTTATAGGGAACTTCTATGCTTTAGAGTGTGACTTTTACATACTTCTTTGTACAAACTGTGTAGGAAAAGGCAGGTAGACCTTGGAAAAACACACACAAATATATTCTTTTTCCTGAGCACAAGAATTAACAAGCTATTTTCCTCCAGGACCAATATATACCCATAATTGAAAATGGTGAAGGAACAATACAGCGGAACCTCATCACAACCAGTGATGACACTGAGGCCACTTACTGTATGAGGTCTGGTCTTTAAGCTTTTGTTTATAAGTCCTGTCATTGAAAAGTTACCCTTTGATATGAATTCATGTTTATTTCATATTCATCATGGTAATGTTGCAAAGAACTCCTGATATTTTAATTCACTCTTGTCTTCTCTCTAGGCTAGAAAAATGAAAGTTTCCAGCTCAATCGGATTTCAGGATTAGTGTACATACTAGCCATTAATTATTATTTATTTTCAGAAGTTTGCAAACAACAGGGTAAATGCTATTGAAATTTCCTTGGTGTATCAGGTAATGTTGGGCAGTAACAAGACCTATCTAATCCCTCTTGTATGAAGGCAAAGACTGAAGGGCTGTGTGTTTTATGATGAAATCATCATCCTCTGGTTTATACTGAACTCACCTCTCCCAGGCCACAAATTTTGGGTGGTTTCTATTTGTTTGTTTTAGTTTGTTTTTAAATTATGTACTTGCCAGGATTTAAATTAAACCTTTCAGGACTTCTGTAAGCTGGAAAGTTGGCTGTACATCATTGTGACTGAATATTGAACTAATCACTTCAGTTAACTGTTGGCTATCACTGACAAGAGGGGAACTCAATAAACCATGAATTAATTCAGAGCTCTATTCAGCTCAATTTGTTGCTGTAAGTTACCTTTTGTGAGTTACAATATCCACTTCCCAACTGAAAAGCTCTTACTAAATCACAGCAGCAGCCAATTTCAGTCATGACCCATGCAGGGCTGCCCTTTTCTTTGTGGTATTCAGCTGTCATTCAAATCCACCCTTTTCATTAAATACACTGTACCCCATCCTATGAAAGCTAGTTCAAGATAAAACATTGCAACTGCATATTACTATTAAAAAAGGTGTTTAAACACCTTTAATATTTTGTATATTTACTCTCACTGATAGGCAACCAGGGTGATTATCCTGTAAAAGGTGAAAAACTGGGAAATTTGCTTTGTTCTATAGCATATCTCAACACACCAAATACAATGGCGCTTCAATTAGTTCAGTATTCTGAGGTCTCATAAACAGATTTTTTTTTTTTTTTACTGAGAATATCAATGAATTTTTGTTTATAAATTGTTAACTGGAAATTTTCCATAAACCATGTTTTCAAAATAGCACATGTATGACATGATTCACTAAGCTGTCCCCACTATGAATGATCCTGTGTCATGAGTAAGGAGTTCTTTCAAATATTGCTGATAAAGTTATGTACCCTCTACTCAAAGAGTGTAAACCGGATAACCGAAGTAGTCTTTGTGGGACCAAAATGCTATGAATCCGGGGAAGTCTTGCAAAGGACCTGAGTTGTCTCAGCCACTCAGAACAGACACACACCATTTCTTTTTCAGTGAAGTAAGAGAATGCTTTACAACAGAAAATAAGATAAAGACAGTATAAGTTAAAGTTAACTAATACAACCAAAGCAAGCTGAGATGCAAGAAATATATTCCAATTAGTTTAGAATGGATTTTTAATTTTTTCTTTAAGGTAAACTCTTTAGTTGGTTTCCTATTTATTTTGTGCATATTACCATTTTTATATTCTAAGAATGAACATGATAGTATGGAGCATTCATAATAATACATGTTCTGTAGTTTCCAGTGAAGTTTGTTATTAAGAATGCATCTAAAACTCCTATCACAGGAAATGTTGTACAGAAAATGTTGTACAGGAAATGTTGTACAAATTGATAGTCTCTTCAGAAAATTAGTATCTTTAGGTTTTGGTTTTCTAATAGATGATCTTCTCTATGTATATATACTTGGTGGTAAAACATCTATTTGTAAGTGAAATGCTTTCTTATTCTTAGTTGCACCATTTAACTGCAGAATTATACATGCTTTGTATCACTGCATCTTCTTGTCTTATGTTTTTATCTGTAAACAAAAATAACTTATATGCAGTATTTCAAAATAGTGAATATTCTTAATTTCTGATAGAAAAATACCTACCTGTATTTTTTATAGTTATAAAAGCCATCATATTCAGACTGTTCCATGAACAGAAGTTTTTACTAATGCCCTGTGAAGTTTCCAGTCTCAGTCTGCCCACCACTGTGAAAAGCACAACAGCAAACAGCTTAATTAAGACTACCTAAAGAGGGGAATAAGTGGGGTAAATATACATCAACTGTGCTGCTATTCATCATGGAGATGTTTTGAAGGAGAAAATATCTGCATTTCTGAGGAGTTTTCACCTGATGCACTTTTATCTTCCACAGATGTAATTTTCCATCTTCCAGGTTCAGATAGACAATGAACATTTGTTCCGATGATTATTGTTTTGAGTGAAGAGAATGACCAGGAAAAGGAAATATTGTTTCCCAAAAAATCCTCATGAGACATGCTGCAGGCAGTTACTCTGTACAAATTACCGTCTCTCTTTTCTGAGAACTTGGATCCAGGAAAGGAAAGCACAGCTTTTTTCTTGAGTGACCAAAGGAAGCAAGACTCAAAGTAAAGCTGCTGGTGTGGGCATCTCACCCCTTTAGCACTGCTGAGAATGGTGCTCCAGGGCAGCAGAGCAGTCTGGAAACCCACCCAGCTTGGCTCACCCTGACTGGAACTATCATCCTTAGTACCAAGGGACTCTTACAAAACCAATGACACTGGTGAATTGCACCCTCATTGATTTCATGGTCAAGGAGCTTTGCTGAAAATCTGGCCTTATGACATTCTTACTCAGTAAAATTCAATTGGTTCAGTGCTACCTTATTTTCTGTAAAGAATTCTTTTCCTACCCTTTTTTTTTTTTTTTTTAGGTTTAGCTTCAGTGCTACTAACAAGGGCTTTACTGCTGGTACACAAGCACTCCCCTCACAATGTAATAGGCACCTGGCCCTTTCTAAAAAGATCATTAATCTGAACAAAATATGACTACATGAATTTATAAGTAATTTTTTCATTTCAAGAACAATATAAACAAATACTCCTTCCATGTGACAATCTAGGAATGTAAAGTCAAAGCTGCGTTTTTCTGGACAAGCAGAGTCCACCAGATCTGGAGTCCATCATAAAACCCCAACCCAACCTCTGCACTATAACCCTCTCATTGTGTTCAGTCTTTGATCTTTTCTTGATTCTGGAAGTGCAGAGGTTCTTTCAAGGTAAGAGAATCCATTCTAAACTCTGATTCTACAAAATCAGATTTGGTCTTGCAAAAGACTCGCACAAAACCAAAGAAGATGTCCTCTAGCAAAACCTATAAGTGACCTCTTTTCTCCTCTTCTCCTTTCCTGACTGAAAGTACAAGCTAAAGACTTTCTTTCAACACTGGCTTCCTTCCAGCCAGTGTGGGTTTAAACGCATTATATACAACAGCAATTTCAGTATGAGAGAAAATGTGTTCCTTTTCCTATCTAGAAGTGTTTAAAGAGTGATTATGGAGAAGACAGACATGGTTTTGATCTGCTTTCAGCTCAGAACTACAGCTAACCATGCCATTTTCTCTAGCCACTGACTAATTACATACATTTTTAATGCTTTATAGAAGCTTCTACTTTTGCCACAATTTGGAAGGGAACCTTTGTGCAGAGACTGACTGTTTACATAGGAATGCCACTACTTTATGCTCTTCATGAGACAGGCAGCAGCATCAATGCTGACCTACTCCTTCCAAACAGGATTGCATAGCAAGGAGGAAGCTGCAGAGCATGCTGCAGACTGAGGAGCAGAAGTGCAGACACAGAAAATGTCAATAGAGAAGGAGATTAAGCATCATCTGCTCTATCCAAGGAGAAAATAGGTGGGAAGAGTTTCCTTGGATCAGCCATAGGGATTTTTGAATCCCAGACTTGTAAAATGAAGAATAATAATTCTGTGGGTTGTATGTTTGTTTTACTGCAGTTGTTGAAGGCAAAAAAAAAAAGAAAAAAAATGTTAAAAAAATCAAAGAAGCCCTCTGGGCCTTATGATTTGTTTATTCCTTTTTTCTATTTTTCCATTTTTTTAAACAAAGAAAGCAGCCTTGTGGAATGGTAAGATTTTGTAGGAGTCATATATAAGTTGCAATAGCCAGAATTTTCAGCAGCAAGTACTGTTTCTGAGGACTGCACCTGCCATCTAATTAGAGAAATAAGTGGAGGCTCTGCAGTTTACACAGGCTTTTTACTAGGCTTCATCTGCTTGTTTCCCAGGTATACATTCTTCCTTTGCATTTTCTCAGGTAAAGCAAGTTTGTCAGATTTTCAGCTTTTTAACTCTGCATGTATGGCCTGTGTAGCCTCTTTTAAGCTTATATTTATTACATCAGATAAGGCTTAAAGGAGCCAGAGACATCTACTGGGTCACACGAAATGTATTCTCTCTGTATTCACCTGACTTTGCTTCTCTGCAGGTTTTCTCTCAGTAACACAATTCTTTCATATATGCACCTGACAAATTAGTGAGAAATCCATGCCTACCATGATAAAATTAAAAAGAAATATTGAAGCCCAAAGAGAAACAGAAAACGAAGCAAAATATCAAAACCTCAGAAACTGAAAATTACTTGATTTTTTGGTTTACATGTACCTGGAAAGATCATGTTTTTCATTGAAAGAGGAGATGAGGCAAAGCAGGATTTTGAAAAAAAAAAATATTTTGAGTATTTGGGCTGAAGGGATATTCCTTCACTCTCCTCGTTCAGATCCATTTTTTTTTAATTTGTAAAAGACTGATGAGAGCAAAGGGCAATTGTTCTTTTCTTTGGAATGCATGTATGATTTCAAATAAATAAAGATGCCTAACAAATGGAAAGGTTAGTTTTTCTGCAGATTATAAATGAGTCATGCGTGACAGTAGCCTAATTCTTTTTATAAAATTTGAGTTCACACAAAGAATGCATTAGGCATGAGAAATGCATGACTATTTTTACATATTCAAGACTTCTTAATGGAACATCAAAACCAGAAAATGTTCACAAGGATGAGGCCTTCTGGGAATATGTTATTAAGTTTTTCATAAAAATAAATAATTCAAATTTTTACCATCATAAACTTTTCTTTCATGGTGCCTTATCTAAATTATTATTTTGGTCTAGATACAACAAGAATTTGAGCGTGTTGGACAGTTGTTGCTAGAAGAATTTGAGAAACTTTCCTCTTTAGTCTTAGACCACGTATTCCCTTAGTCCTGTATTGAGCACATTCTCCTTAGAAATTTAATTCCCAAATAGTCTTACCAATCAAAAAGCTATGGGAGTTGTAATAACTTGAATGAAACCCATATCTGTTGTGTGTTCAAACTGTAATGACAAGTGGTAATTTTTTCTCTTCCTGTACCAGAGTAAGAACATTTATTTGACTATAACAGTTTTACCTGTGATAATTACATGGACATTCCAAAAGGTAGTCTGAGACCCTCTGCTTTGGTTTCTTCTCAGGTTGGGTCTCCCAGTGCAGTCCTATCAATATATTCAACTGGTCACTTAAACCAAGGCATGCAATTCTTCTGCTGTCTAAAAACAAAGAAGAGTTTCACAGTAAAGTCATATGTGTGCTTCATTTTAATATTTTCCAGCAAGGGGTTGAAAAGACTGAAACAGCTGTAGGGCACAGATGTTGATGTTTGAAATGATTTATCTCCCCCTTAGTACCTCTAGCTAAGAAGTTGACTTTGTATGCTGTTTTCACTGTGAGTCTTGGTGAGTATTTGGTTAATCTGGGGTCAGCCTTCTTGCAGATGGTGCTCTATGACTGCTGAAAATGTGCTTTCCAGAGTGACTTTTATGGTAAATACTGTTTAAGTTTTTCTCTCTCTGAGTGGAACTTATGTTTAAATTAATTAAAATCTAGTGGTAAGGATGAAGAATTCTTTTTGTTAAATTTTGCTTGAAGTGGACATGGAAGAGCCTGTTTCTGGGCTTTGGCTTCCTACATGATAGTGTTTCTCAGATTCATGAGTAAATTTACTCTCCCAATTGTACCAACAGGAAAACTTAGAAGAAGAGGTTCATCAGTTCTCTGTGCATATGTCCCATTATGTTCCTATACCTAATGGCACGTTGTATCTTGAGCTTTGTTAAATCTTTTTAATTAAAACATGTTAACAAAGCCTAAGAAAAATAAATTAAACTACTCACGAGAAAATTAAATTGAGAAGCTAAGCTCATTTATAATTATTGTATTTCAATTAGGCTTTACTAGGGCTGGGTGAAGGTAGAGATAAAAAGAAACTACTTTGATGTCTGAGTTTCATAAATATTTCTAGTGTCCTATTTGTGAAGTCCACAATACTAATGATAACAATTCACTACATGCAAGCTTTTTCATGCCAGTTACTATACTTAAGAATTCACTCATAATATTACATCAAAACATGTCAAGGCTCAGCCCCTAGGTTTGTAAAGCAGGTTTTCTTTATTGCATTTAGGGGAAGTACGACTATTCATGCCTCTGATTCACGAATTAAATAGACTTTTATAGTTACCATGTCAGAAGTCCTGATTCGTTCCATTTATAGAATTTTACTAGGTGACACAGATCAGGTCCAAATCTCTTAGCTGAATTAGAGCATATTTGTTATACAGAAAAACTGTACCTCATTTCTCACTAATATTCATCAAATTTTAGCTTCTAGTTTTTCCATCTTATCATGTTCTGTTTCTAAATTAAGGAGTCATAAAAGAAATCTTCTATTGATGTAGATACTCACTGTCAGTCACCTTTTCACATTTCTTACCACCATAAAATATTTTGCTTCCCCAAGCTTTAAAGTGTAAAAGTTCTAAAACTCAGAAGTCAGTCTTAATCTTTTACATTTTTGATAAGTTTATGAATTAAAATGGATTAATTCTGGAAGACCTAATAATGCTATCCAGCTCATTACGCACTATCTTCTGTTTCCAAGAGCCACACTTTCCTAAATTACAATAATTTTTAAAATAATTAGCAACAAATTACCATACAAAGGAAGTAGTGCCATTCATTTTGAAGCAACATTTCTTTTTCCATTCAAAGTTTATGTTCAAAAGATGAAATAACTTCCAACAATTGTTGCTGATTTTCCTCCTGAATTTCTTAATTCTTCAAAAGTAGTGCTTATTACAAATGTGATTCTTTCTTGAAGAATATGAAAACACCCATTAATTTTCATAAGAATGACCCTAGATGAGCTAAGTTAATGATGCACATATGTACTTACAAATTAGAAGGCTGGTAGATAGTACCACATATTTTTCATCATACCATTGTGATCATTAAAATCACCCCATTACTTTGTTTAAAAAAAAATCTTTAATTTTATCATCAAGCCACTGATTTCTTTCCCCAGCAAAAGCAGGACATTGAGTGATTCACTCAAGTTGTTTGGGCATATTAGTTCTAATGGATTTCTGTATATTTGTTTTTTTAGCTCCTGTCACCACTAGGAAATGAGATCATTACTTAATCTGGAAACCCAAAAGCAAGTTTTGGGCATGCTTAATGTAGATAAGTGATTAGACATTAGACAATTTATCTGATCACAATAATCTGGGAAAGAAAACAACAGCATAAAAGTATCTTTTAACGCTTAGGTCACAGTTTTGGCTAAATTTTGCCGTCAGAAAGCCCCCTACCAGAACTAAGTTGAAGTGTGAATTTATCACCTTACATGCTTCTTCCTATTGCTCTCAGTTCCACAGAAATAGAGCGGAATCTTGACATAGTGGGTTTTTTTCAGAAGAAATTTTTAGATAGATTTAACACTTGTTAAAAGTACTCCTTGATGGTTTGCCAGTGGTTTCATGGCCTTGATGGCAACCATGACACCATCGTTGTCTGCTTTGCCCTCCAGCTGTACAAAATAATTGGTTATATTCAAATACACTCTTCTGTGTCACAGTGAGTCAAGCATTCACACCAAGTCAACATCACTCAAGGTCTCTTGTCTCCCAGTGTGTTTTGATTTGTTAAAGATAAAACATGGCTCTAGAAGACTATTGAAAAGTTAAGAGCCTTTCTATGAAATGACTGAAAGCTGTAATTGTTGTTGCATTTTGTAAATGCCACATATTCTGACTTCCTCATTCTACTTTCACGGATGAGGTTACACAATGGTAAAGCAGAAGTATTTTGGGTTGTTTTGGTTTGGTTTTGTTATAACTCTTTTAGAATAATCTGAACTAGAATCACAAAGTAGAATTATCAGGTTGGAAGAGACCTCCAGGGGTCTCCAGTTTGGCTGTCTTTTCAAAGCAGGGTCATCTATGAAATCAGACCAGATTGCCCAGAGTTTTATTCTCCTAAAGCTCCAAGGAAAGAGACTGCACATCCTCTCAGGGTAACCTCTAGGCAACTTCTTCTAGTGCTTGAATGTCCTGTAGATGAAAATATTTTGCCTTAAGTCAGAAGTCCCCTGTTTTAATTTATCCTCACTGTCATTTGTTCTCCTGCCATGCAAGTCGGTCAAAAACCTGGCTCCCACTTCTTAATGACCTCATTTTCGGCCTGATCCCTGAGTCTTTTCATACAGGGCAAGTGTTGCAGAGCCTTAGGCATCTTACTGACCTCTGCTGAACTTCCTACAGTTTATCAGTAAGTTTCTTATGTATAGATGGAGTCTAATAGGTACCACGCTAAAGGAAATTAAAATTTTGCTGTATTCACTGTCTACTGAATCAGAAATAGCTCTTGGTGGGTGGAGCAGTACTGACTTGGAGAATTTGTGATCACAGCTATGCTGGTGAGGTATTTTCACAGCCTAAACCTGGTGTGACCAATGGTATGCAAATATGTGATGCAAATGACCATAAGCTACAGTATGATTGTACTGTATGACTGTAGTGGCTGTTGGAAGTAGCTTTTCAGTTCCACAATAAGGATGCCAAGAATATTTAGGGAACAAATTATCTGTGAACCTGGCCCCTAATACAACTCCTAGTGGAACTCAGGGCTTTGGGACACAGAGGTGTTCCCTGTAGTCTTTTAGGAATTTGTTTAGGTAATTTATCAATGATTGTCTTTAGCTGACTGTTAAACCAGTAAATTTGAAGTGACATTTTAATTTCCTTAACTTTGTATTGAAATAAGTGATGGAAAATCAGCAGTGGTTTTTGCTTCTCAACTGAGAAGCAGAAACTCCTTAAACTTGCCAAAATTTATCAACATTGTCTGTCAGACTTCTCAGTCCAGTTCAGTGTATGAATTGTATGAATTCTTTATTGAAAATTTAAATCTCCACGTCCAGAAGAGAAAAAAGGAATGAGACGCTAAAGCTGAATCTGGTGAGGATTTTCATGCATTCCAAGAAACTATGTCAGAAATTTCTTTATCTTTACAATATTCACTTTATATTAGCATGAAATATTTTTATTTGCCTATTCAGTAATCTGGTGTAGGATTCAGTGGCCCAAGCAATGATGATACACAGTGATAGAAAACTGAGAAAAGAATCTGGGACGTTCAGTAACGACTACATTCATTGATGGTTAAAAAAATACATTCTTATATGAGAATAATAGCATGATCACTCTAGTCTCATCAATAATGTTGTTCGCTTTAGCATGTATTTTTTTCTAGTTGTATTAACTATAACCATACCAATGCTGTATCATAATTTACTTCTTTATAGTGCCCCGTATATTAAAGAATGTCAAACTGTAGCATTGTTCTACAGGATTAAATATATCTCTTTTTCCCCACACAATTTATTACTTCTTTCTTCAGTAAGTGGGAAGAACACTGATCCCTCAAGTGTTTAAATGCCATTGAAGCCGCTGCCTCAGCGCACAATAGTTTCTGTTACAGACACACTTATTACAAAAGAACGGGTGAGGAAAGCTGGGCCTGGACCACATGCAGCTGACGGCACTGCTGTCCACTGGAGAAAAGAGATACACAGAAGTGTTGGTTTAACATCCCAGCCAACAAGCTGGGCCCAGTTTAAATTCCCCCTCCCCCAGCTCGCCTTCCTTGTGTGTCTCTCTCTCGCTTTGTTAGATTCACACACTCTGCTTTTCCAATTGCTTTAGCCCGAAGCAGTTGACATTTACCCCAGCTAGATAATCGAGGAATAACATTTGCGTTACAGTTTAACATGACCTCTGCCTCTACAGCTCTTTTTAGATTACCTTCCCCCCCAAAAAATGGTTGCTGACACCACAGTGAGGCAGGAGGTGGGAAAAAAAGAAAAGAGAAGCTTATTATTGCAGTGGCACAGTCAATGTCATGAGAAGCTGCTCTGCCCTTTTCAGTTGTGGGTGAGCAACTATTAAGGAAAAGGTATTAAAAGGAGGAACAACTGTGATGCGAGGGACACACAGGTTAAGCTCAAAGCAAAGGTTAATGGATTGACTGTTACCTGTGTATGAGGCTTAATGTTGGTCTATACACGAGAGAATTGCTTCGAGGTTGTATTTTTTTCATGAAACTAAATTAAAGGGCTAATTTATTCCAGCATAAAAGAGTGAGATGCTGCTGTTGTTGTTGTTGTTTTAATACACAAAGACATATTTTTAATTAAAAATGTTTGCTTTTTATTTCCAGTACAGGGTGCTATTTCCAGTACAGGGTGTTACTTCCAGTACAGTGTGATTGTGAAAAGAAGAGCAAAAATTAGCATTTTTGGCTGAAGACACTCACTTAAACTTCAATGGAAGAGTTTTAATGTTTTTCAAGGAAACTAGACAAGTTTAGAGTAATAGTTTAATGGCTATATTATATCTCAAATGCAAAAGGTTCTGTTTAAAAAGACTGTATCTTGAATTAAAAAAGTGATGTTTTCTGAGGAGCAGAAGATGAGTAAAACAATTCAGTATTTTCTTCAGATCTTTGTTTTTCAAATTTAAGATGTGTTTCTATATTAAAATAGATGTTAGACATCAGTGGCTGTGGACTCCTAAAAGAGTTCCAGGTAAGGAGACCAGCATGTAGCTGGTCTATGAAGATTTAGCAAAAAGTGAAAAAGGAGTTCCTTGTTTACAAATTACTCAGTCAAGTTAATGTCTATACAGTAAAAGCAGATTATCTCTACTTATTTCAGGATAAAACCAAAACAGGTTGACATAGTCAAAATTTTGATTCATTTTCTTTTTCAGTTACATCACCACTATAATGAAAAAATAATTGGTATGTATAATGCTCACATTACTGTTATCAATATAGGCAAATTGTTATGATATAGAACTTATCATATTGCCTTCTCCCTGTGAGTGAATTTAAGTAAAATCTTCTTGTCCATAGAAGAAGCAGTGACAGAAGACAAATGCATTTATAATGAAAAGAAACCAAATAAAATCAGTTTTAGGCCATCTGTAGATTTTGAACTTTGTAGAGGCTGTTTCATCATGATCAATTTCTTTATCTAGAGTTTTTTCCTAAACACCACCTTCCACTTGATTAAATCGTGTTTTCAGGGAAAAACTGAGCACATAATATCAGCATGAATGCTAGAAGCAGACAAATGAGGCAAATCAGTCAAATATTCACAAACTGTCACTAAAACTTACATCCTTTTCCTGTTTTCTTGTAATTTTTGAAGGGAGAATCACCAAAAGAAATACATAACAGAAACCTAAATCAAGAGTAATTAATAATACGTTAGTCTAATGGAATATCAGCTTTCAAAAACCTGACATTTTAGAATTTGTTTATTAATGCCTTCCTTAAAATATGACCTATTATTCTCCATCTTTGACAACATTGAAGCATTTTCCAACATTAATTTTTGGTTTCTTTGCCCATTTTATTTTAAGTTTTTCAGATGACTTCCAACATTTTTCATGGGAGACTACTCCTATGCTAAATGTATCCTACCACCAGGAACTTATTTTCCAAAACTCATCTTTTTACCCTGTCTACTATTTCAAATGATTTTGCAGCACAAAGACTGAGTTATATCCTCATACACTCTTACCAGCTGCAGCTGGTAAGATTGTGTTATGAGCAATTGGTCACACCAGAAACCTGTAATCTTTATTTATATCCAACATGAGTCTTAATTATCACTTCTTCATTCTAATTTTTATTATGTAGATATGTATTTATTTCTTAAATATTAGGCTATTAAGGATGGAAAACTACCATATATTCACAGCTAATACAATGAAATAAATGACTGTGCTCTTCTTTTTTTTTTAAATCTGAGTCCGTGGCATTTGGCCCAGATAGTTTATTAGATGAGACACAAATAATGCAATTTAAAAAGCTGTGTAACTATTTCCCTACTGTAAGAGGAAAATGCGGTATACCTCATAAAAAATGAATGCCTCAATGTTAATTTTTTTTATATATTTAAAGAAGATGTTTATGCAATTTGTGACTTCCTGTGGCCTTCAGTTGTCTAGTGAAGGGAGTTCTTCCAGACTTCTTTAGGTCACAGAGCAGTACAGTTTTGGATGATCCAAATGTCAAATGTAATGTTGAAGATAACACAGGATTTCTGAAAAGCAACACTTTATATGGGCACCTGTCTGATGATGTGAGGACCAGGCACAATGGAGATGTTCCCATACAAGTGAATGATGCGGTTGCCAGGTCATCCCCAATAATCCCTAAACCAGTAGATGCAATTCCTTCTGGCTATCGAAGGAGCAGAACACGAGTACAAGGGGGGTTTTATTCATTGTTGTATTTATGATCAGTAGTTCTCTTTCACTGTGAACAGATGCACTAAGGACAATTTTTGAAGGGTGTTACTACATAATTTTTTATTTGAATCTTTCCTAAATTGTGACACCAGCCAGAACAAATTTAAAAGTTAAATAGGGAAAGACAAAAGTCTTGACTGATACACCAGAAGAGCTTCTGCCTGAATAGGATTTAACAGAAGTTTGCTTACATTGTCTGTGAGGAAGGCTGCAACTGCTGAGGACTGTTACATGGACTTCCCTGCTGCTCCAAGGTACAGCAGCATGGATGCAATCAAACAATAGCCATATTCCTGTGCCAAAAAGCCCATCCATGTGCTGCCCTGTGGGATTTACTAAGAGATGGATAGGGGGATGGCATGAAGAGGGATAGATGGAGCTGAGGTGAGCATAGTGAGTGGGCAAGTGTTAGTGATGCCTGTTTCACCTTCTGCAGGCGTAGTCTATGTGGCCAGAGCTCAGCAGCAGAGGAGGCACTGAACAGCAGTAAGAAATTATTAGAAAACTTTACTCTCAGCATGATGTTAGAAGCTGATTGTGCTCAGATGACTTCTGTTGAACACTCCTCTTGTTACATCTTTAACAGGATAAGCTCTGTGTCGCTTTGAGCAGCAGTACCCCACCAAATTGAGTAATGCTAAGGGGAACCCAGTCCCATGTTGCTAGAGGAAATGTAAAAACGTTTTGTGTTAAAAGTGCAAGATCTGGCCTTCCTACATTTCTACGAATTATGCTGTGAGTGGAAGTCTGTGCATGGGCAAATCATTAAGATGAAGGGCAGGTTTAATGCTCTGCCATCAGTCCACACACGACCAGTATGGATGCTCACCTGCGAAGAACTGCCTCCTCTAAATCACCTCAGGCAATCTTCCTGCACAGGAAGGCCTTGCACTGCCAAATCCTGAGCAGATGCCTGCCTTTTAAGAACAATAAAGTTCAAAATACTAAAAGGAAAAAAAATGCATAAGCTATAAAAGATTTTAAATTACATTTGGTTACAAGTTACTTTGTTCAATAGCACAGTTTTTCCATCTCCAAGCTTCATTTATTTATTTATGACCACATTTACTTTAAAAGTTATAAATGGTGAAATGAATTTGAGCTAGTGTCTTAGAAACCACAAGGAAAATATATTGGGAAATTTGCTATTTAGCTGACCACTATTTGTGTATAAGTTACTGCCACACAGAATGAGGATGAAAATAATTTTTTTTCCATTTTTGTTTGCAAGTGAGTATTGTAACGGTTGGTTTAGTCTTTAGTTTAACAGCACATGGAGTCTGTATCTTTCAGCTGGATACATTTATTTCAAGGTACTTAGAAGCTGACTTTTATGAGATTATTTAGTCAGTGATTATTTTTGTTGAGAAATGTGTCCTTTATCCCTCTCATTCATCCACTGCTAAGATATTTCTGTTTGTCAGAATGCCTCTATTTCTGATAAATGACTGAAGACTGACTGCTACACTTTATTAAAAAGTAATAACAATTTTTGTACGCACCCTTCACATTGTAAGGGGGGGACCATGAATCAAAGGACACTGCCTGTCTGGGCCTGATAAATGCATCGTTTACCAGCTGAGGAGTTATTTAGGACTGGCTATTAATTTAAATCACATTTATCTTCCCTGAATGGGGGGAGGTTGCTGTGATAGGACTGCGAATGACCAATAGTGCAGCTAAGTGCACATTATTTATTACTACCGCCTGCAAAGCACTGCACAATATGTTAAAAAAACCCCAGTGCCAATTACCATGGTTAATCTAGTCAGGGCAGTAACAGATTTCTTCCTAACACAAGCCAATTTCTACACTTGCACTGAATCTCTAGAAAGTCAGTGTTTGCTCAAAATTCCTGATGATTCGAAACAGTTTATTTATCCTCTTCTAAACCATTATAAAGAATACCAGCTCTCTTCAGTTTTTTCTTCATTTTGGGGAAAAAAAAAAAAAAAAACAACAAAATGAACACCACTGTCTTTAGATATTTAAAAATAGAAATTTCTGGAATGCAATAAAGTCATGTAAATCATGTCTTTTTGGAGATTTCTGAGTTTTGTTCCCAGGCCTCCAAACAAGGAGAAGTTTTGCTGAGGCTTAGGGAACACTCACGAAGAACTGCTCTGGGTCACTTGAATCTAACCTGCTCAGAAAACATTACACATGGAATTAAAGTAATTCTGATGAAAAGCATCATACATGGGGCTTTGTAAAGCCCAGAGAATTCAGCATACCACATATGCCTGTAGGATATAGTCATCTCTGCCTTGTTGCTGTGGGCTAAGGTAGTGGTTGTCAAGGCAGGTGTCTCTGAAACTTATAAGTGTGGCTGAAATAAATGTCTACTGAAGAACAGCTACTAAGATGCCCTAAGTGCATCTGCAGTAGTGGATGATCACCTTCTGAAAACTCACGGAGGACAAGAAGCTCTTGAGGTGGACAATGTGGTCTCCATTGTGTCTCACATCCCAAGTAACCTACAGAGAACAGAAACACAGTAAGGCAGATATAGACACGAGGAACAGGAGACATTGAAACCATAGTTCTCCTCCTTACCTGAAAGAAAATATTGGTGAAAAAGATAACAACAAAGTGTTGCTTTAGTTATCTGCAATCATTTACATTCACACTCACTCTTCTTGCTCCACAGTTATGATAATGTTAGAGTTTCTCCTGGCATTCAGCGGGAATGTTGTTTTTTTTTTTTTCTTAATGCTTGTTGGTCATCCATTTCAAAAAAAAAACCCGATTATTTGCGACTGGTTATGAAAATCTCACTAACGAACAGTTTTCCATGGAACTGCATTCAAAAGCCAACACTGTGTTAGCAGTGGTAGTTAGTACATCTACAGAGCTGTCCCCTATAGTGGCGATAAGTTTATCGCCACTGCTGCCTTGTATGTCAACAATCCCACAACTGGAAGAACAGCTAAGTTATGATTACCAATGTCCAATACTATCCAGTGTTATGCATGAGAAATTCTGGTTTTGGATGCTTGTTGCGTCAGCTCCCAGTAGTAATCAAGCCTTTATCACTAAAAGCAAAGGACAAGTACTGAACACCATGTTTATACAAAGTGTTTGGTTTCCCATCCCATTAATCTGAGAAATAAACAGGATATTTCTATGCAATTAGTCCTAAAATAACTAAGCAGAAATCTGAGTAGAAAGATACTGACACATTATAAGAGAGAATTAATTCTAACAAAGTGTTGTATATACAGGTCCCTGGAATTCTGGAGCATTTAAAGTAGATATAAGAGCATTACAATTTTTTAAACAGTGACAGTAATTAACTGAATAACTAACCAGGTGTTATACTGATTTTTCTGTCATGAAAATTTTTTTATGACAAGATAATTATTTTTCCCCCTTGGGCTATATCTTATGCTCTTATTCAGCCACATAACAGGAACTAATCCAGGACATTTCATCACAAAGATCTTCGTATTTGTCTCCTCACTTCTAAAGGTCTGCACAATTCTGGGAATCTGTTTTCCTTACTGGTGTAAATCTCCTGTTTTACCTCAGAGGATTTGTGGCATAGCTTTGGAATCTAGGGCTGGAAGGGAATGTGGGGACTAAATCCAATTCCATGCTCTTGCAAGCAACCATATCATATAATCTTTCTATGCTTATCAAACTCCACCTTAAAAGCAATTAGTTTTTGTTCCTCAGCTCCTACACCCTTACCATGCTTGGTAAGCTCTTCCAGGGAATGATTGCTGTGCTAGATAAAATCCTTTTTTCCAATTTCCAGCATCATACCTCCTAATTTTTTTCATGCCAAAGCTGGCATTCATCTTAAATATTTTGCTTCTATCTCATGTGTTTATTTTTATATATATTTATAAGCAACAGTTAAATCTCCTTTAGGGTCTGGTTTGTTAGTCTGAGCATGCCAAATTAGTTTGGTGTCTTTTTGATATTTAGGAACCAACTGTGTTGTTTCCAGTAACAGTTCATCTTTCTTTTAATAGGTATGTGATCTTCAAGATTAGGTTTTATTGGGTATTGGAGGATGATACCAATGCCTTCTTATCCTCTCTGGAAATACCTCTATACTGTACTTTAGAAACACATTTGACTTTTTTCACAGCTACAGCATATTGGCAGCTCACGGTGATGCTGTGATCAGCTAGAGAGTTTAGGTCACTCTCTTCTTGGTGATTCCTGACAGATGAGCTCAGAGTTTATAGCGGAGTATTTGTGTTATTAGTCCCTGAGTGACTGACCTTGTACTTTGTGCTATTGAATTTCATCGTACTTCTATTCCTGTCGAACTCAAGGCTATCTGATTCTCCACTGCAAGATCCTGATCCTCCTCCCTATGGAAGATGTGTCCTGGTGCTGGTGTTATCAATACTTCGGTGCACAAATCAGATCCCTAATAAAAATAAAACCACTGTCTTACTGAAATGTCTTGAACTGACCATACTCCAGACTAATAGTCTCCTTTTTACACACCCTAGTCACCACTCTCTTCAGTGAATCTATCTTCTCTGAAAATCTTCAGCTGCTCCAGCTTTACCAGTTTTACTGGTTGTCTTATTTGCACCATGATTTTAATATTTGGTATCTGAATATCTTCCATTTGTATGATGCTAGGGATGCAAGGGTGGATTCTTGTATTCTTTTGTAGCTGTTCCTTGACACTGGATTTTCAAATCACTGTCTTACAGTAGTGCTTCAGATAGCTCTTTATATGAATATGAATATGAATATGAATATGAATATGGACCTTCATGAAACTGAGCTGGGAGGAGAGAGAAGGAATGGAGCAGGCTGCCTGGTGGGACTCCAGCTTTGTATCATCTGAGAAACAGTAGTGAAAAAGAACCAAAGCATTGAAGTGAAGTTGAACAAAAGTCCATAACTTAAATATTGTCAAAGAAAAAGAATGCATTGCTTTCAAATTTTAAGCTATCAGGCATACCAATATACTAAGCCCCTGTCAAAAGCACATAATAGAATGAATATTTTTAGATCAAAAGCTGCTATCGTTTCATATAGTTTTTCATAACCTGGAGTTGTACAGACTGAATATTCAGGGCAGAAGACTTGCCTTGAAGACTTTGCATGTCAATCATTTGTAGTGCAAAGAGTGGGTTGTATCCACTTTGGGTCACATTTTGCTTCACTTACTACAAATTCCCCAACCTAATATTTAAGCCGTGTTATACTAAAAAAATATTTTTGATCAGGTTTCTGCCATGTTATGACTCTAAGCCTTATGTTTTCCACATAGACTATAGAATAAAGTCCTTGACCCAGTTAATCCTCAGGCTCTGGTCTGTCTCTGAGTTAAAGATACGCAGATACCTCCGGAGCTAAACACAGAAGATCACACTACTTGTTCTATTGCTTCAATTCTCTCTTTTTTATCAAGAAACATTTGTAGGAGCTCAGTCTGTGCTACTTCCTCTGCTTACACTGCAGGTATTCAAAAGACAGTCAGTCTTAATTATCCCATCTCCGTTCACACATCCCCACACCCAATTAATAATGTTCAGTGATGTATGAAGCTGAGTTTACATTAATGTAATTTTTTAATACATTAAAGTGGTGCACGTCTCAGGCATTTTATAAATAAATGTCACTAATTTATAAATACTTGTGCCACCCTGGGGATCAGAGACTGTGAAGGGGAAAGGGCAACAGGGGTGCAATCCACTCTCTTCCCGCTCCCATTTTTAGCTCCTGGGGATGCTCAATAAGATTAAAACTTGCTCCTGCCAAATCCCTGGACATGGAGCTATTACTTACTGTGCACAGCACAATATAGTTTAGGCTCAGAAAAGAGTAACCTAGGAACTTAGTCTGTACTGCTACTCTAAGAAAGATTGTGGCTTTCTCTAAATAAGGAAGGGAAAATTGTTCAGGTACATGAGAATCAAAATTTCTCTGTCAAATCATATTCCTGATGCCTTTTCAAAGCCTGGAGCCCTGTAATACTGACAATAAATAAATATGTGCTTTTTCATCCAGGACTTGCAAGATGGAAAGTCTTAAAATTCGGATTCAATGTTACCAGGTCAATGAAATTAGCATTGCCTGTTACTTAAACCACAGCTTATTGGAGTTAATACATGAATTTAATTCCACATTGCAACTCAGGGTGAGAGAATAAATAGGCACAGAAATGCCTAAAAAGTATCATTGGATGAAATGTTGAAAGTAGCCACTGATGCTGTCTGGGTTAGTTTTGAGCCTGACTTATACATGTATGTGGAAAGTCAACAAGATGCATCCCCATGCAAATGTTCTTCAGGACTTCATCTCTTTTGTTGTCATTGCAGATAAATTTCTAAGAATTCTGATTAATATTTATTTCATTTATTACTGCAAGACCATGCATTTCTGCAGCAGAAAATATCACACTTTATTACAGGGCTTGGCACATTTATATAACAGCCATAAATTCTTCTCCAAACCATGATACATGGGGAGAAACAAAATTTTGGTTTGAACACAATACGGTAAACTACAACTCAAAAAAAAAAAAAAAAAATTTCTGTTTACAGATACGGGATATGCATATAGAATGAATATTAATCTGTGGTAAAGACGAGATATTTTTGCCTTTTTACAAAATGTGAAAAAATGATCAAATTTTTTTTCGCCCCTGTCTATAGCTGACTTCTACCACCTTTTTTTTTTTTTAATAAGCAGAAGAAAGCTTTTTGGTTTTAGTTCAAGCTCAAGGTGAATATTCTATACAGGTAATTGTATGACAATTTAAGGAGTTTTGGTTTTAGTCATTGCCTACAGTCCTTTTCTCCTGCTGTGCTTCCAGTGAGATGGCCTGCGAATATGCAGCTTCATTGTTCTTTTTGGGCTATGTTTGCAGACTATTTCTAACCCGCATCAATGCAATCCAAATAATCCTCAGAAGTTGCTTCATTATTTATTAGAAAAAGCAATCTGGCATGCGGTGTGTTATTGACAGCTGAAATCCAATACCCAAAGGTCACCAAAACAAATACCAGAAAGAAAAGGTGTTAAGGCAAATAAAAATACACCTTTTTAATTTTGACTGAATTGATTAAATAACAATTGAGTGGTGTCACAGGTCATAAGGCTTTGAGACATAAGGTCAGCTTAATAGAAAAGAGCCTGGGGCCATGTCACAGGGTATGCTCTGAGGCCTAGGACAGAGGCCACATCATTGTGCTTGCTCCTGCCCTTACCCCATGTAGTCTGAAATGAAGAAACGCCTAAACAGAATAGAGAACAGTCTAAATAGACTAGTGCTTATCGCTGAGGGCTACCCCCTGAGTCAATGCTGTTTAGAACTGATTGCTTTATTTGAACTGGGTACTGGGCATCTCTCAGTAAACGTCTTATAAAATTCAGTCAGCTGAGAAAAAAACAACAACTAAGAAACAAATCAAGAAAAAACCTTTCGATACAAGCAGTGCTCTATAACATATATGCATCTCTTTACAGTTCCACAGTTCAGCCCAGTCATTTTAGGACTGACATAAAATGAGTGGTGTAGAAAATGAAACAATTTAATACATTAAAATCAAAAGGGCTTTCTATGTGATTTTGAGATGAATGAACCTTACAGAGGGTTATACACTTATACTTTAATTAAACCTACACAATTTGTTTAGTGCTGGCTTTTAGTATGCTAAATTATTTTGTTTGTAAATATAACTAGGCCAGGGAATCTATTGCCATAGAAATTCATACCTTCAGATGTTGTGACTGATCTTTTTAAAAGGGCTTAATAGTTTTGCATTTATTAACACAAATGAAAAATCTTGGTCTGTCTCTAGTTCAAGGAGTGATTGAAACCTATGTCCCATCAATACACAAGAAATTTATTACGTTAACTTCAGCAGGTTAATTGGAAACAGCATGTAGGAAATTCAGTATAGGAAAGTAAAAAGTTATTTAGATTATTTTACACTTTCTTGACTACCTGCTGGCTCTAGCAAAGACTAAGGCATATCTCCCACTCCTGCGGCTGAATCTTCTAGTGCTCTTGTCTCCAACTTTTCCTGAGGCATTCTCACCTTGGACTGGTAAGGTAAACAGCTGTTACTGAAGTGTATAACAACATGGAAGGGAGCTGGTCTGGAAAGATTGTCTTTTTTTTGTTGTTTTTGAATGAATATGTATATTTTATTTTGGTTCACTGGTACTCCAGCACCCTTTTGAAAATGAGCTCCTGCAATATCCTGTCATTCACAGATTTCTCATGGCAGTTGCTAAATTTTGTCCTAGCGTTAGGCCTGGTCATGCTCCTATTTAATGAATGGCTAAACTTCTGCTGATTCTCAGGACAATGATTCCGATTTTCATTCTTTATTTATTACTTAAATTTTAGTTTTACACACTAACACATTGACTCACTATGTAACTCTAGTACAGGAAAGTACTAGAGCTACATATTTTTTCATCTTTCAAAATCTGTCATAATCTACGAAACATAAGAATCGTAAAAAATTGAAATTTTAATCTAGTTATACAACTAATAATGAGTTGTGATTTTCAAATGAAAACAAATATTTAAGGAAATTAGGTATGGGATCAATTGTATGACAATATTCAGTGTCTCATATGACTTCATGGTAGAAAGAATGCTGTTTTCCACTGAGAATCTGTTACTACTTTTAATTTTCTTCTTAATGACAATTTTAATTGTCTGGAGTTAGAAAAAATGGCTTTTAAGATTTTTAGTTTTCCTATTTTCTATGCTTATTTTCCTGGAAGATCAATCAGTTCATTTTAAGAAATAACCAATGGCTCCAAAAAATTGTGCTTTAAAATATAATTATACAAAGAGTGAAGTTCAGGACTTTTTCTGGCTATACAAACATCAAAAGCTAGGACTTTAATTCACAAACATCTTTATCAGAAGTGGTAAAGCCCATAAATCACTCAATGATGATACTGACAATATTTTGTACTTTTAGGAAAGGAGTTTGAGCAGTATCAACTTTAGAAACTGTAAAAATAAAAAGAAGTATCTTATTAACAAAGCATCTTTTTATGTGCACAGAAGAATCTGTGCCTGCAGTTTTCAAGTACCTGGACATAGACAAAATGAAATCTAGCACCTATACTTGAATGAAATAAAATGTTATTTATGAAAAGTCATTTGGGGAAACTTTTTATTTCTGTGGAAATTGCTTCTCCATTCTGTATGCTCCTATAGTTAGTGCTGTGAATTGTGCTCATAGAAGAAAAAGTCAGACTACAGCCCTTTAAAAATATTTCAGACTGATGACATATTATCTACTAGGGTGGGTGGAAAATGGATATGGATGAAAATGTATGTCAGTGTGCGGAAAAATGCACAAATTCTTGATGGCTGGAGAGTTCCATCCTGTGTGTCTTGAACAAGGTCCTGTTGGCCAGCTGCTACTTTCTCCACCAAACCCCAAGGCCAGGGAAGAATCAAGGAGGAGGTATGAAGTGCTGGCTCAAGGACGGCCTGAAGACCTCTGATCATTCACTCAATAGGGTTAATGTAAACACTACTAGTTCACAAAAATGCTGTGTTTTCAATGTCCTGGGGCTTTGCAGGTTTGTATAATGACCTTCGTCTCTTCATAGCTCACAACAGGACTTAGTTGGGAATCTAGACAAAGAACAGACAATCTAATTTCCAATCTCATATCTATACTTCCAAATCTTTCTCTTTGAGGATAAACTGAAACATATGAATGTGAAGGCTATGTACCCACTGGCCCACCTTTACTTTCCAGGCTGAAAAGCACTGTACTTGGCAGTTGCAGTTTTTCTGGATGCAGGCAGAACATTTCTGACCTATTTTGTCCCCTGCCTGGGAGCCCATTTTGAAGGATGGGGAGATAGTGTTGTAGACCATTTGTTATAATCCTGCAACGCCTCTTGTGTGCTTGCAGCCTTGGATTCTTGTATTAAACACCCGAGTTTTAAAGACCTTGAACACCAAATAGCTTGGGTTTTTTATATGGGTGGGCAACAGGTTCTTGTATTTCTGGCATTGCCCAGTTTCTTAGGGTGTTTGATACTAAGAGTTTTAAGCAGTTTTGATAGATGATCAGCTTCAGCAAACTGATCATCACTACAGCATGTCTACAGCATTAGACATCTTCAAAAGTATTTGCTGAAATCAGGATTCATGAATGGAACATCGGCCTCCTTGGTTTGCTTATTTACATTTATTAACTGCATTGTTTAACCTCTTGACTCTTTCTTAGCAATGTATTTCAAATTACACCTTTTATCTGATTTTGCATTAGGCTAGAAAGTCTGCATAATAGTAAGCATTTATGCTGAAATACTGGCATAAATATTCTTAATTTTGCCCCTTCTGGGTCATATTCTCTATTCCTATTTCAAAATCTGTATTAGTTCATGTTCTTGTATCTTATCTGAAATTCTTCAACTCTACTTCATAGATTAAATAAAATTGGGTAAATTCTCTGAGGTTTCATTCAGTCTTTCTTCTCAGCAAATTAATCCCGGACATAAAGTCCTGTGAGTGGATAGAGGGTTAATCAGTGTTTGTGTAACCTTCTACTGAACTTTCATAAGTTTTCAAATTAACTGGGGTAACTGCAAAAACCCACACATTTTGTGGTGTACAGTGTTTCCTTTCCTTCTTTGCAAAGTTGTTTTAACCAGCCATCCATATTTCTAAAGACTCTAAAATGTGGAAGCTTAAAGCATTGTTCAGTGTGTATAAGAAGCACCAGCTGAGATGGACTTCAGCGGCTACTCTTACTGGCTGCTAAGAAATTAACTTCCTATTAGCTTATGAGAATTAAAAGGAGACAAACTTTTTTATCCGTGGAGGAAAAGGTCTTGCTATGCAGAGAATTTTTTAAACGCTTTCTTTCCACACTCTGTGCATGGAGAGATGGTGCCCCACAGCCTGAGAAGTTGGCATTTAAAGGAGATATAGGGGAGGTGTGCAGCATTCTCTTGAACTGTACCAATGAACAGTCCTCACAGCCCATGTCTGTAGGTGACACTGCAACTGTAGGCTAGGCAGTGAAAAAGTGTAAACTGTGATGGAGTGGTCTAAAAGCACAGTCCATCTGAATGGTTAGACTAACATAAATATCTTGGTTAGAGAATGGTATCACTATCCTGAACTGAACTTAGCCCATATACTGAAAGGTGAAAATCGACTGATATCTGCAAGGCAGAGATGAAGCTGATATAAAGAACTGATAGATTTCTTCAGAATCTGTGGTGAAAACAAGAATACTTGTCAAAAAATGTCATACTTAAGAGCAAGCCAATTTACGCAAAATTCTGTAATTCCAAACCCTTGTCATCCAGAATTTCAAGTCTGAGTAGTGGGAAATAAAACAGGTCTCCAGGAAAGGAGGTTGAATTCCATCTTTATCACATAGAAATATATGAAATGTACAAAATTGGCCCTATAAATTTCAATACCTTGGATTCTTATTACCATATGAGTAAAATAATAATATCATAAAAATTAAAGTATTAAAAATATGCTAGTTGTATTGTTTTGACAGTGAAGAAATTATCTCTTTTGTCTCTAGCATAATTTCTCAAACAGCTGCCATGATGTAATTTCTCATCTGTATTTGATTTATTTCTTTGACTTTGTTGTATTTGAAAATAATAAACTGAAACTTAAAAGGAACTAAGAAACATCGCATAGTTCAAGGGTTGAATAGTTTTAGCTACACCTGATAATACACTCTGCTATTTGTCTTCTGCAGAAATTTTACTTACTGGTTTCTTCTCACTTTCAAGTTTGTTTCTAATTATGAGGAAACTTCTGACTTCACTATCATGAACTCAGTTTTTCATTGTTTTCATTGTGTTGCAAATCTGCCAAAATATGCTAAGTAACTGAGATGTCCATCTAGATATGTTTTTAATTTGAATAAT
Source organism: Sitta carolinensis (assembly GCA_032173965.1). NCBI lineage: Eukaryota > Metazoa > Chordata > Aves > Passeriformes > Sittidae > Sitta > Sitta carolinensis. The sequence continues at coordinate 89,560,095 of CM063284.1, forward strand.
TAGAGACCTTCCAATACTCATAAACATTAACAAAAAAAAATTAAAAAAAAAAAAAGCACTCTCTAACAGGTCTAGTGGAAAGCTAGAACGTTTGAATAAAATATTCTTTATGACTCCTTTATTTGACAAAAATTCCCAGACCATGACTTCCTTTCATAGTTCAAATGTCAAGCATCCCTTCCACTGTCATCAGGGTGGCATGCAGGAACAGAAGGAGACCCTAAACAGAAGTCTTTAATGATGACAATCCTGGTTGACTCAATGACCCACAACATCTTTTGTCTCCCTTTCTCCCCATGTTGGCTCCTGCTGATTCAGATGGGGGAAGCCAACTAGCAGAGCAGTTGCTCATGCATAGTCTAGGGCAAATACTTCCTTCAACCCTATGCACAGAGTGCAAAAGGCCCTTCAATTTCCTCTGTACTGTTTTTTGTGGGTTTTTTGTCTTTTTCTCTGATTGACTAGCTTTATATTGATTGAAAAGTCATTTCCTTTGCCCAGTCTTCTGAGAAACAAAATAAATGTTTTCTGTGACCCTAACTCTTAGATTTTTCTTTCCACAGAGCTAAAGAAAAATTTTCCTGTCAATTATATTGAAGGAAAAATTATATTCTTGTTTTGTAGCACTTTTTTTTCTCCCTATGTGTCAAAAGGGAGCAAATGATGCATTAAAAGCCTAAAAGCTGAAATAAAGATTAGGTGTAAAGTGCTATTGATCCCTTTACTAAAAGAAGCAAAGACAGATTCCACTCTGCTGTCAGGTTACATTTTCAGTAAGTTACCCAGATGCAAGATTTGAAACTTCTACAAGAGTCCTTAATGCGTTGTTGAAAGTATCAAATAAGATTGCATCAGACAGGAGAAACAATCATTAAAAAATATCATAAAAACACACAAAAAAATGTGGTTCAGCTGAGGTACTGCCAGGATACATTGGCCTAGTGTTTCATGTAGCCCAATGCCTGAATATTTAAGATGGCAAAATGAAGGGACAAAACTTTAAAAACATCACTTGTTGCATTCTTTGTGTGTACCTCTGTCTCTCTGTCTCTGTCTCTGTCTCTCTCTCTCTCCACACACACAAATATCTTCATATCCAGACTCTACATTGTCTTAGACACATAATGTAGTTTTCATAGGATGGTGCAGAAGAAAGCTCTGATTTTCCATTCCCTGAGTTGTTTTTCATCCAAACAATAGTCTGAACATTTTTTTAGACTATTACAAGCTATACCACTTCTAATGAGAGAATAAATTATTGCTAAAAGTCAGCATAGTAGATTTTTCTTCCAATTACTTTACCTTCTTGCTCCTGAGAAACCCTTCTGATGTTTGTTTCCTCCAAACAGGAAGATGGACAGCAGCTGAAAAATATGTGACCTGCTAGCAGAGAGTATATGGCCAAATACCATCATTCTTTGTACTGTTTTGACTCTAAAAGATTATTAGAAACCAGATACTCAGGATATTTATACTACCTTCTGCATCCTTTGATAAATGGGTTTAGCACCTGAGTATGCAATACAGACATCTCAGCTATGAAATTTTTGATTCTTACTTACATGAGCTGGTAACAACAGGGATTGGTACATCTAAGGAAGAATCAGGCAGCTGATTAAATTCTAGAAATTAAAAATAATTCTGCCATCTTAAAATCCATTAAAGCACTGAATTTCCTGATTCTCAGTAGGGTAACGAACATATCCAGCAATAATTTTTCTTGATAAACAAAGAGAAGAGAGCAAATAGAAACAAATACCAAATAAAGTCAGATGATGACCCGTCCTTGTAAACCAGTACATATGTAAATATATTGTTCATGGAGAAGGTAGACTCCCCTACTCAAGAAACACTATGATTTTGTAGAGCAAGGGTAGGTAGGTGCATAAGTTCAACAGAAGTCTGAAGATGACATTATTTGGGGTGAACAGCTTTAAACTAATACCAAAAGAGGAATAAAACCTCAGAGATGAGTTTTAAATTCAGTTACTGGATTGTAAAAGGAAGTGTCCTGTATAATCATATTATAATTGTATTAGAAACCCAAGGAAGAGAAAATACTAATTTACTAATTTACTTATACTAATTATATAAAAGCCAGTCTGTGAGTTTGTGAAACGAGTGAGCCCTGGCTCCACACAGATGTGTCCTACATTCCCTTTCTTTTTCTGTTCGGTACCACTGGCCTTATGTGCCGCCTTTATAACTCAGGGCACCCAGGCCATTCTGAGCCACCTGTAAGTTGCCATAAATAAATATATTATACTCATAGACTGTCCCACATCTCCTAGCTCTTTTTTGGCTTCTGACTAACCAAACGGCAGAGCTGTCTCTTTAGCTAACTCTTGGATTAGCTCTCTCTAGTCCAGAGCTTTTCTTCATTTTTAACACAGCTGAATAACAGACTGGCGGTTCAGCAGCAGCTGTAATGGAAGCAGAGGTGAGGAGTTTGAAAAAATTTTCATAGGCCTGGCTAAACGTTGCTCATTCCATGTTTAATGTAGCCTTAAATGGTGAACAGAACCAATGCCAATGTTCTATTGGGATAAAAATAGCCCAAATGCTTATAAATCAAAAGCCCTTAGACTATATCTTAGAAGACATTAGAACAGCTGATATGCATTGTTAGACATAAAATTTTCAAGACTAGAAATGTTCCAATGTTTTCTAATTAAATTGAACCTGAAATATCTCCATTAGGAGTCCTGTGGTGCAAGAGGAGTAAATCTTTCAAGCAAACAACTGGAGTCAGGGCTAAAAATTCGCACTTTATTTATTTTAAGCTTTTATTTTGTTCTAATTCTAGCTAAATTTAATGATACAGATTCCTTTTACCATCTGGAAAATACTTGGTGAGCTTCTTCAGCTTCCTAGTCTAATTTCAGTGAAAAAAATCTAGTTCGTATACTTTTGGACTGATTCATAATGTAAAGTGGAGGATTCTACTTTAAAATGATTATGATATTTTCTCACTATGAATTAATAAATCATGGACAAATCAATTCAGCTTGATCATATCTGCAATGATGTAACATATAGTGGTTGCTTACAGCAAAGTCTTTAGCCAGGGCTTTATTGTGCTGTATAATCAGTAGAGGACACAGAGCAAGAGAATAGGCTGGAGCTCGGTTTTTGTTTTGGGATGAGTTGGTAACTTGCCTCCCTTGCATGTAGAAATCAAACGGTATTGCTTGGCTGCTGATAATCTTCCCAAGCATCCCACAATAAATTCCTACACTATATTTTCCTGTCTGAGACTTTCATTCTTCTGAATTGATTTAGACCATGTGACAACAATGGTTATAAGGCCATGAAGTGAGACCAGCCAGACATACATTCTGGAAAAGCAGCATATTTATGGATAATCAAGTGATTAAAAAAAAATCAAACCAAAAACAAAACAAAAAAAACAAACCACATTTGTTAGAAACCTTCTAATAGTGTTCAAATCTAAAAATGCTCTTTCTACCAGATGCTGCTTTCATTCATCCTTAAAAATGTCTGCATTATTACCAATTGTTTGAGTTAGATGTTACATTTTAGAAATATTTCCTCCTACTTATATCAGTGAGACAGCTTTTGTGTGAGACCAAGGAGGGAAACCTGTAAATCTATTAATTTTAACACACTGAAAGGAGCTACACAGAATCTAGTGAAGGACAGGTGTGGGTGAAGTTACTTAACTGACCACAAGAATGAGTCTCCACTTCCACAGGCTGATTATAATCAACAATGTTTTGAAGATATAGCACTCCTGATGTTTAATGTGCCAGCAGCTGCTGTGAAAATCAGCACTGGTGAAACAGCAGCACAAACTTAAGCATGCACTAAAATCCATGTTAAATATGGTGGTTTGATGCAAGACTTCTGCAGAAGATTCACTGGGCTGCTTTTGGCTGGGGTAATTTTTTTCACGGTGGTTGGTATGGGACTGAATTTTGGGTTTGTGCTGGGCACAGGATTGATAAGTCTTCATTTCTTTCATGTACCTCCTTAAAAGAAGAAACAACTGACTCCCTTCCAACTCAGCATATTTTACGAGTCTGTGATCCTGTGTTAGATGGCATTTGATGCCAAGGATTGATTCTGCTTATCTTGAGGAACTTACTCTCCAGGAAGAGAAGGCTGAAAGACAGTCCTGAAAAGCTTAGATTACGCAACACAGAAAAAGACAAAGATATCTCTGGAAGGTAAAGGGACCAATCACCTTCCTAAGAGTGACACTAAAATAAGTATTCTAGGGACAGAAGAAATTATTAGACTTTGACTCAGCTCAGGAAGCCTCTGAGTTGAGTGAAATTAGACCTGGAAGCAAGAACCTGTCATGCAATGCCACAGCAGACAGAGCAATATTTATTTGGAAACCTTTGCTTTCTGGTCAGTATTCTCAATTTTTAAAATGGGTCTACTGACCCATTTTTTATTAAAAGATTGCTTTTGGATTTTGAAAGACTTTTTGGTCTTTTAGGGCAAGAGTTCTTTCTTTCCACTGCAAACTCTGCAAGAGAACAACTTGTCATCAGAAATGGAGGGCATTGATGGACCATTGCTACTGCTCTGCAGCCAGGTGGCTAAGCAGAAGGGAAAAGGTATTCTGCTGTTGGCTGAATAAAATGGAGGCAGAAAAGGGTAAAAGTAAAAAACTGAAAATGCAAGAGGAATCAGCTTTTTGAAAAGTATTGATAATATCATGGAAAAATAAAAATAATGAAAGCATTTTCTCTGAGACATTTCACAATTATGAAGGAAGGGAAAGGGAACATAAAAAGAAACAGAGACTGAAGGAGAGTGTAAAAGGAAACCACTGCTCATAGGAGACCTCTATTTTTAGATTTAAAAGCATGCTGACAGTATCTTCTATGGAAAACAAAACAAAAAAAAACTGTTAAACATGTTTTAAAACTAGAAAAAGAAAGTATATGCAAAAAGAAGGATCTGAAGACATTTGCAGCTTTTCCTATATTAGTTCCCACATTCTTCTTCAGACAAACATGTCACAGGGTTAAACCTCTGTAACACCCAGAATTTGTCTGTTCACACTGACCTAATTTCATGAGGTTTTAGGATTTCATGTGTGTAAGCAATTTATCATGAATACATACACTGGACTTTGTCATGCATGTACAAAACACAGTTGCCAAGGAAAAAAGTTGGTAATGGAAAAGGTGCATCATTAAATCATTAAAGCTTTCTTGCACATGATTCCCTGTAAATCAGATCCAAACACTTTAAATACTAATCGGTACTAATGCTTTTACGTGTAAAATTAGTAAGCATGTTTTTATTGCATTTTAGATGGCAAATCCTTCTTCTTGTCCATATTTGCATTAAGTGCATATAGTTTCACACATTTAGATAGTGATTCTTCAATTGAGGAATCAAATGCTACATCAAAGCAGAATAGAATATTTTTATCATGTATATTATGACAATATTTTGCAAGTGTATTAGAAGTAATAATTTCTCATCAAACTAAATAAAATGAAACTTGGAAAAAATGTAGAGTAGTTTTAATAAAGTATTTGAGCTGCAAGAAAAAGTATTTAAATTTGTAATCAACACTTACAAACAAATTACTCATCAAATTTCCTAATATTGTGGTGCTAAGTAAGCTAATTATCCATTCTAAATGTTATTAAAGTAGCTTTTTTTTCCTTTGAAGTTAACACATTCATTTTAATAGAACTATCAGACATGAGAAATATAAAAAACACAGACAACAAAACATGCAGAATACAAAGTATTTGTTTGTTCTTATGTTTGGACTTTGCTGAGGACTGTCAAGGCATAAGAGGATGGTACTGTTTACAACAAAACACTGGAAATACAGAGGACACAGATCTGAATTCCTATGAAACATGCTGAATGAAGTTCAAAGATTAAAATTCTGGAGTCAAAACATGAAGAAATATTTTTTTCACTTCTTTACAGCAAAAATATCTTGCTCCTATGTTCACTGGGTCTATAGCAATGTTAAAATGAGGAAAGACATGGAGGTTTTTTGCGAAGCAAACACACTGGTACAATACACACAGATGTGAAAAATTATACTATCAAGCTAAAATATCATCAATTTTTTACAATTATTCATGTCGTAAGTTACAGCTGAAACCCATTTCAAATATTTAGTAAAATATTTGAATATTTAGTAAAAGTAATAAAAGCTACCTTTAATTCACCAGAAGCATACAAATATGACTCAACTGGATTTGTCTTAGAAAAAATATATACACAGAGAAACATAACCATTGTGATGACTAATCATAATTCTGTAAAGTATGTCACAAAAAGTTGACTTTGAATAATTGTTTTAATTAATCTTGTTTCTTCAAATGCAAAACACGGCATAAATTTCATATATATTATGTATATTTCATGGGAAATATGAAATGCTAGCATTCTCCTGTCTCCTTATTTGGGACAAAGAGGAACAGGAGAGCAGTGTGGCATCTGAAGAGGTTAACACAGGACATTTTCTCTTAAAAACAATCAGAGAATGTCTATTTTTTTTTTGTTTGTTTTGTTTATATATTAGCAGCATTACCTGGTAATTCCTACATATAATCAGTATAGGTGCTCACTTATCCAGCTGTAGCTTTATGTAAGTTAGAAATGGCCTTTCATGGTTATTTCAACTAAAAAGTATCCAAAAGTGTAATTTTTAGAAACTCTACCTAGGTTTGGTATATGTCTCTTCATCCCTTATACAGACAGATTCTGGAAAACCTGATTAGATCATATATTTAAATTTTTCTGGTTAAACAATATGGAGTGAACCAACACAGTAATCAAACTGAGTATTGTTGTCAGCACAGGACACAAAATAATTATCTGTGGAACATATATGAGTTTTTAATCAATGGATTCAAGAGGTCTGATAAATTGCATTGTCTACAAGTTCCCATTTACACTACATTTGGTAACCCCAACACCAACTGCACTTCCAACTTTGGTGAACCTTATATATTCTTTCTCTAAATAACACTAAATTGTCTTGAAGATTGGATAATAAAAAATAATTAGATGAGCCTGTCTTTTTCTCTTTCACGTGAGCCAGTCACTTGTGACTAGCTAGCTTTTGTCATCATAATGACAATTCTGATCTTTACATCTCCACCTCTTCATAGAAGATTTGAAAAAAAAATATATTAGATGCAATGAAATAGTTTTTAATTAAAGTTCCCAGTGAAGAGGTGCAGAAAAGGCATCAGACATAAAATGTGCATAAAAGGAAATGAATGGGCAAAGAAGTAATAAAATCCTTAAGACTTAAGGCCCAAGCTTAAGTTTGCAAACTGCGTTTCACTTAAGAAGGGAAAATAGCCTAAGCTTAAAAAACAAAAAAGAGAAAAAAAATAAAAGAGCAAAACCCCTCAAAAAACCCTCATGAGTGCTAAAGTCTCTTTAGGATCTTGTAAAAGAAATTGCCCATTGGACCTCCTCCAGTTAACTCGTATTCCCACCCAAAATTGAACAGTTGCCCTTGACCACATATACTTGTTCCTGAGGATATTACGTCTGTTTTTTGAAAGTGTTTCAACTGAAGCATGAAGAAAAATGCTGTGTAAATAAAAAATATTGCAAACAAATATCTCAGCATTTCTGATTTAAATTTTCTCACAGCCTTTTAATCTGTCAAAAGGCTTGGTTTTCTTTTTCTCAGCTCTGTATTTTATTTTGTGAGAAACATTACTAAAAATGTTACTGGAATTTCCATTGGATAATAAAGCTGTCTTTTAAGCTGTCTCTTAATGACAAGATGGAATACATCCTGGTAAAGTTAAAATAAGTTTCTGGTCTCTTAACATGTTAGTTCACAGCATCAGTTTTTTTACATCTGGATATGTCTGCTAAGGTCAGTATTGCAGTAACAATTTATACCAAATATGGATAATCTCTGCTGTTTGACAAAATAAAGCCATCTTTGCACACTCATTAATTTCAGATTTCATAATATTATATTAAACCTTCTAATGTTTTGTTTCCATACCAATCTGTGATCGATTTATACAAATGTCATCTGTAAGTAGGAGGGCTTTTTATACCTGTGACTTCACAAAACTTACTCTAGAAATTTAACTGGGTAAATTAGAAATAATCTTTTTTTTTTTTTTTTTTGTAACTACTTTGCAACTTTTACTATTCAAGTGTTTTGTTAGCAAGGACTTATACATAATTGTGCTGAAACTGAAGCATATAAATTAAATAAAATTAAATTTGCATTGAAAGTTCATTTTGGTTTCTTTACTGTCTAGCTGACACTGTTTATATCCCATATATCCAGCATATAGAGAATACTCTCTCAATATCATTCAAGAATTTCTCATGATCTGAGCTGGAGTTTCAAAACTTAAGTCTTTAGCTGAACTGATGTGAGGAACTTAGACTCTTGGAGGAGTTCAGTAGGTCTGTGGATTTTAGGTTACATAACAAGCATACAAGAAATTTCAAACTACTATATTTAGTGAGTACATCACATATAGCTTCTGAGGTGCAAATTGTAAGCGTCTGTAGGCAATACATTGACTTTTAATAGCCAGATAAGTAATAAAATAATATTGCCACCAAAAAATTGTATTTATATGTTTCTATAACCTCTACATCACAGCTAAGATACAGTTACGGCTGAGGGCTAAGTCCACCACTGACCTTTTATGACATTCTGCAAAGCTCACTGTCAGCACTACAAGCTGCAAAGTAATGGAAACAAAACCCAAAACAATTCCCAAACCGAGATCGGTTTCTAACCACATGTAAGCTCAGCTGTGTTACGTAATAAAGTGTTCCAGCATGTATTTTGCATCTGTAATTATTTCCCATCATTCCCTATACGAACCTTTCTAGTGTGTAAAGTAATCATAGCCATTTTTAAGATGTTTGTTCCTTTTCACTTTAGAATTGATACCTTATATATGCAAACAGGCAGAGGCAATTTAATTGTCGCTCAAAACAGTTTTGTCACTCAAGTTATGTGAGTACTCAATAAAACAGAATTCTCTCATTTTCATATGTATCACCTATGCTCTGAGAGGGTAAGGTATGAATGCAGATTTGTGCCATCCGTTTAAGTCACACCTTACCTAGTTCAATAAAACATAGTAAATTAATATTCTCACTTGGAGTAAGCATAGTTGAAACATTTTTTCAATGTGTCTACCCTCAAGATTTTACTTTCTAAATACTCTAAAAACAGCTATGCTGACTTTATATTTACTTAAATAGACTTACAGGAAAACTGTATAAAGATTTTCAGAATTGATATACTTTTAAAAGCAAGTTTTTAATCTCTGAAATATAAGTGAGTTGAAAAAAGCCAAATAGGTCAAATATTCAATGCAAAATATTTAAACCAGAATTTTTAAATTTCAAGGTAATCAGTTACACAAGGTTGAACCTTTCTCCACAGAAGACGAGGTGGTATCTTGCAAGAGTTGTTGCATGAGAAAAACTGGAGAGTGGCCAAGCCATACCAGCTTGGTTCAACAGGCAGTACCTGGCACGAATCAGCCTTTAAATGTGCTGATGGAATTTGGTGAGTTGGGGCTAAATTTCAGGGGAAGTTCATGGAGAGCAAGGTTGGATTTATTAATATACTGATTTTCCCACAACTACACTTTGATCACTGACTTAAACTGATGTTCTTGGAGTGAAGAAACATATGCTAAAGAAGAACTTGTCATGCAGGACATCTATAATTAAAGAAGATCTTCAATGAAAGCATCTCACAACACCCCCATTAAGCTTTGTCAAACTGCAGAAAGAACATGAGCCTCTGTGTAAAGAAAAGTTAAACAATTGTCAGCTGAAAGCAGATGAGGATTTTATTGAATACCTGTATTACTAATGCATGAAGAGGCACCCATGCAGAGCACGGCAGATACGATCATTGTTTTTAATCGTTGTGCAATTTTTATTACCAGTGGAACTATAAAACAAAAAGAGGAGGATAAATTTCCATTACTGGTTAAAGCCACAGTTTTATTTCAGGAGAAATCAGTGGCCTAGGTCACCAAGTTGTCACTGATTCTAGTGCCAGGATCACGTCCACATGATGAGACAAATAGCTTTAATTTTTTCAAGACAGCACAGTTCAGGAACTCAAACCTCACTAGCCAGGCTCACATAAAGGGTGAAGAATGGACAACCATTTCCAAATCTTCCCAGTGTGAAGGAGTAAAATTATTTGACCAGGCAGTAAAGAAACAAGTTAGCATGAACTCATATAATCTTTAAAAGAAAGTATAACAACAAAGAAAGAAATACACATTAATTACCAATTATCAAAACAACATTGTTGTAATTTCTATAGTCATATGAAGTTTGCACTAAGGCGACAGTGATTGTATCTTGAGCTATGGTGCAAATATCCAGAATACTGGAAAGCAGTATTTGAAGTTTTTGTTCAGTGTAGGCTGGTGAAGAGATATGACTGGGCAGCTGTCCTGGCAGAAACTACTACTACAAATCATGCTCCAGCTGTAAAGTTGTACTTTCATTTTTTTTTTTAATGCTGGCATCAAAATAGTTAGCAGTGGAGAACAGATAGAAAATTATATAAATATGAAATTTATTTAACACTCAGCATAAAACTGAATTAATATTTTAATTTTATTAGTTGTCAGTGCAAATTTTTTCATTTCTTTTTTAAGTGAGGAACAACATTTTTGCAAGTACTACTGAAGCCACTACCTGCAAGGGTAGCCACAACCAAAGGAGGAATATACTGACTCTGGATAGTGGAGATTCCCACGTTGAGAACTTTGCTTTTCAGTTCTCATTTGTTTCTTTTACTATTCTACTAAGCTTATAAAAGAATTTTTTAAAATATTAGATTCTAGTGTAATCTAGAACCTCATTCTGCACATGCTGTCTGTTCAGGGGCTCTTTCCTGAAAAATTAAAGAGTTCATAGATCTTTGTTGAAGGTAGTGTTGAAACAGTACCTTACACCCTTGGGTGTAAGAAGGGAGAACTGAGTGTCTTGTCTCCTTTATCCTTGCACCCGGAAGACTGATGTCAGAATATAGAAAACATAGAACATAGAACTGTTTTTTTCATTCTTCTGAGCCAACAGCAGTGCAAAAGGAAACATACTTTCACTTATTCCTGGTTTTAATCTCTTCTATGGTTTTCTTATTGGCTCTCTTTCCCTGTCTGCTGCTGTTTCGTTTAAAGATTTTCTCGAGTGCTCTCATTCTCAAAGGGAAATCCACCTGGTTTCCATTTGATATTCTCAAGTCCTGTGGTGTCAATAAAACTCATCAACTCCCATCCACACTACTTTGGATTTATATATTAAGTGTGGCAAAACTCAGGAATGCCATTTTCCAAGGGGGAAATGGAAAAAATTTCTTTTTTAAAAGGTGGTTGTCACACATTTGAGTTTAATATTGTGAAAAATCAGCATGAAGCAAAATCACAGAGGTGCTAACTATTTCAGCTTTCTCAGTGAACAAAAATATGAACATTAAAAATGTACATTTCTCTTTTGATTTCGAGTATCATCAAAATAAGCCATTCAAAAGGCCAGTGAACAAGCATGCACAGAGGCAAAGAAATAGGTATAACATAAAATTCATTGAAAGCGTATAGACAGTGAAAATATAAAAATATATTTATATAAAATATAAAATATAATATTTCTTCACATATAGGGATTTGTAAAACCAGGAATAAGTGTTACAAGACTTAAAAGGTGTCCTGAATCAATTCAGAAGTTTGCCAGTTTGAGCTTAAGCCAAATGACTGCCCAATGAAGAGTAACAGATGCACCTGACATAGCATTCCAGTTCAAGGACATAGCAGAAATATCACTCTAGTTTTCTCCAGTGACAGAGAAACTATTGATTGCACATTTACAGCTCAAATGTTTTGTTTTTTTTTTTCCTTTTTCTCCTTTCTAGAGTAACAAAATAATTCTAAGTGTATGAAGAGCTTGTGGGTTTGGCTTCAATTCAAGGCCAAACAAAGGGCTCAGACTTTTACCACAGACTGCAGAAGAATTTAAAGTTCTGTGTTCGGATTTGTGAAAACTTGTTGATCTTTCAAGCAAACAAGCATTTTCATGCAGCGATAGCATGCAATAGCACAAAATTCCTTTTGTTTTCTGACAGAAAGGCTTACAGGTACCAAAATCCATCTGAAAAAAGGTGAGCTGATAACTTGAATACAGGTATGTCTTGTGCATTATACACTGAGAACCTGAATCACTGATAATTGATCTACCGAACCAAGTCACCGAAGAGAGAGAGTAATTTGGATAACCCGGAGGCATATACTGTTTCTCTAGGCAGGAAGTTGAAAGACAAAAGGGGGGGAAAGACCAAACAGTTCATATTCCTTTAACTTCACTTCATTTCCTGAAACAAATAATTTGTTGAGCAGGTGAAACAAATTTATTATATTTTTTATATTTAGCACGAAAATATAGATACATAAGCCCCACAACAGCTAATTAATTTAAAATGGCACTTTAAAAAAAATTTATTATTATTCTTATTATTTCCAGGGGTTTACCCAGTCTTTTCTACTGTTAGGTAAACATACAAAAAAGCCTGTATGTTAACCAGTTTCCCTGGTTTAGTGTTTATTTTTATTTTCATGGTAAAAAATTTGTCTTCACACATATAAAGATATATTTCTCTTCTCTCTCTTCCACTTCATTTTTTCTGAAAGGTGTCAAAAAGTAAGGAGAAACTTTGAAAACTTAGTTGAGTGCACAACTTCTAAGTCACAGTTTTTAATTTGTGATTAGTGTTTTCAGTTTCTATGACTGATCATAACACAAAGGTTATGTAGTTTTTTTCAAGTAAAAATTGCAAAAGAGGCAAACGTCTGTCAATCAGTCTCACTAAGTGACAAGAAATTGAGCAGAGAGAACAACAGAAGAGGAGTTGGCTTTTAATACAGAAACTGAGTTAAAAAGAGATGAAAATAGGCTGCCAAAGGCAGGTGGAAAGAGTAGAATGTGAGTGTTGCTTCATTGTCTCGTACTGGAGCTGGGACTCATGTAAGAGAGGGACACTGGAAGCAGTACAACACAAGAGGATGAGGTTTGTAGAGCTCCTCAAGAACCGGTGTAAACACCAAGAACATTTTGGGGGACTCACTTCAAGATACCGCTAATTTGTTGCCATTAGCTGAATGCCTATCAGCAAATGAAGGGCATTTAGGGGTGCTTTTTATTTTGAGATGGTCATGAGTTCCAAATCAACAGGTGTTAAATGGGAAGAACTGGGAAACCTTCCCCAAAAGCACTCTACTAATTAAATCTAAAATCTCAAGAAACTCCTAGTTGAAGATCACAAACTTCAGGATTGAGTAATTGTCTCCTATCCAGGATACAGAGGTACTGGTACTAAAATGATATTACTCTTCTCTATTTCCAGCTTAATATTAAGCAAGAAATTTACATTTTTTTTCCCTTTTCCTTCCCAAATAAGTTTGACTGTTATAGTGTCACTATAGTATCACACTTCAGATGTAAACACACTTGCAGTTAGAGAGTTGTGCTGTTCAGAGAACTGTGTAAATGGTGATGCTTCAAAAGGCAGAGTTAAAGACCTGTTTAACTTCTACAATGATTTTTAGTTTTAACTTTTCTATGATCTCAGTGAACCAGTATGTAATGTGACAATGACTTTGATTTCTCTAATAGCCCAAAATTTTACCATTTGTTCTGAAATTCTTTTTCTTTTATATGCTAAAAGACTGATGAAAACACACAAGATAAGTGCTATATATAATAATGCTACATGGGAAGGAATGTTTCAAATTTAGAGCCCCCTTAAGAGTTGATCCTATATTCAAGAAGTCAAACAAGAAGGAAACCTACAGTTGTTGAGGCTGTTGAAGCTACCTATTCTCTGAATACACCTTCTGGTGAGTAGAGACCATTTTATGGTGGTTCTTCTAGAATGGAAATAAAGAATATCACTTATATAAATAAATTATTATTTATGTATAAATCCATTAAAGAAATTATGGACCAAGTCTGGTTTCAAAATTGTTGTTTACAGCTTCAGCACAACAGTTATAGAAACACTGGAAACACAGTTAAAAAGAGACAAACAGGACAGCTATGAAAGGTTCATAAGTTATTGAAGGTAGATAAACCTGACTAAAATTATAAATAACAAATTACTTTTGGGATATTCTTGTTCCTTTTGTTGAATTCTATCTTTTTTACACTTCAATGTGTTGCTCAGTCCTGTGGGAAAACAGGTTTGCCTGGCCATCCCAGGCATACTTAGATTATTTAGTGTACCAAACCGATTAGCAAACCTTAGGATATGATGGTCTATTTGTGTTCTTGGGTTTTCTGTTTATTTTCTTCTTTTCTGTTAAAATATTGTGATGAAGTTTCTTTCATTATTAATTTCTGAATTTAGAATCTGGAAAAAGATACTTTTTTGAAAATGATCCTTCATGATCTTTTTCTATCAAGTCATAACATATGTACACACTAAAAACCCAATCCATTTTGAAAATAAAAAAAATATTTTTAATATTTACACAGGAAAATATTGTTAGTCACTCCACAGTTTTTCTTGTAAAACTAGAAAACTGAATATGGGATTCAAGAAGGAACCCAACTTTTATATATGTGGACATTCTGGTTTGCAACCTGAATGCTTAAACATAAGTTATTAAACTATTTGGGACCTGGAGTTTTTGTTCATTTGTTCTCGTCAGAAATACAGACATATTTTAGACTCCTTGTGTTGATTTGTTTGATGATCAGATAAAACAAGATTCAGTTGCTAAAGTAAATGAATCTCATTTCTGTTTCTAGCACTTCTTGTGAAAAATTTATTAATTTTTTTCCTTCTTTTTTATTAGACTGTAATGAACAGATGTTTTCTATTGCTTCCTTTCCCTCTCTCTCTCTCTCCCTCCTTCCTTTTTCTCCATTGCATTTTATTTAATATTCCAAGGGCAAAGATAGTGATTAACAACTAGCGTCTCATCTGAGCTCCCATTCTCAAACACATCAGGTCAAAAAAGGTGGTTTAGCTGAGATATTATTTGGAGATATGAAATTCTGGTCCCAGGTGAGGCTCTCCAGGCCACAGAAAGTGAAGCTGAAGATGCACAGTACTTCTTAGCTGTACTTTGTGTGACACTGATTTCCATAATCCTTTCAAGCTTACTTATTTTCTATGTTCAATAATATTTTCTCCTTACATTAACTTCCTTCATTTCCATTCCCAACTGAAAAAAAAAGTAGTTTAAAAGTATAAATTAAAAACAGAAAAAAAAGCATATCTCTAATATATTTGTTCTATTTCTAAAATTGAATAGCCTTCTCAGGAATCTAAAAACAATTTGTTACCCCTTCATTTATGAATTGTTCATCTAATTTTTGAAACATGTCTTTTCAGAAAAATTTATTAGGAAACTTAAAATAACAGTAAATCAGAGTGAAATGTAGTAAAACAGAGACTAAGTTCTATATACTTATTAGTTTCTACCCAAATTAATTATATTTTCTCATTGGTTATTTCACAGCAGTAATAATACTAATAATGATAACAACAATTTTTATTTTATAACCTAAATATGGTTTCCATTAAAAAAATTCCAAGTAATCCTCCTATTGTTTATCACATAATAATGTGTCTCTTTTTACACCTGACTGGTTACCTCCAAAACCTTAGGATTCTTCAAAGGTGAGGAACTGCTGGCCCACAAGTGTAGCAACACCTACTGTTAGGGATGTTTTGAAAACCTCAAATATGCTTCAAAAAAACACTAGCAGACATAACCAGTTTTTAAAGTCTTTGAAATTTTGGTTGCTTTTTTTCCTTTGACGAATATTAATTCAATGCTAAAAAATAATTACAATACATGCCTCAAAAACTTCTATATGCTCCAACATATTGCAAGTACAAAATGAAAATATTAGTACACCAAATAGTTCTAAGTATGCATATAAAGAGATGAAAAATGTAGATGTCTTCTGTTTTCTTTTACCGAGACTTGATCACAAGAAGTATAAGTGACTGGTCTTAACTACTTTGTGACTCTCAGTTCACGTTCTGGATGAATATTTTTCTGAGTTCAAAATAGTGGAGCAAAAGGGGTTTTTTTCTGTTCCTTTTGGAGGAACAAAATTCTGGTTTCAAAACATTCAAAGTTTAAGTCACCAAGAATCATTATTGCCTTCTAAATCAGCACCTTAACAAGTTCTTATTTCTCCCTCAGTACAAGCACACATGCACATTGACACATTTTATTCACTGTTTCAGACTTGCTCAGATCTCCCAACATTGCAATTAAAATTATTAAAAGGCGATGAGGATATACATCATTACTTGAATCTGATATCTTTGCAGTTAAAAACTTTCACTGCATTCCTAGAAGAATCCTAAGATGAAATACAAAGTCCTCAGATATCTCTAACATGTTGTAACAGATCTATATGGCCTGCCGTTATCATTTCATGAAGTCCTAAAGAGGTCATAGAACATTCTGCATAAAATTAGGACAGAGAATTCCTACAGGTATATTGAGTTTTATGACAAAATCAAGAATATTCTTTGAGGATTAAAAGCATGTGTTTGCAAGATTGCATGAAAACTGCAATTGCAACTAGAAAATATTTCTCCTTCTAATTTGAAGAACCATTTGGACTCTGCTGAGGCAATTTCATGTTTCATTGGATCTGTCACTATATTAAGGCTCAATATATCCTGTTACAAGCATAATTTTGGATTGAAATTTGTAGTACATTATGAAAGAAATATGCCATATGAGTTTTCTCTTCAATTACTTTCCTAACTAAGAATTAATTTGACTTGCCTACCCTCCCCCCACCTTCTCTGTTTCAGGCATTTTACATGTTTTTTCTGCTTAATTGTTTTATGCTGGAACTCTGCTGTATTCTATGGTTTCTCCTTAGGGAGGACTGGTATTCTTTGTGTTTGTGAACACGTGAGATTCTCCTTTTAGAACTATTGTTTCTGATACTCATCATGCATTCTTGTGCTGCTGACAGTTCATATTATTTTTGTAAAACTAAGAAGTGCTCTTCCAATACACTGTAAGGGCACCAGTTACATAGGCAAGGAGTATATCATTGAGATTTGTCTTTAGAAATGTGCAGAGAATGAGTGTGTGTGAGTTAAACCAACTAGCAATTCATAGTGCTGGCCAAACTTATTTTACACGGAATTCCACTTTCTGTCTACAGTTAGAACTAAATGGCAACAGATAAGTAGTGTTGTAGTCTCCAAAGTCTCACCAGTTTCTCTATTTAGATATATCCCTTTTTGTCTCCTTTCTTGGAACCAATGCAGATGTAGCTGATGACAGAGAAAAGTCAGGAGCTGCAAAAAAGTTCACCAGCTCTGATTGAGATTGATGGACTTTAATAACGTTCTCATTCATGAAAACTTCTGATAATGCTCACACCAACTACAGATTCCAGATAGACTTCTACGTGGCCTTAAACCAAAATATATCAAAAATGTTTATACCTTCATGAGAAACTTTATATCTGATGTGAGTTTAGTGATGAATATTTGCTATTACCTTAAAACTGACCATGTTCTCCAGCCATTCCTATTCCCAGAAAGCAGTACCAATATCAGAATTTTCAAAATGGAAGAAACAGTGAGTGGATACTGTAATAAAAGAAAATGCAATGTACATGCAGCTTTGAAAATTATTCTTATTGTTCATTGACCATTGTGTTGGGATTTTTTATTTCTTGAAGGTTTTAAACAAATGTTCTTTTATTTGTTGTTGGCTGTTGGTGTTTGGGGAGAGGGGCACTGGTTTTTTATAAAATGTTTCTTATTTATTTATTGGTTGAATACAGCAATATGGAATAAATCTGTGATCACATTGAGTAATTTTCTCTTTTGGGAAGATTTAGAATGAGAAGTGAACAAAGCATGTAGGTGCTTGTTCAAAGTATTCACAACTGAATGTGAAATAACATGAGGGAAGATATCTTTTGGCATCTCAGTTAATAGCTCAGACTGCACTAATATGACAATATGATATATTGTCTTTGTACAATGTAAGTCTCTTAATGTGCAACTTCTGGTAATTAGAGTATCAACATGTAGAAACACGAATGGATTGCACCCAGCTTAGCAGATCTAAAAACAAAACAAGTTTTTAAGAATTAATAGTAAAATTACCATCATAAAATTAAATTTTCATACCATTATGATGTTATTATGATGTATACAATGGCAGTGTGCCTATCGATAAGCAACATAAATTTATCTGTCTCTGAATTGGACCATGAATTTCACATGCACTGTTTTCTTGGGAAAAAACATATCTAGGGTTTGTAAGCTCTTTGCATGTTATGCTTTACATATAAGAAATAAATGTTATTATGTCCTCCCATTCACTTCAGAGGGCAAAGATGGATCTCTGCTTGGCTGTGTGACCATGTTTCCCTGCAGCATCCCCTACCCACAATATAAAGGATTACTTGCAGATGGTCACAGGATTAATGATGACTGAGCTATGGTGGGACTACTTAAGATAGTGCCACACACCTGCCTGATTGTCCAAATATATAAACTCAACTATGCCCAATGCAATTTAAAATATTGGTGTTAATACACCATTGAAACTTAGATATAGATGCAAAGGTTCTGGGAGGTGATTTACCTCTCTTCCTTAACTTGATCATTGATCATATATATATATACCTTAAATTGTGCAGCCTCCGCCATAATAAGAAAAGCAATTTCTTGCTTCTACCTCCTTTTCTGTCAAAATATCTTTTTTATCAAAATATCTACTAAATTTTTAAGCACCTGCTGCAATTGTTTCTATTCTCTATAAAATTAATGTTAATATTTCTTAATATCAATGTTAATTTCAACCACATTTTTCCCGAGTTTCAACTCACGAAGTTTCACCTATCTGAAATAAATCAAGAAAGACTTTTTATGATGGCACATACACTGTGTCTCCATTGCAATAGTCTGTTTTCAAAACTGCTGTTGCCCTTGACAGGAATAAGACCTTTTAGCAGCATGTTAAAAACAGAGATAAAACATAGTCATACAAGTCTCATAGCCATGTACACTACTTATTTTCCCTAGAAAACTAATACCAAATACTGGTAAATTAATGTCTTTCAAGGGTTAGAGGGGAGAAAGGTTACTACTCTTTTACTCTTCAGCAGGATCACTTAAGAGATCTGTTGAAAACTCAGTACAGATAATGGATTCTAATGTCACCCAAGCTGAGAGGAAAGAAGTGTGCAATTTACACATTTTGCTCTAGTGCTCTAGTATTGATTCTCTCCTATAAACCAACTTGTTCCCATATAAGACAAACGTAAAGCTATCTGAACTGAAATGCACCAATCTCTCTAAAGCATCTGTTGCTGGAGGAAGAGAGACAGAGGATAAAAAACAACTTAGAAAGGCAAGGACATAGCTTTCTTTTCATTCTGTTAATGGTCCCATCTGTGAAAATAAAGGGTGTGAAAACCATCAAAAGCATCCAGGAACTTTTGCAAGGTGGATAGAGAAATATGCTTTCATTCTGACATCCTTGAACTATCAGAAAGATGTGATTGAGAAGAAACTAGATAGTGGGAAATATGGAAATAGCAAAGAGGGCATTGAATGGTGGTGGTGCCACCCATGTGGCAACTAACACAGCTGCTTGCTCACTTCCTCCCAGTGGGATGGAGTGGAGAGTCAGAAGGGTAAAAGTGAGAGAACTTGTGGGCTGAGATAAAGGCAGTTTGATAGACAAAACAAAGCCATGCACACGACTGAAGCAAAACAAGGCATTCATTCATTACTTCTCTTGGGCAGGCAGATGTTCAGCCATCTCCAGGAGAGCAGGGCTCTATCGTGTCACGGTGACTCAGGAAGACAAATGCTATCCCTCTAAATATGTCCCCCTGCCTTCCTAATCCCCCCACCACTGTGGCTGGGGGTCCGGAGGGAGCCTGGCTGTCCCTGTCCACTGGCCCTGCAGCCAGGGGTGGCCATCCCCAGCTGAGAACAGTCTAGGAATGATAGAAAGCAGATGGCTCTCTGCTTCCCACAGGTCCCCTGATCCCTTGTGCCAAGGTTTGAAGTAAAGATCAGAGAAGGCATTTTTGCTTGGAAGTTTATTTTTCTGTAGGGGGTGCAAAAGAGGAAGCAGGACCCCAATGCCCAGGCTTTTAACCTGAATCTTTCTGGGGTGTTACCATCAGGGAACAGGTACAATGGACAGGGTGTGTCCAGCCAGGGATAATCTCAGCCCATTGGGGGTGTCAACAGGGAGAGACCACTGGAGGGTAAACAGTTTAACCAACTCAGTATTTGATTACCACACTCCCCCCTGCATATATTTGCTAAGCATGACTGTATGGTCTGGGATAACCCTTTCATCACCTGGGGTCAGCTGTCCCAGCTGTGTCCCCTCCCAGCTCCTTTTGCCCCCTCAGCACCCTCACTTGTGGGGTGGGGTGAGAAGCAAGAAAGGTCTTGACTCTGTAAGTACTGCTCAGCAATAGAGAAGACCTCTCTCTGTTCTCAGTACTGTTTTTAACACAACTCTAAAACTTAGTCCTCTACTAGCCACTACAAAGAAAATGAACTGTATCCCAGCCAAAACCAGCACAGATAGATTTACAAGTGCAGACACATATGCATGAGAAGTGTCTTCTGGATAAAGGCCTTCTATTTTGGGTAGCACCATAAAATGTGAGCCTTATTCTCCAGTATATTAACATAAACATTGTCAGCAAACTTGTCAAAATAAGTTAAAAAAGGTAACTAAAACCTCTGATTTCTGGAAAACAGCAAGAAAAAATACAAAACACTTCTAAGTGCCTTAAAAATAAGAATAATATGAAAAGCATCCTACAAAGATTCATTAAGGACAAAACATGTCAAACCAATCTAATTTGTTTTTAGGAAAGTTAACAAGACTTGTGGAAGAGGGAAAGTATGTGACACGTGCTGACTTTAGTAAGGCTTTTTACACTGTTGCACATGACATTTTCATAAGCCATGGAAATATAAACTAGATGATAGTGCTGTTTGGTGAGCCTAACTGGTTGGAAAACCACACAGAGAATAATTATCAGTGGCTCACTGTCAAACTGGAGAGATTTATCAAATTGGACTTTCAGGAGCCTGTCTTTAATTTAATATGATTCAATATTTTCATTACAATGGTGGATGATAGCACAGAGAGTAAGCCTATTAAATCTACAGATGATACCAAACTGTGACAGATGTGAAGATGTTGGAGGACAGGATTAGAATTTGAAATGGTCTTTTCAAGTTGGAGAAAAAAGCCACACGTAATCCACTAATGGCAAACATAAAACTCTATACTTAGAACAATAAACTCAACAAATCCATAACAGGGAATATTCATGTGAACAACAGGGCTGTCTTTGCCAGATCTCTTTCTGTTGTTTCTGCTTTTTAGGGAAGCTGCCTATGTCTAAGCATATTACTGCTATTCCCAAATTCAGCAGATATTCGATGAGACTGATTTGACTTGCTTGAACATCCACGGTTCATTTCCTTCTCTGACACAAAGTGCTTTGGAACAAGTTCCTTGACCCAGAGATTTTCTCATTTCTTCTTCTGTCTCATGTGCTATACTCCTTACCAAAAATGACTGCCTCTAAATTATCACAGGGATAATTCCCTTACTTCTAGAGTCTTTGACTGTCCTCTCATTTTAGAACACTGGTATTCTCATCTTCCACCTCCTATTTCTCATCTGCTTCCAAGAGATATAAACAATAGCCCGTCTGCAAAGTGTCTGTTCTTCCTTCCCATTTTATCTTTTCCCAGTTCCTTCTGCTTACCTCTGGAGGGAATCTTAAGACTCCTACCTAGAAATTTTCACTTGAAAAACTGGGATTTAATCTACATTACTGGTGAGATTCATGTGCCCTTAAATACCTCAGAGCAAGCTCTCTGTTCTTCAGTTCTTTGTTGAAGACATGACCAGAGCAGCTGTGTGTGTTTATAGCAAGATCCAGAGGAAGGTGGAAAATGGTTTTACAGATGCATATCTCCTAAATTCCAGATAACCCACAGGCACAATCTGGATTTTCCATCAGCCACTCATCTTTAACCTATCTCTTCCACAACATGGAACACTTATATTCAGTTACGTAGACTAAATTAAGTAGTGTTCTAAGTCTCAAGTTTGGCAAGAAAAAATTTCTCCATTCATCTTTTTCTTTGGCTAAAAATCAAAATTTCACAGAATGTTCTGCTCCCACTTAATGATGTCCTAAGAAACTTTCAGGTTGGTCATTAGTTGTAATGCTGCTGAGTATGGATACAACAAACATTATGAATTAAACAAACAAAATTAATTAAAGTAACACAGGGAAAGGTTGACTACCAAAGTTGTAGTTATGCACTAAGAATCTAAAGTTGAATAGCTGAAAATGAGCTACCAGTTTCATTCTGCAACAACAGAAAAATGAAATAGCTTTAGTGAGATGCAAAAAGACTTTCTTGGTAAAACACGCACAAAGCCTTAAAGATGTTGTGGATGAAGAAGAGGAAATCCAAAGGAAAGCAAGAGGAAAGATCAGTGTTAGAAAATATGCAGAATGATACAACAGTAAAATTGCTCTTCCTAAAGAAGCAAAGATTTTGCAATACTTTTCTCTGAGCTTTGTCTGACTTATTGACTTTCTGTCAATACCAGAATCTGCTCAAGAATTAAGTCCTGAACTTTCACAAGTGACACATAGCAAGACAAATCCCCTCTAAATGTCTGTGCATTTGTAAGACTTACTGCACTGTAATATTACTGTAGAACTACTGGGTCCTATAGATAAGTCCTCCTATCTTGTTCTACATCATTTTAACAATTGTTATATAGATATCTGGAGGAAAATGACTTGGATTTGACTGATAAATGTATAAATGACATCTTTTCTTCCTTGCCACAAGACACATTTGCCACAGTTTTGAACCCTATGTAAGAACCTAAAAATTAGTAGGAGCTGCACAGCCCTGTTTAAAGCATTCTCTAATTGATTATCTACTTGTAAATTACAAGTTAAGATACCTCTTTCACTCTTTCTAGGATATTTTTTAAGAGAACCTGAGACCAAACATTATTACAAAACAGGACTTTTAGTTTTACAAATAGATTTAACCATATTCCTTCACAAACAAAAAATAAAGAAATTATGCCCTTTCTCTTTTTATTGTATATATTTCCTCTTTCTTCAGAATTAAAAAAAAAAAAAAAAAAAAAAAAAAAAAAAAAAAAGAAGAAAAAATTCTATATATCCTGCACTATTAATTATAAAGATAGGAGAATATAAGTCTCACTTGACACTGCATTAGGGGGATGAGGGTGCAACACCTTTGATTTAAAGGAAACATCAAATTGAGAAATCTACAAAAATATGCTCACATAGTTAAGACAAGGCATGACAATCCCTGGGTCTAATCTTATTCACTACCTTGAATTTTATTCTGAAGGTAAAAGTCATGCATGAGTCAAATCACAAGGACTTAGCTAAGAAAATTTTTAAAACTGAAAATTCAATACAAAAATATAAAAAATGCAAAGAATACACAAGATTTGTTCAAGTAAAGACTAACAGCATTAGTGGCTTATTGACAACATTTGCAAATACTGGAAATTTGCAGGTCATAAATATGAAGAAGTGATTAAATAGCACATTTCTTGCATAAATATTTTTGTTCCACTGCAACCTAAGGAAAAATATATATATTTTGCACGTCAGTAATTTCTACTGGATAGTACAGATTCATACTTAACAGTAATTGCCCAAGATTTTTTAGTTCCAAGATCATTTATGAGGATATTTCTTGATATATATTTATTTTTCAGACACACATGCATCTAATTTGTATGTAAAATTGCTAAAGGGAAAACCTCCCACATCAACATGTTTACAGAAAGTATTCTCACTCAGGTAACTCAGCTGGGGAGACTGAAATCTAACTGAATACCTCAGCTAGCATGAACATGTTCATTTAAATCAGATATGAATTAGTATCTGTGTATTCCTTCCATAAAATCAAAAGTGAAGTAGGATTATTACATTGCATAGGTGGAAACAAATTTGTTAAACATGAGGAGTTTTTAATGTTGATGATAAAAAAACTGTACAGGACTACAAAGCATGGTTGTGCCAACTCTTAGTTAAATAAGATTCATTTCAACTAGAATCTTCAACTCACTCTTTTGTATGAATATATCTTTGTATTCTGTGAAATTCCTGTGGACATCAGCTACTAATTATAATCATATATTAAAATTTGTACTCTGTTTACTGGATGCATTTTGAAATTCTACGTTTTTGCTTCCTGATGATTTCAGAAATTGCATTAAATTTACTGTACAAGCTGTCTCTGAGAAGTTGTAGTACACATGTTAAAAAATTTAAAACATTGACAAAACAGGTGAAAACATATTTTAAGAAACACGTCCTGAAATCTGCTAAATGATGGAAGATCTTGCCAAATATTGAAGGTTTTCAGGGCAGTTTTTAAAAACATAAAAGCCAAATCAGCCAACCCTGCACTTTTTGTATAGACCTGGCTCCTGGCATAAAAACCTTTCAGAGTTTAGGATGTGTGCTGCTAACAGACCGTTTTCATAATAGAAGATAGAATCCTAAAGAGCATAATGCATTTGAATATTGTTGGCTTCTCAGGTCAAAACTAACAGAAATAATGCCAGAAGAGAGATGTGATGTTATTAATCCGAAGAAATAACATTTCTTTGCTGACATCTACATCTTGATTCTCAAGATTATTATGAAGAACTATAATTGAGAAAGTTGTGCATATTTTTTGCTTTTTTTTTTTTTTTTTTTTTTTTTTTTTTTTTTTTTTATTATTACAGACAGCAAAGTGTAGGTACCCTGAAGGCATTCTAGAATTTTGTTAGGAAAACAATTACAATGAAAAAGTTTACATTGATATTAGGCATTTTTTCTCTTTTTCTATCTACAATGAAAAATATGCTTGAGTCAAAGTCTCTACCCTCTACTGCACAGAGCAGGCACAGAGCCCACAGACTACACATTTCAAATTAAACTAATTTGGAGTATTCACTCTGAGAAAGCATCTAATATCCTTCAGCTGACAAGAGACTTCCAGTGCAGGAGACAGACTAGACTCAGTCTGAATGACACTCCCCAAGACATCTCTCTAACTTGGATTCTCAGCACCAACTGTTACATATCACAGATCCATTCCTATTGTGTGTACTTGGTAAAGTCGTGCCAGGATCTATCATCATTGGCAAAACTGCTTCAGGCTGTGAGAGTTTGAAATTCAAGTAAAAAGTGCAGGACACCACTTATTCGTGTAGCTCCCCTGTGAAACAGAAGCCTTTGAGACTCATCTTGCTGGGGACATTTTTCCCAGGGGAAACCTACACAAACCCATCAAGTACTGATGTCATGTGTTCATTAAGTTCATGGTAAAATAGGAGGACAGAATTTAATCTTCAGCATCCACTTTCTTGCTGAGTAGTTTATACTACACTTGATGAGAAAAAACTCAGGTTGTGCTTCTCTTTCAAATCACAGACACTTGTGGCTAAAAAGCCAGGTCTTTCAGTACCTGGATTTACCTTCTAGGATGAAGGATTGCTTCAGTATCAAGTTATATTTTCTCTAGTCCAGTCAAAGTGAGAGGCCAAAACATCAGAAGACAGCTTAAGCTGTTAATGGGAACTAAGGAAAATTATGTTCTCTGCTTCAAGAAGCCAGAAAATATTGACTGAACTTACTTCAATAAAATAAAATATCCTATTTAGAATTTATAATAATTGTAACCATTTGATTCATATTATTTTTTCAATATTCAATTTTTGCATTATACTTTTCTAACAGCATTTTTGTCACATTCTTGATTAGCTCTAATTAGACAGAAAAAGACATATTTTGAAAAGCAAACACTCCAGTAAAAGATGGAGAAAAGTAGTGTGATCACACCTGTCTTTCTCAATGACACAGAAAATCCATTGTGCAAGTGAGAATAGAAACCATATTTTCAGAGCCATAGGCCTGTAAATTTAATCCAAAAGTTATTTTTATTCTCTATTTAAGTGTAATTATCATTGGTTATGCAAAAGCACTCTACCAAAAGAGTTTGTGGAGTAATGGGTAAGGAAAAAAAGAAACTTGTAGTTAGATTTTGAATTAATAAAAGGAAAAGTTTAATATATATGCTTGGAAAATATCTAGCACAGTTAAAAAAGATCCATGTGAAATATATCCAACCATCTAAAAATGAAGGCAATTAGCAGCAATTATAGAGCTTCTTCCCCAAAACTATGTATTGTAAATCCTTTTAATCAGTGAAAGCACCAATAACATCAAGCCATTGTGTGTCTGAACAGGAAGCCTAGTATGTAAGAACACTTTGCTTTTAATTAACTTTTGGATACCACTTTCTGCAGATTATTATCAGGAGAGGTGCTGCATAGAGGAAACTATGTATTTTAGGTTCCTATTAAAAGATTAATTGTATTTTTAAGTGCAATATGTTAATGAGAAGTAATGGTTGTTTGCTGGAGGTATACTGTACTTAATAGGTTGGTGGATTAAACAGTCCCTGCATTAAAAGGAATTATTGTATTTGTCATAAATACCTTTGAGGATAAATTTGCTTTCAACTGCTGGAGGAATTCTTTGATACAAAACATGAAGGATTACATGAAGGTGACAGGAGAGGTAGTCTGCATCTGTCAGGTGTGCTCCTGATCACAGGCCAAGAAAACTTACAAAGTAACCTGGGGCATATTACATTTAGAAACTGAGCCCTGTTATCAAAAATCAAAGAATCCGATGTAGTTGAATGTTTTGTATTTGGAAAGGGGAAGGGAAGAAGTAATGCATTTGGAATTTACTGTGTTTCTGTACTAGCTACACTTTTTCTGCTGGGCTCAGTAACCCCTCAGAGGGCTACTGTTTATAACAGTATCTGCTACTGTAATGTAAAAATGAAGCTGCAAAAGCTAAGTTCTCAGTTTTTTAACACAAGCCCCAAGCCATGACCACAAAGGGCAATTTAAGAGGGGGAAAAATACAAACCACCCAACAAATGAACAAAAAGCAAACAAACAAACAAACACCACCACCACCCCAAACTTGAGGAAAAAAACCCCTAAGGACTTATCCAGAGTCAATACTTTTCATCTGCTGCTTCAAGACTGGGTAGTTTTGTATGAATTATTTTTCATGGGAATTTTGCAAGAATGCCTTCTAGCCCCACCCACCCTTTCATGTTGGATATGGTTGTTAATTGTGCAAGGGCATGGGTGGGGGAAAATTACTACTGTGATTTTGGAGCAATTTAGTTTCTGGAGACAAGGGCTTCTTTTTTAGCAAGTGTATAATCTACACTAAGTATTTTCCTATAAAAGGTGTAGACTTGATCTTCTTTCTGTCAGGTACACTGCAGGTAGCTTGTTGACATTGTTGTAGACTCAAAGAGTGAGACAGTAGGGTGAAAGGAGGGGCTTAGGTTTGATTAGGTTGAGTTGAGAGGACTGCACAAGTGGACAATTATATTATGAGGTGAGTGTTTTCACATATCAGTATAACATCAAGGAGAAAGGGATAAACAAACTTTAAAAGGTCTCACAAGGAGAAAGAAAAACAGCTTTATGTTATGGATTGGAACAAAGGTTGGAATCCCAGAGAAGGAAATATAAAAAAGCATAATGCAAAAGAAAAGATGCCTGGATATTAGTAGATGAATAAAAGTGTGTATTTATGGTTAGACAAGACATGCAAACAGACTCGTGGAAAAAATTGTTTAAGTTAGAATATCAGCATTGCAGTGCTTATAGTTTTCAAACTAAATTTTCAATGGTATTTTAAAGGTTGAAAGTAGACGAGACCCTCAACCTCTTCAAGTGTTTCAAAATGAAATTAAGGCATGCTACTGGAGAGATATTGGATTTAGAGCAAAAGCACTGGTCCCATAACCTTCTCCCTGAAACCTCTCCTCTGCAAACCTGCAACACTTTTCCTATTTCAAGATATCCTTCAGCCCTCACACTTCATGACAGATGCCTTTTTCAGAATAAAAGCTTAAAATTCCTTTAAGTATGCTTAGACTTCAAAAACATAAGAAAGCTACAGTTGCCTTTATTTATTTGATGAGGCCTTTTTATGCTGAAAGTAGCTTGTCAGAGAAAACTGTCTGTGAGGCCCAAACAAAAAGTTTAGTAGCACTTGATGAATGATATTTTTTATTCCTGAAATGTTCTAGACCTCTGTCATAAGGATACACGATCATGCAAGCACTTTTGACTTGTCAGCTTCTCTTATGATTTTTCCTGTGAAGTTAGAAAAAAAATGAGCAAAAATTCTATTTTGCTACAATGCTAAGATCTACAGCTGTTTCTCTTTAAAATATACAAATAAAATGCTACCATGCTTCAAGATGTAATTTATGTGTTATTGTTTCTTGCATGGAAATTACTAGAATTGTGGTTTCATAAGGTATGATATTAATTAAAACTTACTGTAAAGTATATGAAGGCCACAAGAACCAAATTCTTTAAAATTCTTATAGAAAAGAAGATAAATTGATAACAAATAAGTCTAATCTACACTAAGTATGAGTAAGGTGTCCCTGCCCATGGCAGGAGGGTGGGAACTAGATGATCTTTAAGGTCCCTTCCTACCCAAAACATTGATTCTATGATTATGACTGCATATTTTCAAAAAAATGTAAGAATCAATAGAATGTTTACTCAAAGAGCTCAGAAATTGAACTTTTTCCTAACCAGTTTCATAAGAAATGTGACAGGGTAAGTGTTAAATCTGTTCCTCAGTCTCATTAGTATTTGTCATCTGAAAGTGTTACGGAGTGAAAGAAAGGCTAAGGTAGTCTAAAACAAGGCCAAAAAGATTTATATTGGCAGTCAAAGTCAGCCTGCCAGTGCAAGTCAGTTTTTCCAACTCTTAGTCAGTAAGTCAAATAAAGAGAAG
Organism: Sitta carolinensis; assembly: GCA_032173965.1. Taxonomy (NCBI): domain Eukaryota; kingdom Metazoa; phylum Chordata; class Aves; order Passeriformes; family Sittidae; genus Sitta; species Sitta carolinensis. The sequence goes on from CM063284.1 coordinate 89,589,057, forward strand.
TGAGTCTGCTAAGATGGTTATTCCTGAAACCAATTAAAGGCAATTCTGAGGTTCTTTCAACTTATACCATTATAACCTTCAGTAAACCACCACCTAATTTTTTTATTATAATTATTTGTGTAAATGCTAGCTCATAGACAATTAGTGTTCTCTGTAGGAACTCACATACTGGATTGACTTGTAGAAAAGCATTGCATATAAGTTAAATTACTTTAGGGATAAAGAAACTTTATACAGGATGGTTTTCTGAATCTATTCAGCAAGCCATAAAGTTCCAACCAGCTAGTTTTGAAAGCAGTATACCTTGCTTATCAATGTAGTGGCTTGAGAGTAGAGCTAGTGGTAAACCTGAAACACTGAAAATCTATTTGCAGTTTTGAAATGAAATAATTGCATTAGACTACAAAGTTTGGGATGTTTTGTAACAGTTTCAGCACTAAAATATTTTTATCTGTTTCAAATTCTTTGGGTTCTCCCTTGTAATCACAATTTATTATCTACATGAGCTGGATAGATTCACAATTCTAAATTTTAGAACATTTATTTTCTCCTTTGTAGTCATGTGATCTGTGGGAGGTTTCTTAGGATTTTTCACAGCTTCCTGTGTACACCCAGCCCTGGTGGGCTGGGTGAGAAGAAGAAAAGACTTTTTCTGTGGGACAGTACTGCTCAACAGTAACGAAAGCATCCATGAGTTACCAACACAATTTCCAGCAGGAAACCAGCACACCCATTTGCATGTTCTCACCTCTTCTTCATTAAAACTCACATTGGTGGTTGTTTGTCTACATTGGGGTGTCTGACTGATTTGGAGAGAATCCCCAGAACAAGTCACAGGTTAGTCTAGAAATGTATTTACCTTTTAATTTACTTGCTTTAAAGCTTTATAGAGACTAATCAGTTCTAATACCAGAGATACAGAGGAATGACCTCCCAAGAGGCCTTTACTTACTCTCTTTTCCTTACCTTTTCCTATATCCTGTCTCTGAAATTATAAACCAGGCAACAGAGATATTTGTCTTCATTCCCCCATCCAGCATCTTCTAATGTGTGGTTTTTGCACATTTTTCTGCTTATCAATTTGCCTTTATGAAAATCAGAAGTCCATATTTTTATTTCTGGAGGCTGATCAAAAGATCCTTGAATTCTCCTTTGGAGTTATTTTTGAGGACTGGCCTCAACCTTGACACCTTCTTTTCTTGTAATATTCTGTTCTATCTAAGAAATCAATAGTTCATATCAGTGGCTGTTGTGTTTAAAATGTAAGTTCCTTTTGAACTCTTTGATTAATTCTACTTATCCTAGTAATATATTATTATTCATATAAACAGTTTGCTCTAAAACCTTTCTCAACATGTCCTCATTCTGAGATTTCTCCAGTTCATCTTTTGGGGTAAAAAAAAGACATGGCTATAGTAAAATCTCTGAACTCTATCTTAGTGAATGCTGATGCAGGTAACAACTTTTGTGGAGTTGTCTTATTGTCCCAAAGTAAGTCAGAGCTCAGTCCAGGTTGTTCTTTGCCTCTTCAGTTCAACAGACATGAAGGACAGTAAAGTCAAATTGATATTGCTATAAGCATAATACTTGGAATTCTCCTCTGGATTCTAGACCAGTGGAAAAATATTTTCCTCTTAATTCTTCCATGGCATTACAAAGAGAATCATCTGTTCTCTTGAATATCTTAGAACTGTAGTGAATAGCATGAATCACGTTCAGACTCTAACATGCAGCCTGCACTCAGTTTGAAATATAAATATTTAGAATTATGAAATTAATTTCACCTCAAGTGAGCTGTCTGTGGACAAGCACTTGCAATGAAAATAATAGTAAGGAGTTAAACTGTGGCTCTTCGATCTGTGAAGACCACACAGATTGCACAACACACTGATGATAACTAAGAGTCTGTCTCTGGCACTGGGGCAGGGAAGAGGTTGTGTAGCCTGACTATGAGGATAACAGGTGTAGTAATTTGGTAGAATTAAAAATTATACAAATTCTGTACAGATTCTACCAGTCAAAGTCAATGTGGTTTCTTGTTTCAAGGATTCTTGTGTACCAAGAATGCCAAGGTGGAGGTGCTCAACAGTTTTTTCACAGCTGTTCATCTTTAGTTGATGAGTTAAACTCAATCAACATTAGTTCCAATTGATCAATGAGGAAGAGAACACTACCAAGAGGAGTTTTCAAGAAAAAGATGCATATATGGAAGAATCATTTAAATCTTCCATCCTCTTTGCAAGTAATGCTAGAGGATAAAATCCAAACAGCTACTAATTTGTCTGTTGCAAAACACTGCTATGAATGGTGAGAGTACTGGCAAAAAGTGAACGCATACATGCAACTCTATGACAACCTTATGCTTATATAATTCTTTGTGTGAAATGTGTAAACACGGGTACCAGTGCAATAAGGTTATTAAAGACCTTAAAATAAGTTCCCCTCAGTGGAGAAATTCATACTGAGGCCACTATTTTTCCCATTATTAGAACAAAAATTCTTTTGTACCAAAAAAGCAGAGGAACAAAGTTTGTCATGCTGGTACAGAATTTGAAAAGGAGCTAGAAAAACTGCAAAAAGTTATAATAACCAGCCGCAGAAAACAAACACTGTAAGACATAGAGACATCTCCCTAATACGTATTCTGGTAGTATATATTACATAGTCATTGGCAACATTTTAAAATAGTGCTTATTTAACAGCAGCTCTCTAGTGTTTTGATTTACCCACTCATTGTTTAAAGCATACTTTTCATCATATTCACAGTATTTAATTGAAACTATAGTCTTTTACCAGTGAGAGAGTGTAACGTCAGCCTCAGGTTGAACTTTTCCAGACTGAAGACGCCCCAAGTCCTTTTGCTTGTCCACGCTGCTAATTGAGTGTTGTATAAAGGACTTACAGATGCATCATCTAGAAATGGATGGCACACCAAATTGTCCCTGACAACATTTTGGTTGACCAACAACCTCACAGTTTAGTGTACTAGACTGTTCACATGGTTGCGTAGTGCAATTGCTGTGTGCCATCAAATAAGGAGGTGTTATTTTATAATGTACAACTCCACTTTACTCTCATGGCATTGGGAACTCATCACAGTGTTGGCACCTCTCAGTGCTCACTGAACTATTTACCCTGCACCTATCAGACGTGGTTGGGAAGGACAATGGGCAACTACTTAAACAACACTTGGATGTTGAAATAGACTGCGAAAAGGTAAAGCAGGAATATTCAGAATTGTAAAGAATAAAGCGGAAAATTCTGAAGTATGGTCATGTGTCTACAAAAAGGTGATTTTTCTGCTTAAGGCAACACGGGCATTTGCATACCTACCATACCTGGTTCATCACAGCTATTAACTAGACCAAATTTTATCCATAGTTTTTCACCCACAACTGCATTTCATCAGTGAGAGACAGGGGCTAAAACAAGCAAGCAAGCAAACAAACAAGCAAACAAACAAACCTAACACTTGTTAGACTATTTTCAAAATAAACGCTCGATAATTAGTCTGGAAGGAATGATTTCCCTCAAATACCTACCTGCAATTTGGTAAAAATATATGAATAGTTAAGATTACAATGATTTTTTTTCTACTTGCAGACAAATTATATTTTGCTTGAGATAAAACTTATATATTACTTCCTATCTTTATGTTCCTGTGAGAAAAATGAGAGAAAATCATTTCAGGTTGGTCCAAAATTGATTTTTTCCACAATTTTTCAGGTCAGCTAATGAAGTGAAAAATCAATTCTTCACACAGCTTTAATTCTAGCCCTTCTTGAATATAGAATTATTACTTTCGTCATGAGCATTTTCCATGGCATTCCTCACCACATAAATTAATTTATCTTAATTTGGCATAGATTAATTAATTTATCTTCACAATACTTTTGCAAAGAACTGGGACCGCTATTTTGATTTCACACAAGAGAAGTTGAGGTATAGTTATATTAGAGAGCAAAAATTGCTCTTTCGGATGCTCCCCACAACTACAATCTAATTTAGCAGAGTAGTTAGCTGTTGCATAAAATCCAGAGCTCAGAGCACAGGCTATCTAAATGGTCAAAGCACATTTCTCACAGACATCAGCTTCTATGCTTTCTTAATTCTTTTCTGAACTGGCTTACATGGTACTGTAAGTTACTCTGATACTGGGCATCACAGGCTGGAATCCAGTTAGCTGCTAGCTATGAGAAATTTATTTTAAAGGTCCATCATACAGGAACTAGTTCAGAAGCACAACAGAGTTAGAAATACTTAAGAAGGATAATGATAAAATAAAAGGATATATATCCCCTGGGACAATAAATTACTCAGAATGTTGCATTCTGCTCTAGTAGAAGCAGGGATACAATACTTGAATACAACACTCTGCTACGAGAGCTGCTGCCAGAAAGAAAAGACAACACAATGAGCATATAGGATTAGATCATGCATCTTTAAATCATGTATACTACAATGATGATGATGGCAAATGTTTGAAGATGTATCTGCACCCAGATACAATCAGGACATTCCACTGACAGGGACTGCACGTTCAATGACATGCCAAAATTTCTCTATATTGTTCATCCCCATTCACACTTTTTAAATAGTGCCTTGACATTTTGCTTGAGATCCAAGGTGTCAACTCACTTAAAATAATGTGGGGAAAAGCATCCTGTGCTTTAGTATGACACCATTAAAGTGAAACAAAACTTTATGATTTGTCTGTCTCAACATCTTCCTTCAGTCTCATTACTGCAAAAGCAAAGTGATTTTCATTCTGAGATGTTATTAAATTCACATTCATGTGCTGATTGAGGTGCAAAATCTTTTATTGGGAAAGAATATAGACTTCAGAGTTGTCAGTGGAGTGCTACAGCACTACTCTCTGTGATACCATTAAATTTAATCCATCCTTCAGACTCACTCCAAGGGTGATTTCAATTAAATTTGTTCAGTTTCCTGCATATATGCATAAATGATTCAAAGGCACTTACACATTCACTGAACAAAATGTATTGAAGTGTACATATTATTGTTATAACTTTTCACTGCTCTTTTTTTAATAAAATTTACCTAAAAGGAGGTTCTGTTACACAAAACTCTAGTCCCCTGCATTAAATCCTCTTACTGTTCATTTGGAAATGAAATTTTTTATCAATGAAACTGTGAAGTATTCCTTAGCCAACAAAACTCCCCTTTAATTTGGCATGATGGTACAGCTATTTCCTAGAGTGAAAATGATGACATTTGTTTTACTAATGACTTGAAAAACTGTTTTCTGTCCACTGCTATGAAATATGACATTGTTGATTCTGACAACAGTTTTCAGAAGTCATGATGGAGTTTGTGCATGTAATTCAACATAGTTTCTTTATTTTCCCAATTAACATTATGGGAGGTGCACTTTTTCACTTAAAAATACATCAGTGGTGAGAAGACAAACAATTAAAGCTGCACAAGCATCTCAGATATAACATTAGATAAGAGGACTAAGTTCACAATAAAAGTGCTTGCTCTTATCTATCTACAAGAACCTTTTAGACATCTCTGTGCCCTGAAGAATTTATGTGCAGGAGCCCATTGGGTAGAGCTTTTGCTTCTTAAACGTATATCTGTTCCTGAAAGTAATGCTTGTGTACTTACCTATATGCCTGCTTGGAGATGACAGCTTCATGCATTTCATAGTCACAAAACTTTTAAAGGCCATGCTAGACCTACCTGTGGCTTAGTAGCTTCTTACATCTGCCAAATGGAAAAATGAGAAAGAAAATTAAGTAGTCGCTGTGTGTCTGAGTAAAAGACATCTGCAGACTATGTAAACCAATTGTTTTAGCAGGAAGGGGAAAAAGGCCAGCAAGCTGATAGAAAATATGCGTTTCTTCCAAAATATATTTGAGTCTGTTTGGATTTAGCTAAAGACTCAGTTGTTAGGAAGCCATAAGGATTACGCATTGCATTTTACTCATCACCTACTGGATTCTGCTGCTTCCTCCTATAGAATAGCTGTGTCTCAGTGTCTAACCAACCCAATTCAATGACAGCTTATTAAATAAACTATCATTCCGACTGAGTAGGAGTGGAAGAGAAGAGTAGAACAGCAAGCATTTTGTTTTAATTATCTGCTATAATTCAATCTTTTTATGCTTTTGTTCTGATTTCATGATTACAAAGTCTGGGAGAACACAGAGCTTTTCTTAAGTTATGCTTTATAGCTTTCTTTCAAGTGAACTTAACCTGCATTTTAAGGATGACATGAGATGTCATCTTCTGCTTCATCACAAACGTATGAGCCATAAACCACTGTACATAATCTGACTAGTTAAGGCTAACTTCTTGGGTACACCTTCTCTACTCCCTCCACCAGGGAGCAGGGCAGGATAGTGGCTCCAGAGACTTAAGTGGTTTCTCTCTAATGCTGCCAGGACATTCACAGAAAATTAGCACGTACGCATCTATCAAGCTACTCTGAAAGTCACGGTTGCTCAAAAACCCCTGAAAAAGCAGTATTGACAGACGCCATAAAATTCAAAGCAATATATGCCAAAGTTAAGATGTCAAAATTGCCACTGTGCTCTATTGTCTTGAAACTAGATCTTCTACACTTCACAATTCAATGCCAATTTTACTTATTTCATGCTGTAATTCCTACAGAAGACTAATGATGTTAGTACTCTGGCTTTTCATCTGCTGCAGATACAGCTAGAGTTATTTTCATTAATTTGGTCTTGGCTGGCATAGAAAAAACATAGCTATACATAATTTGTTTGTAAAGTGACTAGCACCAGGGAGTATTGGCCCATGACTTGAGCTTCTAAGAATTACAGTAATGAAAATGATTCCCAAAGGAAGGTATGCTTGGCAACTTTTGGATATAAGACAATAAATTTTTCTACCTTCTTTGGAGATAGAAACCATAGGGAAAATGGCGGTGCAACTTTTGCACATCTTTTATATATAGTTGAGAAGTTTTCTGGAGTAAGTCCAGAGAAATTTTTCATGGCCCAATCGTTACTTATATAAAATAACTTAGTGCATTGAATAATTGCATGCTTTTTGATCTTTAACAAAATCACGTCCTAAATGATCTGAAAAATCGAACCTCATGATTCTTTTTACCTTTGTACTTTTAATAGTTAGGATTAAAATGGCCTTTACTTTTCAACCAATAATTTTTTCAGCAAGACACTTAAAATCAGGTATGTGAAGTAGATATTCATTTGTTCATGTATACTCCTAATTTAATTCATTATGGTCCTATTTTCACAATTTAGGGAAACTAATTTGATAAAAAACAAAACTCTAGAACAAAGGTATTTAACTTAAAATTATTAGGAGGCTTTATCTGTATAAATTGTGAAAATCCTGGCATCTTAACTTTAAAATAAGTAAAATAAATTAATAAGTAAACACTAACATTAGCAAGTTTATATTTTACAGGTAAAAAAATGATTTCTAAGGTCTGTTGGGCAAGTGTTTGTCATTAATATTTCAAACAAAATTCTAGTTATTTTTAACTTAAAATATGAAAGATATGGAGTATTTAAACTTATAAGAAGCAGAATTTTTTTTCAGGTCATATTTGCAAAATGCATGAGGTTTAAAGCCCCATGGCATATTAACATCTGAGAGGTGCTTTGTGTTGTCACAAGCTGTAAAACTTATATGAGAGCCCTGCGTTAACTCTCTTGTGCTTCTGTGCACTGAAGCTAAGCAAATTAGGTATTTCACAAGGTAGATTAGTATAGCTTTTAATACAATATAGTATATAAATGCTAATACTGAAACTCTTAAATATGAAGACAAAGGAAAATTAAATCTTAAAGGGAAAACCAGTTGTGTCTGCAATTCCACAGACAACCATCCCTTTCAATTTCAACAAGTAAATTTACCCTTTTTTTTTTTTTTTCTGCTAAGTAAGGAAATTAATTTGAGTGCTTTAGCAAGAAAGTTTAAGGTAATTAATCCAAGATTAAAAGTGAAGGGAAAAGAACCCCAACCTAACCCATTTTATCTTGATACATTTATATGGTTCCATAAATGTACCTGGGTCTTCATAGAGAATCAAGAACGAGTCCTGGCTTTAAAATGTTCACAGCTAATGATAAGAATTTACATATCCCTTTACTATTGGACATGCTGAAACACATCTTGCCATGACAAAATACCTCCATCTGTATCACTCCTCCTTTGTCATCTCCCACTTTAAAGAACCATATTTTACAGCTGGTTTAATATATCATTTTAGGGAAACTTGAACAGTTGCTATAGGTTGGTTACACAAATCGTATTAAATATCCAGCATGAAATGGACATAATGTGCTGAAGTACTGGAATCACATCAGTGATAATGCTCAGATATATTTTATACGTATTTATTCTTTCATTATAACATAATTTGGTTAAAATTTTAAAAAGTGAACTCGAATAAGAGAGCTTATTCTAATCAGTGCTGTACTTTTTACCTAAGCCTGTACTGTAAAACCTGTCATAAGTAGCACTGAAAAACTCTTTTCAAATGTAAGCAATTATACTACTTTCTTTAACTGGCTTTTCTTTTTCCCCCAAGGGGAATAAAGAATTTTAGTTCACTGAAACTTACTGAAATTCCTAAAATTTAATTTACTTACCTCATTTACTAATTTTCAAATACCTAAATGTCATCATTTTTTCTTCAAGAGAGGAAAAGCATGTAACCTTCACTTTTAAGTTGCCTCCATTTTAAATCATCTGAAGGGCTCTTGACATATAACAGACGTTCTTACTGCCACTCTTGAAAATCATGGGATGCTGAAGAAGACCTTTATTGGATGCAGCCTCACAAAATAATTACAGCAAAGATGAATGCAATAAAACAGTGCTTGATCAGACATCAGAACACAGACCTTAAGTGTCTAGTCAGAGAAAAGTGTGTGACAAGCAAATTTAATAACTTATGTTATTATACCCATTTTCCTCTTGTAAAGAAAAATAATTTTCCTCAGTCAACAAAATAACTTAAACCACTTCCCTTTATCCCAGGTCTTCATAATCTCTTTTGAATAAGAACTTGGTTTAATATGGAATTGCTGTTATATCAGAAATTATTAAGTATCTAGAGAAGCTGGGAGATAGTAAAAAACAGGATTAAAAAAAAAAAAACAGGATAAAAGCTGTAAGGCAGTAAATTCTACTGACAGGGAAATTATTGGATCAAATGGTGACAATCCTAAGCCTAGCCTTCTGATTGATCTGCTTGGATGGTCTATAAAAGATTTTGGTAAACACAGTGGTTTGTTCCTGAAACAGCTGATGGTACAAATCGAAAAAACATGGTCTACACAGAGGATGATCTGTCTGTAAGCAGGACACTTGCATTGCTTTGTTCCTCTACTTAGCAAATGCAGATGATTGAAGAGTAAGGGGAAAAGGATGAAATTCAAATATTCATAGAACATGAACCTCACCCTTAGGGCCTAACAGGAATATGTGCTACAGAAAAAGGACCTATCGAGCTTTAGTCAAATGAGGAAGACCAGTGCTTGTTTACCCATAGCAACATGAACCTGGTCTCCTGTAGGAGGAAATTAAAGGGGAAAAAGAGTAGATGTGTTCTCAGATGGGTAGATATTAATGTCTTTTTACACAGCACTATGGAGAACTCGTCTGAAATATGAGTATCTGTTAATGCCATGCACATTCAGGAGAGCTGAATTCAAGCCCGAACTCAGAATGCACACCAAGCAGAATCAAACCTACATTGTAGCAGGAAACCAAGAGAGATAGGATCATTGTCCTTGGAAAAGAAGAGATGAACACATGAGGAAGTAGCTTAGAGAGCTACTATCAACAAGCATAAATTTAGGCCAGGGAAGGACTGACTGAAGAAAAAATAAAAGTCATCAAAGACAATACTCATGAAAAAGTATGGGCTGAAATCATTAGGTGGTTCTTTGCAGTCAGAGAATTGATGTTCTGAAAAAGCCTTCCTGTGTTAGAAAAGGCATAAACAAATCCTGGCCAGCTATAAAACCTGCAGACTGTAACTGCTGACACTGCCATTTTCACCATGTTAGAAGGAAGCTTTCTCCTGCCTGCTGTGGTGTTAATGATTGAAAGGCAATCTTTTTCCCTTTCAAAATTTTAATTTGTGTGAGAAGGGCTATGTAAACTACCTGTATGAAAAATTCATGTTCTGCTTTTGTAAAACAGCTTCTAATACAGATGTTTCCCATGGGAAAGTCCAGCTCCGTGACTGTATACGGCATGGGGAACATTTGGCCAAAGTTCTGGAAGCATGTCACTGCTCATATGTGATACAACAAGAAATTCAATCCCCATTCTAAAGAAATTAGATGTGTTTTTTCCTTGTCTCATCTAAACCTCTTTTAACCGTAGGTCTCAGAAATTCTATTTACCTTCATATTTGACAGGGATGGGATTTTTATGACACAGATGAATTTAAAATGTAGAGATTTCAAGCATACAAATTTCAGTTCTGCAGAAGCATAGAGTTTTATAAAGAACAAAATACTTTTCCGTTGCCTTTGGCACACAAAAGAAAGCAACAGCAACTCTTAAAAAAAAAAAAAAGAAAAGAAAAGGTTGCTGAAATTCATATGAATGCTCAACTGTTTCATTACAAGAATAACTTTAGAACATGAGAGGCCAAAAATCAGATATATGTTAAATTCAGAATTTTTTTCAGTCTCGCAGGTGATCAGTGAGTTTAGAAGTCTTCATACTCCATTGAAGATGGATCTGACATTACTGTGTTACTGGTGGTGTCAAACATAGGCTGCTCTGGTTTGTTTGCCCTGTCAGTTCATGCACAGGAGCCAGACAATTAAACTACTCAGGGGATGAGCTTGGCAGATGAAGAACCCAGATGCCAGTTTATAGATTTTGATTTTCCAGCAGTGGCATCTGAATCTGGTTGGCCTTTGACTGATTTTTATTTCAGACTTTTTCAAGCTGCTATGTAGCTAGTCTGCAACAAGATTACCTTTCCCTTTGGAACAAATTGTTGCAAAGACATTTCTAAGTATGAAGATTGTCTATGATTTTTAAATATGGTTAGTGTTATGGAACTTGTGTAGCTATTGCTTGCTTCATAAGATGGGAATTATTGCATACAAACTAGATATAAAATACAAGCATTAAAAGAATAGAAAATTACTGGTCAGGTGGAAATAAGATGTTTGATACTTATCCAATGCCTATGCAATGTAACCTGGTGGTTTTGGTGTTTACGTAAAAGATTTGAGGTTAAAAAACCCCAAATCCAAATATATCCCTGAATTGGTGATCTTTCCTTCTGCAAATCCATCCTTGGCCTCCTCTCTGTCTTATGTAAATCAACAAATTTTGTGCTTCTATTATTGTTCCAATCACACAGCCACCATCTTGCTGTAGCACTTCTGCAAGATGAAAACAAATTTTTTCAGCTCTCTACTTTATGAATAAAGCTTTCATAACTATTTGACTCAACAGGAGTAAAAAAGAGATTTGAAGACAAGGCCAGAACACAGACTGCAGGAAATTCCCAGGTAAGCCTAAATATGTCTTGGACTCAGTTTCTCAGACAGCCCATTGGCCCCCCTGAAGCTGAATGTTGCAAGTGAGCCCAAATAGGAGTCAGAATCAACGCTGGCATGGCCTGAGTTATAAAGAGTGATTGGAATAGGAAACTGTGTGCCTGATACTATACTCATGCTTCCTATAATGTGCTGGGAGAGGAGTGTACAAAATGTCCAGCCTTTAATCAATGGTATGGATACACCCAACTGTGCATTATTAAAGAGAATGCTTTCACCAGCTTACAGTTACAAGCACAGAGCTGGTTTTGTGGTTTGATTTGGTTTGGTTTGGATTTTTAACAAGGTAAATGCTCTGATATATCTGAATCCAGGGTAAATATACATATGTTTGTCTATCATACCAAGGCGCGGTTCTATTCTAGAGGGGTTTTTTTTGTTTAACTGAGTAGTAATTCTTTGAATCATTGCCTAAAAATGTATTACTGTCTCCATTTATAATTATAATTTTAGAAGGCAAACATCTTTTTTATTTTCTTCAGACATAAAACAGACCTTGGCACTTGACATCACTCTGTTACAACAGCAAGACTGAGACTGCACTTTTTTTCCCTATAGATATGGAAATCATGTCATATAGACTTTAAAAAATTATTTTCCAGTGCATTTGGATATAAATATACATTAATAATCCTTTCTTCCTTCCTGAATTATGTGTATCTTTAAAAATATTTGTTTTTATTAAGAGATAATCTTCTAAATCACATGATATTTACTTAGGCTCATGCTTTCATCATAACCTAATCTGTCATATTTCAGCTGGATTTGCTTTTCATTCAGACTTCTCAATTGTCCTAGCAGCATTTAGAACTAAAATCACGCATAATTTACAATATTTTTCATGCTAAATTGTACATTTAAAATGTCTGTGGCATTATCACATATTCATTCTATGTATAATTGTCATATTATAAAATTATAAAACCATACAAAATTGCTTCAGCAAACCAAAGATTATTCTGTGTCCAGGTGTCAGATGAACAATTTTTTTTTAAGTGAAAGAGAAAGTAATTGTTTTCTTATTAATTTTCTTACTTTTAAACTTACCACTGTGTCTTTTCCAATATAGTGAGAAGTAATATGGTGAACAGCTCTACCAGCCTAACAACTTAGGTCACTCTGTCACAGTTGGGAATTTTGTTTTAACTCTCCATAATCTTCATAGCATAGTTTTTTCAAGCATTACTGAATAAAACTTTATAATGTATCAAGGATATCATTAATTTAAAAAAGAGGAAAGCAAAGCATAATTAAGTTAAAACTCTTTTTTTAATTCAAGTAACTTTCCATCGGGATCTGTAATACAGCTACGCACCAGTACTGTGCTTTTTCCTAGGAGACATTTTCCCTCACAGTGATGAAAGAAAGTGAACAGTGAAGAAGATGGATAACAAACTCTTCAGCATTAAAATGTATACAATTAGAAATTATGTTTCTGAACAGAAATATTTGCATCATGCATCACCTCAAACACGAGCCGTTCACTTGCATATCCTAAGACTTGTTTTCTTCAACTGTTTTGAGTGTCAGGCATCCTGCCCTATCCAGGTAGCATAGTACCCTACCCTCCTTACAGCCTAATGCCAAGCAACTTCAGATGAACAGGATCAAATAATTTTGAGTTGCATTCTATTTTCTACCCAAACTGCCACAGACAGATAAACATGTTCTAAATTATCTCATAATATCCAATGTGACAAACACTCAAATACAACAAATGTATTTGTTGGTGGTTTGCCACAGGAACGGATGCATGTTCCTAGTTCCCATTTCCTAATGGTAGATGATTGGAAGGAGATAAAATTAAAAGTGATGGAACAGCCTAGTCTCATTCATACTGGTGAATTTCACACTTGAGCAAACCTTGTTCTTCTGGTTGGAAAGAGACCTAAGGCCACAGCAGAGTGTAATGGTTGCACATGTAAGGCCACTGATGAATAAAAAATGTCATCTGTTTGTGCTAAAAGTGGTTCTAGTGCCATGTGTTGTCTAAGATTTCGTGAAACATATGCTTTCATCATCAAGTGCAGGTCTTCAATAGCATACTGACACACTGCCACTTCACACTGACATGTGCAATCCTCCACCTCCAACAGTATCTCAAAGAAATACAGAACTAAACTTATCAATTAAAAGGGGTTTGGTTTTGTTAGTGGTCTGGAGTTGGGTTTTCTTTCTTTCTTAAACCCTATCTTCTGCTTAAAAAATGTACTTTAAAAGGGTACAACATGCTCAATCTGATATTCTTAGGTAACCTACAGAGTGCACCTGAACTGAATTGCGTTGCACAGAATTGGAACGAAGCAGTTTGCGTGAGGAGTCTGCCTGTGTGACTGATTCTCTGACTGCCACCAGTGTTTTGTGCTTTCCATGGTGCAGACAGATTCCTTGACCCAAACTTTTGTCATGGACTTATTTTCTCCCTCCATCTAGCTTTCTCTTTCTTTCTTTCTCATTCCTTTATGTTTGCCTCTGATGGACAAAAGAAAAAAGCATATTTCCAGGCAACTTGCTATATTTACAATCAAGTGACATGGCAGCCAGACCATTACTTATCAACTCTCCATTAAACTTTAATAGATTAATCATCAATTATTGAGGGATTAATGTTCAGATCCAGCTGTGCTGTCCCAGTTCAGTTCACAAGTGCCAACAAAGATACTTTATAGCCTACGATGTTGAGCATTCAGATTCTCAATCACCTCTTACTCTCACATCCCAGCTTTCTGAAGCAAAAAAAAAGATTTTTTAAACTGAGTAGGCAGACCAAAAAAGAGAGAAGAAGAAATTTGAGCTAAAGAATAATTTTGCAGTGCATGAGATTGTTCTGAGTTTTATAAATAAACATCTGCATTTAAACACTAATAAACAAACCAAAACCCCACCACTTGAAGAGCAGCTTTATAAACTTGGTAAAAAATGTTAATCTGAAACATTATGCACAGACTCTATAACATGAACAAATGCCTATCTGCCACATAATGCCAACAGAAAGGGACCATGACTTATTGCTATACAATAAAAGTAAAATTATTCACATAACTGAATTTTGGATCTAAAAACAAACCAATATTTATAATAGCTGTACACAGAGACACAGAGAGTACTAACGAGAGAACAGATGATTTGAAGTGGCCTGATACTATGCCTATTAAGAATGAAAATTGAAATTCTGCATCATATATGTATTTTGTCAGCTATAAGTACTAAAGCACAGGTCAAGAGTCAATAAATCTTAAATGAAAGGAATTGGTACTTATGCACAACTTACTTTGCAGAGATCCCTGTGCACATGCCATAAAGACAGGCTCTGTCAAACAATCTTTCCCTTCCTATACCCCTGCCAATATCAGTCTACCTGTCAATCCACCTTCCTATTAGTATGCTGTTCAAGGTTGATAAGAAATACCAAAGCACTGTCTCTCAGTCAGTTTTCATTGCCACAAGGAATAAACAATGAACAGAGAAACTTCGACACTAGTTCATTTTAGTCACTTGTAAACAATTAATAATTATAAGCAGACTTTGGGAGTAGGCAGGTAATTAGTGAGATTAAAATTATATAAAACAGGGTACCGAAACTGTCTCCTACAAATCCTAAAGGGGAAAGTGAAAATGTATATTGATATATAAGGAAGGGCATTATTGTGAAATGCTAAGTGTATTACCAATCATTTTGTCAACTGATTGTTTTCTTTGATGAGCCTGGAAAATACCTGATGGAAATAATTTTGTCTTTGACTTTCCCAGATGATGCAAGTACATAGAAGAGAAGATAGGAAAATAAAAATTCAGTGCTGTAAACGTAGGCCCCAGATACGTTAGCTGGGGCTGAGGTATAAGGTTGACCACATGAGAGGTTATTTAGCAAAAATCTACTGTAGTCCTGAATAGACAGGCTACTGGTGCTTTCCAGACTCCATGAGCTGTGTGCATTGCTCTCACAGATCTGCTTGCACAAGAGTATATGCTCTCATTTATTCTTAGAAGAGACAGACATGTTGTAACTGCATTCTGTAGCCCAAGGTCTACCTCTTTGGGCACAGAGGAAAATTTTATCAAAGTGAGTCAATAATTGGTACTCAATTACTTACTTGTGGGTGGAATTGTTATGATGTCCTTAACCACACCTATAAACTAAAATAACCCTGATAGAGCACCAGTGGACTTTGCTTACAGCACAAACTTCTGATGGATATTATGAGGGAAAGTGAGTAATGTTTCCTTCTGTTCATTTGGCAGTGTATTGGAAGCCTAATAAAATCTGAATTAATTCCAGAAGAAACAAATGTATAAAAGGACATACATTTAGTCTACCAAGTTGATTTGCATTTCTAACTGTTCTGATGCTTTGAACAGTTATTTTAAATTGAGTTGAAAAGCAGATAGGTCAAAATAAAATTTACTGGTGTATTAAAATAATTTTACAAACATTTAATAGAATTTGTCATTCTTTCCTCAATTCTGATGGAAAGAATAGACCTGAAGAGTCTTTTAACATGAAGAAGACAAAGGCAGGTTTTGTGACTCTTTCAACATGTATATACATATATATATATGTGTATATATAATTTTTTTAGCTTTGGAAAAATTCTTTTTTTCCTCTTTCTTTCATACATTCATGCACACAACAACAATGCATCTGAGTAGAAATCATTTGATACATGTATTTGACATAATTTTGCTAGCAAGCCAAATACACAAGACAGTATAAGTCTGTAGCTATACCACCTTGGGCTTTGATCTTGTCAGATCTCATAAACTAAGCAAGATTGGGCCTGCTGTGTAATTGGGATGGAAGACCTCCAAGGAAAACCCAGCTGTTGTAGGAAATGGTGTTGGTCACTCAGTAGGTGGTATTCTTCACTCTGGCTCCACACTGAATCAATGCTGTACTAAGATGTTGCTGATGGTATTATCTGTGCACCATACATAAATCTAAGATGCTGACCAAGTGGGCTAATTAGATATCCCTTGGCACATTTCACAAGAGCTAAAATTGTTAACTGCAGCATCCTGGACAAAGTCCAAACTGAGTAAATATATTATGCCAACTTAAATATTCTCTACAGTTGCAACTAAATAAAGTATTTAAATACATTTAATTCACTGTATACTGTTTTGTATCATTTATGTACATTGTTAAACAACTGCTACATTTTACTCTAGAGGTGATGACATTTCAGTGTTGGTTGAACTAATTCCTGCATGGCCTATAAAACACAACCACAGTGAAAAGCATCTTCTACAAGTAAATATTTATATAACATTTTTACTGCTATGAAATTTATTTCTCAAAATATGCCTTAATTTAAACTTTAAGAAGGCCAAGTTCTTTTTGTGAATAAAAAATAAAATTATAAATATTGTCTAATATTTTTAGATCTTTACTAATTCGTCATCTAGGTAAAATGTATCATCACTATGTAAATTTTGACAGATGGACAATATTTTCCTTTACAATGACCTAAAATTAAAAACAAAAGAAAGCTTTCCAGGTCTTCAAAGCTTCAAATATCTGAAGATTGGACAGAACTGTATAAAAGTTTGCATTGTGCATGCAACTCTACTCCACATTGGTAGAGAATTCACTGAGCCATTAAATAAAGTGCATTATTAAAATCTCAATGTTATGTGACATAATTATGATGAAGTTTGGAGCAACATCTTGTATTTTTATTGCTCTAAAATGCACAAAGTTAAAATTAAAGCTCCTTACTCAGCTTTGGATTTTAGACCTCTGATAACACTGTAGGTAAAACATCAGCAAAAAGCTAGATTAATGGCAATGTAATTTTCTCAGGAGAAAGAACCTCTGCTGTTAACATTCCAATTTAATTATTTAACTGTCATTTTAAAAAATTAACACATGATATAAAAAGCTATACATTGGATTGCATTTGTATAATTTTGCCAAGACTAAAACTGTGCAATTCAACACAATTTTATTTGGCAGTACTCATGTGAAAGGAAGAATGTATTTAAATGTTCATTTTAATGACATCTTGTTTGAACAAGTCATAATAATTAAAGATATAATAACTTTATCAGCAAAATTAGCTGTCAGATCACTATTTTATTGTTGATCCTTGAATATGTTGAAATAACGCTGTAGAATATTTTTGAGGGGGAGAGGGAGGGAGGAAGGAAGGGAAAGAGGAGTGCTGAAAAAAAAAAATCAATGATTCTTAATCATGTTGAAATCACAAATATTATGGAGAAATGTGGGCCATGAAAAAAAAAAAAAAAAAAAAAAAAAAAAAGGCAATTCCTCTATAACTCTGTACCAATATATTCTGGATGTTAAAGGATTTTGTCGGACATCTTCAAGATTCATACACAAGAAGAAGGGTTTTTTTACAAATCAAATTGGGTGTTCTAAAGTAATCAAACAAGTGTATTTTTTTAAAGCAAATTTTATTTACTAAAATTCTGGAATCTCTTACTGACAGTAAGAGCACTTCATCTCACTCAAGACAGCAGGGAGATGCCAAAAATCATTTGTTAACCAAATCCTATAATCTTTTGTTTCACCTAAGCAACCAAGCTCACCTTTTTCAATATGTACTTCAGTATTTTCTGACACATTTTATACTGAAAAGTGTACAAAACAGAAAACGTAACAGGAAAAATAAGTAGAAGTGAAATTTCCCAACCCACAGTGATTGCTCTGGACATTAAAGTGCAGAGTTTCATGTTGATGCATATATTCGTTTTCTTTCATCAGTTTCAGGAGGGAAAACCAAACCAACCAAAAAAAACCCCACGTCTTTCTCTCTTTCTTTGTTGTGGAGAGCCTTAAATAGGCTGGAAGTGGACTACAACGCCCATATGCACATACATACACAAAAACTAACCTACATATTGGTCTTTCTTCCAACTCTCACCCCTCTTGGCTTCTGTCCAGAAGAGTTGAAATAAGGGTTCCACTTGTTTTAAAATATAAGATTCCAAAGTTTTTATTACAGAAGTTCAACAAAAGATGAAGTGAACACTCCTTTCCAGCTATTTACTAAAATAAACAAGTAATGAGCAGCCATGTTTTTGTCATTATTTGTATCTATACTCGATTCTTTTATCTCTGAATTCAGAGGAAACAATATTTAGTAACAGAATTTAGATAAAAGTGGATATTAACATTAATTTGCCTATTATTTGTTAATTCACATACTATGTGAAAATGGGCTGAGGTAGGTGGATTGAAGGATTAAACAAAATTGTGGGAGATGGGGAAGAAAAGGGGAAACCCAAAGGTGAGAAATTTAAATTCAGACCTCAAATAAGCATGAATTACTCATCTTGAAGTTAGCGGATGTTTCAAAATAGATGCGGCCACAGATTTCAGATGCCTAAAGGTAGAGTTCTAAATCCACATTTAGGCACTTAAGTAACACTGGCTTAATTTCAAAATACATGTAGAACTTTAACTCCCACTGATTTTAAAATAATACTTTTGTGAGGTTATATTTACGATGTTATCTCAGTGCAGAGTTGGAAGCTTAGATATATAAGTTGAAAGTTATGAGCACTATTAATTAATTTTTTTCCTGAAATATAGTGATACATTGTAATGCATAGTAAAAATATTTATTTAAGGTCCTTTTCTAATTATCACACGCACATGGTGAAAACAGACACAACAAAGAGATTTCTCTTTCCAGAGGTAAAACCAAAGACATGGCTTGGCACAAGGTGAGTATTGCTGACATCTTAGGGACACAGGTGCTTCACCCTTTTGAGAGAGAAATAATTTAGGTGTTTAATTGAGGGTTCTAGAGAGCAATTGTGGGTACTTAAAAAAGAATCTTTTTAATTGGTTAGTCAGTAAGGGCATGTCTTACCACATTTTTATTGACCTGAATGAAACATTCATTGAGATAGTTAAAAACCAAAGGATACAACAACACTTCTACTCATTTTCCCCAAACCCTGGATTTGTAGTATTATTCGGAAAACTTTCAGTAGGCAAAACCAATTTCACTTTAAGAAAGTGCAAGCATTGAGAATTTGATCATAAAATTATATCCAATAGATGAAAAAGAGCAATGGATTAAAATATTCTGTTTCTTTTCTCTGCATATATTGTAACAAACTACTTAAATACACAAACTTGTCTTTTCTGCATTAGATATAATTTTTCTTAATGAAGAAATTTTAAAAGTTTAGGCCTAAGCATGCTAATGAAAAATGTTTTATTAATTTTGTTTTTGTTAATTTTATTTATTTTAGTTATATAATTATTTCAGTAACTCTCTTGCTTTCATGAATGCCTGCTATTGTCCTTTCATTAGGAATTTGTGTTTCAGCCATGGTGACAGGTACTGGAAAAAGTGAGACCAATATTTAGATGCTGCAAGTCATTGTTAGGCGAATGTATAGTGAAAAGAAGTTACAGCAATTTACATCCCTTTAAAATCTGATCTTTTGTCTGATTTGATATCTATCCATCTGTCCATCCATCCGTCTATCCATCCGTCCATCCATCTGTTTAAGACACAATGTTCCTTTATCAACAAATTTACATTCAATGATCCAAAAAAACAAGGGAAAGGAGAGAGATGAGTCATTTCAGCACAGTTTATTCACACAACATTTTTATACACAATGATGCTAAAATTTCTGGACTCAGAACAAAAAAAATCTATAAATGAAAATCAAAATTTCTTTTAAAGGCAATTCACACCCTCAAATCCACATAATCCAACAGTGGATTAGGAATGAACAGACTCATGTCCCTTCATTTAAAGTACGCACAAAGCCAATAGTTTAAGGATTAACCCAAAAACCATGTGTTCCACATTATACAGAGAAGAGAAGGAACAAGAGCAACAGGAAATTGACAGCACAAAGGACAACGAAGCCTTAAATTCAATGTTGGGTTCAGAAGACAAATAATACCAGGACAAAATAGCAGCAGGAAAGTGTTCACACAACTTAAACGAAAGGTTTTAAAGGACCAGATGGCTGCAGGAAATTCTTGCACAAAGTTTACCTGCATAGGTTAGTTTCAGGATTATGATGTTTTAAACATTGTTTAAATGTTCATATGCAGCTAATGCAGACATCCTTTGCAAATATAGCAGTTTTCAACTTTTATATCTATAAATTTTATGTCTCTAGAGAAAAAAATGCTGTCCACACTACTAGTATTTACAATACTCTGACAAGCAACCAAATGGGTGATCTCTTAAGTCAATATATGCTTTCTGTGCTTAATTCTGTAATTATATTATTCTCAGAATTTTATATCAACTCTCAACTAATCTTGGGACCAAAATATTTTAATATAAACCAGAAATACTCACATAAGATGATTCTTACAAATATTGAATTCAACATATGCATATTTGTTTTAATTGACCACAGACTGATGTCACAGATCACTTGAGATGGAAATATACCTCTGTCGGCTTATTCTTGTTTCCTCATGCACAACACCCAAAATATTGCAGACTGTCTGATGCTGGTATTTCTCTAAGTTGCTACTGTTGAAGACTTAACCTCAAATCACTTGCAGTAAGTTGTCAGGAGTCAGAACAGAAATGTTTTGATGTTTATGAGAAGCTATCTTGAACTCTCTGAAGTTATGTTTTTTTTTCCAGATTGGTTTGGAAGTCCTTCAAATAGAGGTTTCTTGTGGGATTTTACTCTTCAAATTCCATCTCCAGACACAAACCAGAGGTGACAAAGATGTTTTAGAGCTTTAAAAGTCATATAATTCTGAGGAAGATCCAGAAATCAATGTTAGCAGAGAAAAGGGAGTTGTTTTCCAAACTGACACATTTTTTCCACTCTAGTTCCATTTGGTCTTACAGCCTTAATGCCAACACAGACGCTTATTTTTCTCCTTTAAGAAGGAGTTCTCAAAGAAGATGATTTTGGCATTTTAGCATTGACCCAAGTACAGTAACTGGCTGACTTCTCAGCTGGAGGATTGACAGCTATATACAGTTAAACACTGGACCATTTTCCTATTTTGTTGGGCTTGTGTGTGTTGTGGGCACTCTACTAAATTATAAACTGCCTGTTTGTTTTGTATTGATTTTTGTTTGTTAAAGTTCTCAAGAGGTTGCATGACTTCATTCATACAGAGAAATACTTCATGAAATCTTAATCAAAGCAGCAGCTACACTGTCAAATAAAAACCCCTCACATTTCAATTCACACACATTTCTCATGATTCCAGTTGAAATTAGATTTTTGTTTACTTTTCCAACTTTTATAGTATTAATTTTTTCCCTTTAATTCCTATGTTATAAAATTTATCATTAAAGAGCAAGTTCAATGAAAAATCATATTTTAATATAGGCTATTGACTTGAAAATACTCTGCTCTTAGAAGGGATCCATTCTTGAACTGGATGAAGAATTTGTAGAGACATTACATTTCACTAAAGCTGTTCACTCATTCAACACAGATTTCCATCCATCATGCAACATAAAAGTCTGTCTACTAACAGCAATTAATTAGCCTTCCCACTCACTCTGTTGACTCTCACATTTCAACGATTATTTTGTATTTAAATACCAGACAGTGCTTAAAACACAGCTGTACAGAGCAGAAAATTACTTTTTCCTAGTCTTCTACAAGGATGAAAACCATTCCGTATGCAAGTCACCAAGGTAGCCCCCATTGGTGGATTATGGAAAAGCGTGCTAAATATATTTTGTTTTCCTCTTCAAATCCATTAAGAAACTAGTATAAAGGCCTTGATCAAGGGGATGTCCTACAAATGATAGCAACGGCAAAGCAAGGCACAGAGCCAGGACATGTTTTTCCTTCAATTCCCAACACACCTCTCAGGTGCACTCTACAGAGGGGTTTCTAGCTGGCAGTCAGGCTTCTCTAACTCTTCAGTCCCTGTTTACCTCTTCAAATATAAGAATGACTACCTTACTATGGAAGAATAAAGAAAAAACAAAAAAAAAAAACCCTGAATTTCAAATTTGTAGAATTTTGATCAAAGTCAAAATGAAAACAAACTTCCAATTGTCAGGAATTCCCCAAAGAACAAAACCCATTTTCCAACCCAGTTCAGTGAACTATTAGGTTCCTATATTTCACTGAGTATATAAAGAAAGCTCTTCAAAAGTGTGGTTCCTTGTTTCAAAGGCAATCTCAATTCTACCTCACATTCACATCAAACTCCACCTAAAATTTCAGAAACATCAAGGAATATCACATGCATTTCAAAGGTGAAGGAACTGACTTGTGCCAGACTCTCATATTTTTGCTTTCTGTTTAAGAAAAAAAAAACGAAAATCAGATTTTTACACTTTTCAGTCTTTCATTGCATATATATATTTAATCTCTGAAAAGAACATGAATATTTCCTTTCCTGGGGAAAACAGTTGATGTTTCTTGACCTTAAATGCACTGATGGATTCTTATAGCCAAAATTAAATATATGTACAGGCGGTGTTCTTACTCTTCAGTT
This sequence comes from Sitta carolinensis, assembly GCA_032173965.1. Taxonomy (NCBI): domain Eukaryota; kingdom Metazoa; phylum Chordata; class Aves; order Passeriformes; family Sittidae; genus Sitta; species Sitta carolinensis. The sequence goes on from CM063284.1 coordinate 89,612,058, forward strand.
TTTTTACCACACTGTTGGATGCATGGAATGACAACTTGCCATTTGGAATTATGCTTAATATTGAAGTTAGAGGGAAAAAAAAAAAATTGAAAAACAGAACCAAAGAAACCCAGAACATTAAATTCAGATTAAATAACAATTTAAAAGTTTATAAATGAATTAGCAACAAAAAGAAATAGAGATATTGCAGAAGAATATTGATCACCAGTCAGCCGAGACAAAGGAGGGAAAAGGAAAGATGTGCTAATATGAGGGAATGAGAAGTTTTAATATTGGGAAGGAAAGAAGGAGAAATAAAATATTATCATATCATAAAATTTCAATACATATAAGAAAATATTAAACTGCTAGTAACACTTTAAATGGAGGGCCTTAAATGCTGATTTATATACATGTAATTACTGAGCTTCCATAACTTAAGCTTTTCAACCTTAATTGAATTTTCATTGATTATTAAGAGCCTGTTTATGTAAGGTGAACAACTACATAGATGTTCTATTACATAGCCGTTAAAACTCAGTAAATACCTTTTTAGGAATGATTTGGTGTTTAATTAGCATACAATAACTCTCCTCTTAAAACCAAATTAAATCTCTATTTGAGAAACTCAATTTAAATTGTTATCCAAATGTGCATACCTGCAAGGTGGTAATTTCAGATTTGTGGTAGCAGTCAAGGTCTAGTAATTCTGTAATACTGAAGGTTAGAAAATCTGAACTCAGTTCTCTATTTGGTGATTTTTAACCTGATTTGCCATGCAATAACACACAAATTAAAGACAAAAAGTGATCATGCTGCTGCTTTTTTTCAATCTTTAATTAATTTTGAAATATGATCATTGAACACAACATCAAAATAACACAAAAATACTTAATTATTGCTGTTAGACTTGTAATGCATTTGTGGATATTTAGAGAAAACTAGTGTTAACTGTGGCTTCATTTTCTGTTTGGACAATTTTTCATCACATTAAAATGAAGTTTCTTCTATAAACCTAATGGATGTATATACTCATACACTAAGCTTCTTTCTTTACCTTCCAGCATGCATGAAGACTGTATCAGGTCTGTTGCTGTTTTGCAGACTATGAAATCTTGCAAGTAAAAGTAAGAGCTGAGTCACGCTATCACTATGAACACAAACTCAGAGTACATCAGTCTCTTTCCAGCTTTATCATTAAACTTACTGTGTAAGTTTAGACAAAGCCAGGATTTGATGTGCAGAACCAAAGTCAAAAAAAGAAAAAAAAAAGGGCTGAAGCCTCCAGGGGTTAGGGTTTCTATGGCTCTACATGGAGAAAGTAAGCTTCATGGAGAACTATAGAATTTTGAAATATCCTTCCAATGCAAAAGAGTGAGAAAACATTGAGATTTTTAGAAAACAGAACTTTGATTTTTCAGCAAAATCCATGCATGTATGACAAAAGTAGTTAAAAAAAAAATGGGAATAAATAATAATAATAAACTAGCAGTGCCTATTTTGTTGAACAAACACATTAGACACATAGTCAAACAACAAAAAACAAACCGGACTATCTCTTGCAAGTAACCACTCAATCTTCTTAACCGGGAATCCACTTCCTTTGCCACTCCGACATCCACAGAGGACTGACAGAAGTAGCCCTCAGGGATACAGAACACGTGGTGGGAGAGTGCCAGGAGTGTAAACTACTAAGTGCACAGCACTCACAACACTCCCAAGCTCACTGGTAGGTCATCAGCAGACCCCTAAGGTGCTGAGCATTTCCTGACACCCCTTAAAGCCCTTAAAGTTTCAAGGGAGCCCTTTGGTCAGGCACCAAAATGCAGTTGTCCCCTTTCTAGTGCAAAGTGTAATTAGGGGCATTTGCGTCTTGAGTTTCTTGGCAGCCTGAAGCCCAAGAGATAATTTGCCTTCCCCTGGCAATCAACCTGCTCAGCACTTGGAGCACAGGACAAACCACTCAGTCCTGATGGTCTTCTGAAGACTGAATATACATGAGCAATGCCTTCTGCCATCTGTAATTAAAGGAGTTACTATTACTTTTAAAATCACATGAAAGTAATGTCACGTCCTTGACTGATGATCTACTGATGAGCTGCATGTGGGAAAAGATATTTTGGAAGTGGAACTGAGCTTGTTGTTGAGATAAAAGAGGGTGAAGATTGTGGCCGACCATGGTGCTACCTCGGGTGGTGCATCACTCATATTGGGAAGGAGATTTGGTAGAAGCCAAAAAGAAGGGAATCCTGTATTTTTCAATATAAGAATGTATGTTGTACATATTTTTCTGAAACTTTCCCTGTAATTTTTTTCATTAATAATGCATCCATTTTACTCTGATTTGAGACATCATGCTAGTCAAGGATGTGTAATTGGGAAAAAAACAAAAAAAGAAGATGAATTTTCAAAAGTCAAACATGTCAAGAACATGAATAAACCCATAAAAAACCCCCACCCATTCATTCATTAATTTTATTTCAAGCAGCAGTAAGAAATATCTGATGTTGAGACTGGAGTACCAGGAATACATACCTTCTCCTCCCCATTTGAGACACAACAGAGAATCCAGTGAAGAGGACTAAAGTTACTGTGAGGAGTGGAAGACAAGGATAAAGATGTTTCTATAAGATGTGTTTGTAGGCTTTGTTAGACCTTTCATGTATGTCTCAATATTTGCATATGTCAGTTGTCTAAACATGCATGTGTTAGTAGAAAAATAAAGAAAACTGTTTTCAATTAGCTTCTATGCCTGTATAAAATGGAACTGAAACAGAAACTTAAAAGCATGGACACTTTTTACATTCACCCATTTCTGAAGCTTTGCTACAGCTTCCACTTAAAAAAAATAAGAAAAGGAAGTTTCTGTAGTGAGAAGAAATATTAGGAGTAAGATTACAATTCTTTCCTTTTTAAACTTATTTTCTCTTTAAATCCTGGCCAGTTAAATCTCCTGCAAAAGTTTTCTTTTATCATGACAGATTATTTAGAACTGGATTCTGCAAAGACTGGAACAAATCAACATTGTTAGTTCACAGGGAAAACCAGATTTGTCCTGGCCAATAGTTCAATTCTTATGAGTTGCGAAAACTTCCACTCCTTACTTCTGTATGTGTTTATGGTAGTAATAAAAGCTCATAGTTTTAATGTGAAGCTATAACAAAGCTTTAAAGGCATGCAGAACCAGTTCTTACAGAACTATCTGTGCTAGGAATAGTAGTTAGCTGCCTCAGTGATACAAGGATGGATGATTGTGTTTAGTTTGCTCCATGCAGGGGTGGAACCAAAGCTGCACAGGCTGAGAGTGTGGGCAAAAGAGGAGATCTGTCAGTAAGGACCAGAGTCCTGGCCCAGACATGAGAAACACTCAGGCAGTCAAGCATTGCAGCATGATGGTGGGGCTTACAGGAGCAAACAGCATAGCAGTACATGGGGAACAGGGTGAGGGGACAGCCAGCAGAAGACAATCCAAACAGAATCTACCCTTGATGTTTGTTAGCTAACGGTGATGCTCACAAGTTACTGTAGGGAATAAAAGTGCAAGGCAGCTTCTTGCATTCAAGGGTTCAAAAAAGCTGGCAATAACATTCATCCCTCCCAAACTAAGGGGTCTACAGCATAATTTGGCAAAGTAGGGAGGATGTGATATAGAATCCTCAAAATATGGTGAGCAGAACAGGGTAGGAGAGAGAGACTTAGAAAACCATATGAACTAATCTAACCAGATGTCAAAATTTTCCTAAACAAAACAGATGTTCCTGTCCTTCCTTCAGTCCTGTTTTCTTTGTGTTTCTTGATTTCCTATGTTTGGCTTCTTTTATTTATTTTCTTTTTCAGAAGGTTTCTCTTCTCTTTGTCTTAAGTAAAAGAAATTTAGTTTAGTGTTTTTTGTTGTTGTTGAGGATTAGTTTTGTTTTTTTTCTGTGAGAAAAGTGAAAGTGGTGAAGAGTCTAGAGCACAAGACTTATGATGGGAGGCTGAAGGAGCTGGGGTTGTTTAGCCTGGAATAAAGGAGGCTCAGAGGTGACCTTATTACTCTCTACATCCACCTGAAAGGAGTCTGTAGCCAGGCGGGGGTCAGCCTCTTCTCTGAGGTGACGAGTGTCAAGACCAGAGGAAATGGCCTCAAGTTGGGCCAGGGGAGGTTTAGATTGGATATTTGGAAAGAAATTCTTCACCAAAAGCTTGTCAAACACTGGAGGAGCCTGCCTATGGAAGTTTTTCAGTCATTACCCCTGGAGCTACTTCAGGCATTTAGGGAGATGATTTAGTGGTGGACTTGGTAGTGTTGTGTTTATGGCTAGATATTTGAGATATTTTTCAACTTAAGTGAGCCTATGATTCTCTTCTGGCATAAAAGGTGTGAGAAGGCACCAGAGTCAGAATTTAAAATCTTTGCCATTGTTTTCACTCACCTTTTGAGTAAATTTTCTTAATTGGTGTGAATGAAAATCAAAAACTTCTATGCCATCTAGGTAATAATTTCCTCTGTAACTCTTGCTTCTTTCCTTCAAAATGTATCATCTTTGAATGCAATCTAAAAAGCATCATAGAATTAAAAAGTGTCTTTATAAAGGTTCTGAAGTTTGCAGCAACTGAAATAAAGATTGTAAAATAAAAGTGTCGACTCAGTAATTTTAGTTTGTTATCACTAAATAATCTATTTTTTCCCCTTCTGTAGGTGTAGCAAAAAGACCAAGAAAATTTAAGGCTCCATATTTGCAATGAAAATGAGCAAAGTTAGTTCTAGAACTTTGAAACTCTCACGAATAATATAAACAATTAGTATAATGTATCCATGTTAACACCTTTTGCTTCTGAGCCAATTTGTTCTACCAGAATTAACAAACTTACCTATTAAAGTAATAAACAAATAGTTACATGCAACAGGAACCAGGAAGGGTTGCACGTTTCAGTTTCTAACTGTAGCTCACTGCCTGCCAAGAAGATTCACTGTAAGAAGACTTGGGTAAAAATGGCACCATATTTCATCTTTTGAGACATTTGAAAGAAGCCTTATATACACAGGATATAGAGAGATATAAAATGACTGCTATATATATTAATAAAGACATGGCTGGATAAGCAAACTAAAGCCACATAAGTGGGTTTTAAAAACAATGTAATCCCATGTTTTGTTTTGTTTTTTTTTACTGATCGAAATAGTAATCGTTCCAATTTGCAGTTTATTCTGAGTTATATAAAACCATATGTTATTACTACAAGCAAATTGATTAAAGAAAATCACCTGTTATTATCACCCTGGAACAGATAGAGAACAAAAAAAGCCCTAATGATGGCTACATGATCTCATTTTACAACTAACATTTAAAAGAAAAAAAGTCTATTCTTTTTACTGTAGATAAAAGTAATCTCATCTACAGACAAAATGTCATTATTAATGCAAGATACTTAAGATAATCTGCTTTTTTCTCTGTGACCTATCTGGCACTGTATATGTTTAATGCTATTTACTAGTTTGTCTCTGAAATGCAGATTGGCACATTAACATATTAGCTTTTTTCTGTCTCATAGAATGAAACAAACAGTTGAGATCCCATGCTACAGAGTCAAATGGAAAAAAAACCAACTTCCTACAGCAAGTTTCATTTGGTCTCAATCAACCAAACTGAATCTGCCATGGTAAAGGTAAATGTATTTCTTTCCTTCAAAAGTTGCCATTAATTTAGGATTTAATCAGAAACTTGAGAACAGAGTTTATGTGACATATTAGCAAGATTACATATTTCATATTGTCTCTCTGAAGAAACATGAACAAGCCTTTTATGTTAAAGGTTTTAAAAATTAATCAGGTCACTGTGGACTAATTAATCTATAATATTGCTAATAAGTGTTTCAGAAAAATTAATCATTCGACTTTCAAATTCAAAATATCTAGCAATCAAGTGACAAAGCCAATTCCAATTCAAAAAACAGGCAAAGTACCCATTAGCTTGTGTAACCTCACATCTAAGAAATACTTTTAGGATAAAAGTGAAAAATTCAGTGTGTATTCTCATGCCGAGTACTCTCAAAAAAACATAGGTTCAACAAAATAATTTTGTATTGCCAGATCCTTTGATAACCCCCTTTCTTTTAATTCAGGTAACTACGGATCCATGGCACAAAACTCCTCAGACAGCTTTAACTGGGGAGATATGGTTATATTATTGTATTATGAAACAGACAAAAACCTTCTATTACTTTTTGTTCTGTTTTTCCACTTTTCTCATAGCTTCCCTTTGAGCATAGAGAATTTGTAAATTTCTGAAATGCTGGTAAGTACTTCACATTTACTCCATCATGGAAGTAATCAGATGCTTAAATTATCTACCTTTCCTTGATTTTGTTTTACTTCCTTTCTCCTGATAATGTGAAAGCTGAATCCACCCAGATGTTTGATGAAAGTTTTTGCAGACTCTTGTGAAAAATAAGGTTGTGCATATTTTTTTCATGATAGAGTCTATGGTTAGGTGGCTTATAACTTGCATTACATTGCATTTTTATCTTGAAATATTTAGGAATTTTTTTTCTGCCAGTTGTTTTTCTGGTAGCAAATCCTAAAGTTTAAAGTAACCTACCATTTTTCATTATAAAGCTCTTGTCTGTTGCTTTCAGGATGCTGAACTTTAGCTGTTCAGATTGCATTTTCTGCGGTAGGCATCTGACCTCAGACAATTTATAAGGACTCAACTTTTACAAAGAAGAAAAAGCTTAACAGTGCTGGACTGATGATATATGAATGTTTAAAATCCCTTTCATTAAGACACTTTCTGTATATTGCAGCTTAAATTCAGAACTGCACCAATTACGTAAAGAATAATTCTTTGTGTCAAGGTGGTCCTAAGATGTCCACTTCAGTACAGGCAAATGAAAAGTAGACAAACCAAGGGACATCTTTTCTATAAACCAGTGAAGGCCATGAACATGCCGTAGTAAGATCTAAAGCTTCTCTGGGCTCTTCCTGCACACTAAGCTGGATAAATTAGGGAATGAAGCAACAGGATAAATAGAGTTTAGCAGTAAGGCAGAAACCAACTTGCCACTTGAGTAACCAGGGTAAGACTAGAGTGATTTGTAGTCATTAAAAAAGCAGTAGCTTTTAAGGAGGGATTCAAATGAGGAGAAAATTGTGGGTGTTAGTGCATAGCACCAATGTGCTTGAAGGAAAATGGATAAGCAGGTGATCAAGGCACTTAGTCGCAGGAAAATTAGCACTGATGAGACTACCTGAGCAAGTGCCCATGGTCACGAACAAAGGATTGCAAAATTTAGCCTGAAGTTTGTAAACACACACCAAAGAACAATTACCAGCCTAGTTCCTGACAGAAGAAACATGAGGAAGAAAAAAATATTAAAGGAAATGTTACATTAGAAATTAATTATTATATTAAAAAATAAATGTTAAAATATAAGATAATATAATATTTTGTTAATTACATATTGTGTAGTCATTACTCAGTTTAAAAGGGCTGTAATACAAGATGGTCTATTACAAGGGAATGATTGTATTTACTCAACTTCATTAAGTGAGGAAGAATTAAGTCCTATATAAATCACATATTTAAAGAAAGTAAATGTAAGCTTAAACATAGCATTATTGACAAACTTCCATGGAAAACCGTACATTAACAAAAAAGATTCAATCAAAATTCTTAAAAATACATTAGTTTTGCTGTATTGAAATATTTTACTGTGGCTTATAATATTCTTCAAAGATAAATATTATCATTCACTTATCTTCTAAGATTGTAATTGCCATCAGACATACAGGCACAGACTGTTGTTAATTGCTGCCAGTAAAGTGTAGAAAAATTTTCAGTGTTGTTTGATACAAGGACAGAAACACTTTTATCTAAACACTTCTGTTTGTGTAGATTAATGAAGTCTTTTGGCATGTATAATTGTCAAATTTATATGGAAATATACCTTGACAAGGTACTCCAGTTTGTGAGGGTAAAAGCCTATAGTATGGAAGCATATTTATCTAGTGGTTTATTACATTATCTGCTAATTTTGGTATGGGGGGAACCAGGCACTTTAGAGTCCAGTTATAGTATTAAAAGTTATTTATTAAAAACATCAGTCTAATAAAACACATTCTGAAGGCAAAGTTGGATTAGCTGAAGGGTTTTTACCATGCGAGGCCCTTAAAAAAGACTCTGGGGCCTCTGTCTCTTCTCAATGCCATGAATCTCAGGCAGCCAGCAGGGATAAGTTCAGGGTGAGACTCCAGAGAACTCCAGGAGTTCTCCAGAGCCTCTGAGATTGTCTGTAGAGGTCCAGTGACTTCAGACCTGGAGATTCAAGTGGCTGGCAAGGGCCTGGTGGCTGGCTGGAACCATGCAACCATCTTTTTTCTTCTTCCATAGATTTTGCAGGCAAAGCTAAGCAGCAGGATAGCAACCAGATAGATAAGGATTGCTGTCTCTCTCCTGCTGGCCTCTAAGGCCAGGTTTTAACTCCAAACTTACCAATTAGCTAAAAACACGAATCTAAAACTACCTATTAAAATTACTAAAAAAAATTACACACTTCAACGTGATTTTACTTAAGTTGTTTTTCTCATATACCTGCAAAACCTATCATGTTTTTTTGACTTTGGTATTATCTGAATATTTTGACTTATTTTTTGGCCTTGCTATTATCTGTTTTTGTAAACTATTCTATCTAAGAATGCAAAATAATATTGTATTGGTTTTTGTACTATGTTTTTAATTATGCTTATGAATTACAAAGTTTTTATCTGGATTTCTAAGAGATTGATCCTCTACAGCTACTCATGCAGCCTCTTATTGAAAACACTTAGAAAGCCTAAGGATTTATTTCTATTCTATTTTGGTTTCATATATTTTAATTTCTCTTAAGATTTTATCTCAAATCTCACATCTCTCTCTCCCTCTGCGGAATTCAGAGGGAGTCTAAACCCTTGGTCTCCAACAATTATCCAAAAATTTTCTCAGAAGAGAATTTTGATATTGATGTGAGGTCTGTGAATGAACAGATCTGGTTTATTCCAGGCAACCAAAAAGAGCCCTTTAAGGAAATTTAAACTGATAATAAATATCTTTATTTATTTAAAATTAAAGTCAAAATTTTCATGTAATATCTTTCAAACGTGCAAAATATCCAATATCTCATCTGACAGATAAAATATTGAAACCGTAGAATCTCTATTAAAGAGAGATTAAATATTGAAATCGTAGAATCTCTATTAAAGTATGACTTTAACATATCAACTTTGACTGATATCTATATTTAATTGATATTTTATTAGTTAAAATTAGTACTTAGCTGTAGAAAGTTTCCCAAGAAACAAATTAACTCTGGTTTCAATATTTTCATCTCTAAATTTGCTTTTATTATTGATTTTTCTTCATTGAAAAGATGTTGAAGAATTGATTATGGTAAGATTATTCCAAAGAGGGCTCCACTTTTTTTGACTAAGCTATATATTGTTTGGAATACCAACATGTTTGGAAGGAGCAGCACTTAATCATGACATACTTTCATGACATCCTTCCCAGTTATTTGATTTCTCAAGAATCAGGGCTTCCACAAACAATTCCTTATACAAAACATCTAGTCTCCATTTGAATGTGAGCTGGAGGTTGTGTATGTGTATGTCAAGCCTGGGAAACGTGTGACTGCTAAGAGAATACATGAAGAGTACTTGGAGATACTTTCAGGTTAAAAGTCTTATGTGTTGTGGAGCTCATGGAACACAAAAGTCACTGCTAGTTAGCAAGGGTTTGAAGCTAAAAAACCCAATTCTTTTCCTCATATTATTTGTTTCAAGTTGTGCTTGTGGCCTTACATTGCTCTGTAGGCTGAATTAAGATTTTAAAGTGTCATGTAGACACCTTCCCTTTAATATGGTAAACAATTTAAAGTATTTAATTTTTTCCATACAAACTTTTCTTGAATCATGTGGGTGGGTTTTTTAATTATTTTCAAGGGTCTCTAATACTAATTCCTCCTACAGAAATGAAGATTCCATCTATATATACTGGGGATTCATTATCAATATTGTGAGTACCCTATCCAGAGGAGTATTATTTCCTATTGCTACCATTCTGCCAGGGTATTTAAATACTATCCTTTGATACAGTAAGACACTGATGGAGTTCACAATGGCCTTCTTTTTCTGCCAGAAAATGTGAATTTTTTCAACCTTTTCTGGAGGAAAACCTTTGTTCAGATAGAAAATTCTTTTTAAAGCAACACAGATATCTGACTCTGTATTAAAACGCATTTTTGCACAGATGGACCAATGAGCTGAATATGCCCATTCATCATCAAGTAAGCTGAATCTCTGAATCACTGCCTATGGTCTACTGTCTATCAGTGCATGCTGCATACAAGGTTTTTCCACATTTTCAATTAATATTTACTTGCAGATGCTAAAATAAAATATTTGTGAGAAATAATCTCCTAGAATCCCAGCTGAAATGTCCCACTTTCAATTCCATGCTAACAAGTGTTTTTTGAATCCTTCAGTCTATCATGTTGCACCATTTTATATTTGCTTCACTGAAGCTATATCATGCTAATTTTTTTTAGGCTATCATGTGGTACTAATTCAAAACTGTTCCTAATTCTACAGACATTCCATCTAAATGGTCACCTTTTATCAACCAAAATTTTTACTCCTGTCAAAATTGCAGCAAACCTGCTTGAAATCATGTACTCATAAAACTATTCAGGGACTAAAGAAGGTCACTCCAGTTCTCACAGTATCATACTTATCCAGTTCATTACTAGTATAGAACAACTTTGTAAGCTCAATTATATCTTTAGTGGTACAGTATGGAAGTATTTTAACAGTATGAACCATTTGACAGCACCCAATAGAAGGCAGAAATATGAACAGGACTAGGTGACATAGGTACTCTGCATACCTATATAAAGAGCAGTAGTTTTAAGGAGCTTATTCCTCTGCATTTGAACTTTGAATTTGGCAGGTTTTCTTGTTTGTTGATACCTTTTCTTTCCTGCACTTCTACCACAAATTTCCAGGGTTTTTAGTATGTGCTTGTGATGCAATAGAATATAAAATATAATATCAAATATATAATATAATGTAATATATCTATAGGAGTTCTTTTTATTTGTCCATTCTCAATAGTAATGTATGAACTAACATTTATGTATGTTCTAGGTGATATTAAATCAACTCATTCTTATTACAAAGCCAGATTTTTCTTAAATTTATCAATGTGGTAGTGCTGCCAAGCCATACACTAAAGAGTTTGACAGTATAAATCAAGTCCCTTTATCTTCCAATCAATCAGTACATTTCTTTGATTAAAATTTATTGCCCTGGCAGTTGCAAATATGTGGGGGAAGCCAGCTACTGTAAAGATTTACATCCCTAACATTTTTTTCAGTACAAACATGCAGAAAATGCAGAAAGCAATGCTCTAATATATGGAGAGAAATGAGGCAAACCAGTTCCTTTTTTTAGATCAGTTTACTTATCATTCTATCATTTAATTTTTATTTTGCATATTTAAATTTTTTTAACATTAATATTTAATATCAACTTGAACCAGCCTTTACTTCATTTTTAAAAGGACTATTCCAATCGTAACTACCCTTATAATCTTTAGACAGAACTCAATAAGATACTAGCCAGGGGATCTAAGGAAGGATAGGAAAACAGGATTGGAGATTGAAGAAAGATTCATTTGCATAGCCTATGGCTATTGTCTAGGTCTCTTTTTAGTAATTAATGAAAATAAGTACAGAAGTTCTCAATACTGGATGACCAAAAAGAGAAGTTTTGTATCTGAAACCTAATGGGGAACTCACTCTTCATATCTTAGTTGGAAAAGAAATTATTTCTTGCTTTTGATAGCTAAAGATCATTGTTGGATGCTTAGCATTGGCTTGTATGAAAACACAAATGAACCCTCAGTCTGTCTTCAGTTAGTTGAACTTAATTATTTGTACTGTAGAAGAAAATGCAGGCTTATGATTGTGCAATGTATGATTAGTGTCTATAGAGATACTATACAGGCACTGATTTTTTCAGATTAATTAGGTGCTGCCACACCCAAAATTTCAGCGCCAAGATAATTTAGGACTTAAAGTTGGGAAAGAAGGCTATTATGCTCCACTGAAGTTTTCAGGACTGCAAAACAATTCCATTCAAGAAATTGTGCTCATGATCTTTGTATTTTGCACAAAAAAAACCTAAAGAAGAAACCCAATCTCCATCCCACCATGTAGCTGACATATCCATATCCAAACCATCAAGCACTGCTTTATTTGAATGAGTCTGGAGCTGTGAAATTCATTTTCTTATATCCCAAGTACCCTAAACACCAGAAAGTTTATCATCTTGGGGTCAAGTTTGGTCTGTATGTTTAACTCATTTGTTGTGTCCATTGCTTCACCTTCATCTATGGATTCTTACTCCAACTGTTATCATCCAACTCACAGAGGACCACAGTCTCAGGGTTGTTTAAGCCAGTAATGGAACTTGCTCTCCAATTTTAAACATGCATACACTCCTCATCCCCAAAATCCACCCTAGCATGAGCAAACCACTTTTGACAGAACAAGTCTGTTTCCACAGAGAATTCCAACTATTTTGCAAGACATTACCAACTATGTTTACTTGGTAGGCAGTGTCTAGAGGAATTTTCAGCAAGCAACAGGAGTTGTATTCTTTCAGAAGAGAATGAGCCAGGAGCTGATGTGACAATATTAGGGACAGGGAAGTGGGCCCGCCTGTGGGGCATGGTCCTCCAAGATCTGAGCACAACATGTAGAGCAAATTTTTGGTAAAAGGCTACATAAACTGACAGCATTGAGTTTATTTTGACAGTGGAAATAGTAGTGATTCTAACTTTTTAATTCAAAAAAATTAGTCATTATAACTCTGAGGAAATAATGAAAAATATGTTTTCTGTGTTTGTACTGACACATCGTATTTTAACCATCTGCCCAAAATTCATGTAGCTTTTAGAGGTTTTTCACACTTTATAAACAAGTGTGTTTCTTTCATTTGTGTTCTATTGCAGCTAACAGTTTATCCAGTGATTTCTATTATCTTGCAATTTAATTTCGACTAGAGACTTTAGTTTGCGACTATAACCTGGAGAAAGAAAAAATCCACTGGGCTTGTAAGTCAGACAACTCTGGAGGAATTGCTGACAAAAGTTTGGCTATTGTTACCCAGGTAACATACCATGGTTATTGGTGGAGGGAGCTATACCACATGCTTTTCTTTATTATGAGTTCGACTACTGGGGTGCTGCCTATGGAGATATATTTCAAGTAAATATTTTTTTTAAAAATCGTGAAAGATGGACTCTATGTCCTCCAGGACATAGTAGGAGGAAAGATAGTTCAAATAAAGACAATGCAAATGATAACAGTTTTTGAATCGAATTCCAACTCAGAGGCATCTAAGTTTAGCAGATAAATCTTCCTGCTTATTACTCACTTTAAAAGTCTCCTTCATTTTCCTTTCAGAACTTATCTATAATTAATAAGTTGCTCTTACAAGTATTCTGATTTATGTATATTCTGGTTTATGTATATTTTCTTTCTCTGGCTCTGATTTAAAGTGATTCTTCAGTAGTAGGAAAATACTTATTGTTTTTAGGGGTGTTGATCTGGTTTACCATGGTAATTTAATTTTTCTTTACTGCATTTTATTTCCTCATCATACTAGAAATTAATTTTTCAAACCTCTTTGGTGACCATTGCCTTGCCTAAAAAGTTTCATTTCTCATTAAAATTATCCTCATATTTACATGTCTCTGAATACTTTCACATGCAGTTTTTTACCCTTTCTAGAGTAAAATCTTGTGACAAGTCTTTTTTTTTAAGTATGCAAAAGAATTTTTTTAAATAAAACTGATTGCATAATAGTTTGTAATGCTACATTAGAGAACTTTGACTGCTTCTGAGTTAAACCTTAAAGTGGAGCTGGTTTTAGCTAGAACATGCTTTGCAGTTAAGCAGACCACATCTTAAGACAGTTTTTTAATCCTTCTGATAATTGCTTTTTACTAGAGTCGCCATTTAAGTAACTTCTGTTCATACATATTTCACACTGCAGAAATGGCAAATGACAGCATAACTTTCATATGAAATACACTGAGAACCTCTAAAACACAGAGAATCATAGATGTGTTTCACTGCTTCACTGTCATATCACAAAGTACATATTGACAGTCACACTACAGTCAGTGGCAAACACTGTATGGGGTTCTTGTGATCTCTGGCACAGAAATGAGAGGAATAACATTAATCAAATGCCAGTATTCACCCCAGCAATCTGTTTTGTTCTAACCACAGTATTGTCTCTGTGACAATATCCAGGTTATCTTTTGTAATTTTGTACCTCAGAGTGTTGAATGTTTTAAAGAAACAATAATAAGTCTCTGTATGTATCTGTGTGCACCCCCCTCAAAGGCTTTGATTGATTAACAAAAAAACTGCAATGCAACTATACATAAAGGGTCTACCAAAATCATAGAATCTTTGCAATGGAACCCCAGATTTGCCTAGATTTCTCTGGGGATATTTCATCAAGGTTGTAATCAAATGTAAGGTATAACCTGCTCAGAAAAAAAGAATAGACAATGGATACATGTCTCAAAAGGCTAAAATTGCAGAAGCCTGAAAGAGACAAGCTTATAATAAAAATTGGTGTTCGAGACCCACCCTGTGTAGTCACCTTACAGTCAGGTGCAGTTACATGAGCAAGGGAAGAGGAGGACAATGACAAATACAGCCAGGTGGCCTTTTTGTGGCACAGCTGTGTTTGAAGCTGTGCTGTGCTGAACTGAGCACCCAGTGATGAAGGCCATGCAAAACCATTGGTGAGTTTGGAAAAACTTACCATCTGTGGGCCTCAGCTCACAGTCATCTTGTACTGGAAGAGACAGAGAGCTTCCAAAAGAGCTGACTCATCCTTATGATAAGTTATTATAGCTATTCCACAGCTATGTCAGCTGTATTTTGAAACATACTCACTTGAAACCCGTCATCCTCAATTGTTGCTGTTTGACTGCATAATTCTGAAAACAACTGACTTATGCATATAGCCACAGTCTGGCATTCGATATCTATACCCTGTAGGATGCAAAAAGCTGAAGAGAGAGGTCTCCAAACTTGGCAAGCAATACAGGTAATCACTCCTCTTGGGTCTCTGCAGTAGAGAAATTCTCTTTCATCTTGTTTCCCCCAGTACTTATCCATATGGTTTGATGCATGTGGTGCCAAATATTTCTTGTACCTCAGTTTATGGGTTTTAAATAAGTTTTCAAACAATTGAATTCTTGAAAATATCAGTCTGGAGTACTGTGATGTTCCAGGATGTTCTGCTACAAAGATCAAAATTTGAACACACCCATCTTGTCTCCCAAAATTATCATGAAAACACATCAAATTTTATCAGTATAGCATACAACGTATTTATCCTCACATGCTATGAAAGTTACTCTCCCTCCCACATTATGTGCTACATTACCTAAGATGAGAAGGCAAACTAGAAATTCCAAAATGTTATTTACCTCAATCCTTGATTCCTTTTAGTATTGCCTTGTTTCACTTTTTCATCCCTACTATAGATCATATGTAGGAAAATTAGCAAGATGGCAAATTGATCTTCAGGCTTCTAAATGCTCTGTTGTTTTCTAGCAGAGCATCATCATTTCAAAGCCATTTTGAGGGTTCCCTGTGGCACGAACATTCCTAAGGAACATTACACAAATAAAGATTTTTCTAGTTGCATGCAGGCTTTCAGAGTGGGAAGAAGGGCAAATTGCTTAAACATGGTCATCTCTGCATGATAGAAGTCTCTGAACTAAGAGTCTCAGACAGTTTAAAAGTACGATACATTGACTATTATTGCAAAGCAATCATACACCATATCTGTCTGTACAAGACAGGTTCTTTTTATATGAAATACACACTGCAATAATAAAAAGCAAATTACTACCAGGTCAATAATTTTAAAAAGGATAACACTATAAAGAATATTAGAGAAACTGATAAAATTAATATTTGGACAAATTCTGTGATTTAACTCCTCAAGTCTGAGAAGACAACCTTTGATTAATAAGAACTGGCCAATAAATTTTTCATCTGAATGATTGGATTTGTTCATGAGTTCTTTGCAAAAACAAAAGTAGGAGATACTGTTCATGCCAAATCCAGAATACTTGGCCGAAGAGTCTACAGCTCCCTACCCCCCCTTACACACAGCCTGTAGTATAGGAGGCCATATCATCCTGTATCACAGGAGATGTTCCCACATCAGAGGCTTCCCATGGTCTGCTTTCTTGTCCTTGTATACTTGACACAGGGCAATAGCTTCTTGCTAGAGTCCCAGTCAGGGTTAAATTCAGACAGTTGGACTGGAACAGTCTAGGAGAGACCTGCAGCTGGATATCTTATAGTTGATGGTTAGAGCAGTTTCCTGGAGTACTCAAAGTAGATAAAAAAGTGGGTGTTCTCCATGTCAAAGGGCTTGCTAGCTGGTTTTGCAGCTAGGTTTATGGATACATATACAGTCCTGAGATTAAACCGGTCACTCTGAAATTCACTTTACATGCAATTCTCTTGAATTTAATGCATAATTATTCTTGGAAAAGATTGGTTTGGTGCTTACCTCCAAATAATGCTTGTATGCATGTTTGTTTAATTTTTCTGATTTTACTGATGAAACTATCAGCTGAACAGTCAGAGTAAAGACCACGTTTTTTTAAAAAATTCTTTGTTTGTGCATCTTAACACCACTCTGTTTATGTCTTTTTCTCACAAAGTTATAAATTAGTTTGAACTACAACTTTACATGTGGATATATTCTATAAAATGTGGGATTTGAGTGTCAAACTTGTTTGTTGTTTAGACTGCAGCAAACTATCTCACACTTTCAGCAGTATAGTTCTCAAAGTTTACCTCTATGGGGTTGCTTGTACTACAGGTAATTGCAGGAGAAAATGTTCTCTGTCTGTTAAATTAATTATTCTTGCAGATTATCTTTGCAAAATATGCAAAATATTCCATAATGAGCCAACTATAAAAAAAAGGAATGAAAGAATGCGACAAGATTTTATGAAAAAAACAAACCCAAAATGTTTAAGAATATGTTTTCTCTTAGAATTCAAATTTGACAGCAAATTAATAGTTTCATATTAAGATTCTGATTAAAAGAGATAATTGAGCATTACATTGTGATATTTCAGAAAGCATGGAATGACAAAAGGGCTGGCACTATTTTTCCTATTCTGTGCCTTCTCACTTCCCCAACATTTCTGATGTCTTTCCAGTTTGAGCTCCTGCTTAGATAAAACAGATGACTTTCTGGGCCTGCTTCTGCTAACAGCAGGCAGGAGCAACGGTGACTGATTGGTTGAAACATGAGGATTAATGGGTATTTATATTTCATTAAATTTTATGCTCACTGGAGAATAATGTATCACTCGCAGATATTGAAACATATGTCAACCCTATCCACTTACATATAATTCAATTTGACTTAAATGCATTGATCAAATTTTATTAAAGTCCAATATATCTTCCAAAAAGGTCTGCTAACACAATATTGCTGCTTCTCATTCATCAGATAAAAGAAGGCAATTGTGTTGTAATTCCATTTATACCATTTTTCGGGAAAAGGGAGATTATTTTGAAGCGAATACTCATTACAAGGTGACTGGTGTTGGCTGAAGGACTTGAGACTGAGATTATTAAGTGAATTCTCAAGTGGTGCCCTTTAGTTAAAATTACCCTAGGGTGGGTCATGCCTGTTTTCATCCCCAGCGGAAAAGAGAGATCAGCATTTTTAACGATATTATCCAGGAAAGTTTGCCATGTGAGATTTTGAAAAAGAGTAACAATTTGTTTTGATTTGGGTTTTTTTCCATTTGAAGCTCATCATATGGAACATGCATAACTGTGATTGAAATACTATTTTTCAGGTTTTTTTCCCCTTTTTCCTTCTCTACATCCCTCCTTCTTATTTAACTTTTGCTATTATTCATACTGAGATGATTAAGAAAAATATAAAATGTTTATTTTTTCATGTCTTCACCTCACAGAAAAGGAGGATGTATCCCCCATCTCAAAACAACCAGAGAAATAACGGGATGCTTCTCAAGTGTTTGAGTTTAGACTCTTTCTTGCAGTTTGTGCTGAGGAGAATAGAATTAAAAAGAAAAGCTTTTAGCCCTCTTAATGAAAGGAAGAGAAGATTTAATTGGGGTCGTTTAATCCTCACTCTCAAACTATCAGGGTTTGGGACAGTGGGGCTTGTGCAATGTGTTTTAGCAAGCTCTTAGTTCATTCCTGGTTCATGTTTACTATGGGCTAAACTGCCTGCCTTTCAATATAAAAGTGAGCATCTCAAGACAGGTTTTACAAAGCAAAAGGTTCGCTTCTAGACCAGAAAACACAGGAAAAGCCAGGAAGGATGTGCAAGAGACAAGATAAGGGAGTCTGAAATTCTAGGTACTCTGAGGAGACATAAACTGTATTTACATCATTTGGGATCTGAGCACATCACCTGGATTAGTGTCTTATCTCACAGGGTTGAAATAATTTTAAAGTCAGTGTGACTGTCACTTCAAAAATACCATAATTTTTCTAATATTAGGTATCATGGAAAGCTTCCCCCAAATAAAGGAAATCTTATTTTTAACAAAAGTTTCTCCTTTTAGCCATACTTTTTTATTTCCCATAGGTGCTATTTTGTTCTACACTGACTAACAGTCAAACACAGTAAAGATTCCTGTACAGGTTTATTATAGTGTTTGTCCAAAGTAATAAACAATTTCAAAATCTGTACTTTCACTCAACTTATATTATATGATAACAACTTATTGTTATAAATAAAGAAGGGATATATCAAATGAAATAAATCTTTCAGAAATCCTTCCCAATAGATTTTTTCTGATCAGCTGTCATAAAGTTACTGTCCTGATTTCTAGTCATCAAGCAGAACTTAAATATAATTTTTCTTCATTCTTGGAAAAAATGTACATTTGTACAAACACAGGATTTCATATTAATATACTGAGATGAATTAAATATATTCTTCAACAGAAATTTTAAGTAGCAAAAATGTTGACAATATCCTCCTTTTATCAAAACCCTTGCAAACCCATTAAAAATGCTTCATGTGCTTTATGAAATTCACCAGATTTTGTCAAGATGCTTGGTCCTACTCTTCTAAATATATGATTTAGCTTCTCCCTAAACAAACTGAATGTACTTTGTTAACTTGTGAAGAAAAGTGATTGCTCCTTTTCCTACTCTATGTGCTGGTCAGGCCCACCCCAAACTGAAAATATTACAGTAGTTTGTATACCTGAAAATAATTTTCTCCCTTTTAGATAGCGAGTGAGAGTATTTCTTGACAATTAGTCAATTTCTTCATCTATATACCTTTAGGTTATCATGCATTCTAAGCACCAGGACTTTCACAGGCACATTGGCCACATTTCAGAGATTAAGTCTTTTGCCCTACCTAAATTCTGTAATTCCTTTCAAAAACATCTCCTAGGGCTTCAGTCAATGGATTTATGCCGGTTATATAAATTCACAGATTTGTGAACACACACATTATCTCCAGAATATGAATTTTTTTATATACACTTCAGGAATTCAAGAATGGTAAGGGTTTGCAAAAAAAAAAAAAAAAAAAAAAAAAAAAAAAAAAAAAAAAAAGAAATTAAATGAAGGAAAATTCTTCCATTCTTTCTTTCATTTCAAGAGATTCTGAAAGTAGTTACTAAGAACAACTGATGCACAGGAATTTTCACCTGAATATGAGGAAAATCTTTACTTTGTGGGTGACCACCACCACACACTGAAATCTGTTGCCCAGAGAGGCTGTGGAATTTCTTTCACTGGAGTTATTAAGGGACTACCAGGATGCAATTCTGTGCAATGTGCTTGAAGATGACCCTGCTTGAGCAGAGAGGTTGGACCAGATGACCCACTGTCGGTCCTTTCCTGCACTACCCTTTTAGTGAGTTATCATTCTGAGATATTTCTGCAACTTAGTCTTCTCTGCTTCACAGGAAAACCACTCTGATAGACCTGCTCCTCTGAAAGTGTCAGTATCACATCTTATTGTGATACACTTAAAAGTTGGGCAGGAAATATATATAAATGTGAGATGGCCTTGCATCTATTGTTGCCAATTTTGTGCTAAAATATTAAAATGGAAAACAGTTCCAGACACTTAGACATACCTTTAAACAAGGATGGTCATCTCTTCTGAGATTTCTTTGTACCATGGGTTCTATGCTATTACTGCATTGAGGATGAGGTACCCTTTTAGCAGAAAAAAATTGCTTTTGCCTCTTTAATTTTCTTGCTGCACCTTCATAATTTTTTTCCGCTCCTTATCACCAGAGTAAACTAGACAAGCCAGTAAGTGTTCCATAACATCTGGAGAAAGGAATTCTGTCTTCCATTTCCTACATCCCTCTCCATTTGGTTTCTGATTGATACACGTACACATAACTACTGTTTGCAAGAAGAGAACTTTGCAGTTATGCATCCTCAGTGATAATACATGAGGTTCAAATTCACTCATGATGGCATTTCTGTTAGGCATACTTTTCATTCAGTGAATTGGGAAACAAAAAGAATCTATGAAACTCCATCACATGACATGCAAAAATAACATTCAGCAGGTCTCAGACCCTCCTTACTTCCAGAGAATGAATATAGGATGTTGTGTAGGCATAAAGAATTGCCCGTGTTCATCCCATGAATTAGAAGTCTTGTTACTGTTTTTTGAATAGCATATAAACATTCAAGGAAGCAGATCTCATTAATACCCCATAAAGAATAGGAAGGAAAATTCTTTTAAAATATATTTCTTGTCAATTATTAATTAAAATCTAATCATATTAAAATAAGATGACATTTTAATTGAGCTTTACCTTTCTATTAACTGTGAAAAGATATTACTCTTAAACTTTTTTTATTTATTGTCAATTTTTTGTTCTTAATTCACTTACTGTTGTAAGACCCATGAAAAAAATCACTCTACTGGCTCACCAACAGTACTATAAACTCCTGTTCCACTGTACAGTGTAAGTGTGTGAGGAAGTGAGGAGTCATTGTCACAGAATTGACAAAGGGAGAAGATGGTCATCAACATGTGAAACAGAGTAGAGACCTGAGGGCAAGAGGCCGGTGGTGCTCTTTGAAAATACAGCCTGGTGGGCAGAATGGTAATCGACTAGTCAAGAGGAGAGGCCAAAGGATTTTCATACAGCTCTAGGTATCCAAGGTTTATCAGAAATAATTATAAATAATTTCACATTATCTTTATGATACTTCAGTTTGTTTATCTTCAGTTTCCTATGGGAAAATAAAAAAACAAATCAGCCCAGCTCTTCACAGACATCTGTTTTCCTCTCACTTCTGTCCTAATGCTGGAAACTTCTGATCTTCTGTTGCTTGCCTACTTATTTAAATTACTTTGCTGGTTTTGTTTTGTGTTTTTGGTTTTTTTTTTCTTTTCACCTCTAAAATTATTATTTATTTATTTTTTAGTAAAGCTGTGGTATAACTTTTGGGTTCATGCTGACTTATAGTAGGGGTAGAAAAGAGAATATAATTGTTCACACCTGCCCCTCCCTGTTGTGAAGCATCAGAGGACCATAAGCAGGCCATGAGTATTTGAAGTGGTTTTGTAGCAGCACAATTCCAACCAAATATGCTATAAGTTACCAATAAAAAGTCCCAGAACTCTCTCTGGTGTCACCAGATCACTTGGTGCAGTCATAGACTTCTTTCAGCTCTTCAAGGACGAAGTCGACCTCTGTTGATACCACAGAGATTGCCTGCTCAGGTGCAGAAATGATCATGCAATTGTGAACTGAAGACAGGATGACTCCCCTCCCCCTCAAAGCTCCTCTTTCACCAACCCATACAATTACTGGTGGAAGCTGCTTTTTTATTGACAGAATGGGTCTGTTTCTGAGGTAGTATTCTCAAGAGCTGATCTGTAAGGAAGAATTACAGCGGCCCAAGAAGAGCTGGCAGACCACAGCAAAGGATGGAAAACAAAGCTGACTTCTAGGCTGGTGCCAGACACACCTCTCTCCCTTCCATTCCCAGGTTTTTACCTTTGCTGATAGGCTATGCAAATGCTCCACAATACTGCTTCTCAACCTGTTACAGGTACAAGCTATCTAGATATTTAGATACTACGTTATCTAATAGGATGCTATCAATCTTTTATAGTAAGGGAATACATAAATTATAAACAAATATGTCCTTTGGTCTAGTGGAACAGCATAATGATCAAAGACATACAATAGAAATGTATTTGCTTCTGCAGTAAGCTTTATTCCCTCAGTGCTCAGTCCGTAGTGATGGACAGGCTGTGAGCTGTCAGTTTTTGTTCTGTCTGTCACACTACACTTACCTCCTGTTGTTTTAAGTAATCAATATGGGGGCTGAAATCACCTACCACTACCTCTGCTACCTGCTATTTTGTCCACTCATAAATTATGAATCCCTGCACAACGTCAAGTCTACAATTTCGATTGCATTTGCTAATCATTGATCAATAATTCAAAAGCCTCTTCTTCTTCAAGGGTCCCCAGCTTCCTGGAACATATGGCAAAAGGCTGACTGTTCACAAAATATTCCCTTATCATAAAAACAGAGCCAGGGAAAACAAGAAGTTGGAAGTTCTTTCTTTCTTCTTTCTTTTCCATTTTTTCTTTTCTTTTCTCTTTTCTTTTCTTTTCTTTTTTTCTTTTCTTTTCTTTTCTTTTCTTTTCTTTTCTTTTCTTTTCTTTTCTTTTCTTTTCTTTTCTTTTCCTTTTCTTTTCTTTTCTTTTCTTTTCTTTTCTTTTTTTCTTTTCTTTTCTTTTCTTTTCCTTTTCTTTTCTTTTCTTTTCTTTTCTTTTTTCTTTTCTTTTCTTTTTTTTTCTTCTTTCTGTCTTTTCTTCTCTCTTTCCTTCTCTCTTTCTTCTTTCCCTTTCTCTCCTTTCTCTCCTTCTCTCTTTTCTTTTTTCTTTTTCTTTTTCTTTTTTTTTTTTTTCTTTTTCTTTTTCTTTTTTTTTTCTCTTTTCCTTTTTCTTTTCTTTTTCTTTTTCTTTTTCTTTTTCTTTTTCTTTTTCTTTTTCTTTTTTTTTTTTTTTTTTTTTTCCTTTTTCCTCTGTCCTGTTTCCTTTTTTCCAGGGAAGAGACTTTTTTTGTTATTATTTTTTTTTTTATTAGTTAGTGACTGCACAAGTACTCAAATGCAGTATCTTACAGAAGTATTTTCATCTTCATACTTTGAGATGTACCACTTATCAGACAAACTACCTAATTTGGTTTTACGATGATAATGATTTCAATGCCTACTTTTACTGGGACTGGACTATATTTCCTTTTTCCAGAAGGGAAATATTATACGCTTATGTTATAGTGTTTATTCACTATAAAAGATCATGAAAATGAGATAAAAAGTAATCGTTATTGTGTGTTCCTGTAAATGCATAAGCATGAAAACAGTGAGGAAGAGTCTTTCACAAGTGAATCTGAAGTCCTTATCCATTACAAGAGAGTCACAGGATGCCTGCTCCAGTATTTCTTTCTTTGAGGTTGTTTTATTAGCTATTTTACTGCTAGAGTAGGACTATGAATAATAAATATCATCATACAGAACACTTCTGATTACTTTTCCATGGAAACCTTTTAAATGGCCAGATCCTGAAAACACATACAAAAATTCATATCATGAGTTATCTCTGTGGTTTAAAGAAAAGCTCAGACATGCTAGTGTATTTGATTATTTTCATGACTACCCTAAAAGAAAGCCTCAAACTTTCTCAGTCCTTTGTCCTATGAGCTTAATTTTAGAAGAGGTATTAAAAGGTTTATTTATATTGGGATGTATAAAAGATTCCTTTAATAAAATAAACATTTTTATTACAATTAATTGGTTAAAGATTTAAGTTAAAATAAATAAATGAAGCCAGTATATGTCATATGATTTTTTTGAGTTTTATTGCATCATCTAAAATAATGTCTTTATCTATACCTTTATTTCCTATAGTTGCATGTAACAATTAAATAGGTATTTTAAAAAAAGCAACCCAGGACTTGGGCATTTAAATACTTTCTTTAAAACCTCTTAATAAATTCACTAACATAGCCATTATGTTTTTCTAGGAGACAAGACACTATATGCTTATCTTGAGATTAACTGATATAGCAGCCACAAGTATAGTTAATATCAGACTGACCACCAGTTTTATTCTGGTTGTGTCAGATGCTTCTTGGACATTTAAAAGCAGTACCTTGCAAGGTGCTTTGCAAGAAATATGAATCACCAAAAAACTGCACCTTTGCTTCCTAGTAAAGCTCGTATTAAAACAGAATTAACAGTAATCCCTTTTCTTAAAAGAAAACAAAAACTCTACTTTCTTTAAAGTTTTATTTTAACTTCAAAATTGTAACTGGCTTTTGAATATGATATCTCTGATATCCTGTATTTTTGGTTTTTTTCCCTTTTCTTTTCAAATTTGATTTTAAAGTCCAAATTATAGTTCTGCACTGATTTTTCATGCACATACAGGAGCCAAATAAGAATAATTTGCATAATAAAAATGATATATCAATATAACTACTATGTATCATTTTCAGAATGACCAGAATTCATGTGATGTTGTCTTACGTGATTCAGATCACTGAGCAAAGAAGTTAAAATCAAGGTAGCTTCTAGATGACAATATGTTTTTGTTTCCGTGTTTGATGTCTTTTTGCCTGTCTGCTAATAATAAGAAATAACTTCTACCCTATATGTACATGAAGTTTTATCATGTATGGGCACATGAGCTTTGCAGTCAGAAAAATAGCTTGGAAGAGAACAAGAATGATAATGCAGTGATGCAGGTGCACAGAGTAAGATTTTTCCTGCATCAATAACTTGCAAAGTTTCTTGACTAGTTGAAATTATTGTAGCGGAAAAGAAAAGCTTTGGTCACACCAGATTTTTTTGTATTTTTCCTTTTCTACATGAGAAGGTTTTTTTTCCTAATCATAATTCATTCTTGCATAGCTTTCTTGTTAGAATTTTGCTCAAAAAAACCCAAAAACCTTCCCAAAGAGACAGCATATGATGATATGCTTTATGTAGAGTCAATAGATGGAACTACAATTCTATATTTCTATGGTATCTGTTTTCTTAGCAACACCAAGGCTTCCTGAAAGTCAAAATTTACTTTTGATAATGGAGATTTTGAAAGAATACTGTTTTTGAGAATTATTCTCAAAATCACCAGAGATTTTGTAACATAAGGAGTCTTATTTTTATCATTTTAAGTCAAGGTTTTAATATTTTAGGATAAATAAAATATTGGCATTTGTTTTAATAGTGAAACTAAATTGTGCTGAAATCAAAATATTCCATATAACCCCAAATAAAAGGTGTCAACAACATTTTGGCAAAGGTGTTCCAGGCAGACTAAAATTATTTTTTGCAAACTTGTAATTTGAGTTTTCAATCAAACCTCACATATATAAGATTTGAAATCTTTTATAAATAGTTTTACTTTCACAAACCAACCTTAATCTTTGCCTTATTCTACTTCCTGCAGGGTCTCTTTCTAGCAGTTATTCCTTTGCTCATTTGGATAAATCATGACAAAACCAGTTTTGTGCAATACACTTTTTGTATTTCTGGCAGCAACCACTATTCTTTTCTAATATATTTCGGAGTCTGTGGTAATGGTGATGGGAGGAGTCTGTCACAGAGCACAGCTGGACAGTTGTCCAGCATGTAAAACATACCCAGCTGCTTGACAAAATATATGTATCAAAACCTGTTTTTGTTCTGTCTTATTTGTTCCTTAACATGAGGAAAACATGATTTTTTTACATTGAGGAGGGCTGAGCACCAGCGGCGGTTGCTCACAGAGGTAGTGGTCATAGAGGTTGTGGAGTCTCCATCCTTAGAGATACCCAAAATCTTCCTGGACAGGGTCCTGCTTGAGCAAGGAGGTTGGATCAGATAGCCTCCAGAGGTCCCTTCCCACCCCAGCCATTCCATGATTCCAAATCTTTCTCTCTACTCAAAGATAACAAAATGATATTATTAGCACTATCTGTTATCGCTGTTTCAGAACCAAATTTCTGACGCTTTTTTGATGACAGCAAATATTTTTATGGAACCCAAATTTGTTCAGAGTCATGATCATATATTCCAAAAGCTGCAACTGAATTTGTGACAGTAAGGGTATCATTTAGTAGAGTCATGTGTTTTTAAATTATGAGGTGTCATTTCCCAGCATGATTACAAGGTATGTTGTAGGTGAATAACACTTCTGATAAAACTTGTGTCAAAGATCTTACTGATCATACCAAGTGGGATAACTTCCTGAGGTGAAATAAGCAGGAACTCCCCTGGCAATCATTCTGATTTTTTTAGGCTCTTTCTTTTCCTCTTCTCTCATGGAGAAAAATGTTTTAACAACCATCATATGAAAGTACAGACAAGAAAACTAAGCATGAAATGCAAGTAGAAATTACATTACAGAAAAGAAGAGCCTCATGTACTAATTTAAGCCAGTGTTCAATTGATGGGAGCTAATGAACTACAAAAGCTCTGACATCTTTTGCAGCCGACAACTCAGAGTAAACTAATCAACATTAAGTCAATATAATCTAACCCTTCATTGTTCATTGATCTTTTTTACAGGCTACACATTGCCTGGCCTTGTGAATGGTTCAGAAATCTATGTCAGGAAGAGGACAAAGTTGTTACCATAAAGGAGGACTAAATTAAAATTGGCCAGCCTGAAAAGAAAATGAAAATTATCTCCTGCATATCATCATTCTGCTTGCATAAAATGCCTTTATTTTTCATGAATGCCGAGTAAAAAGAGCCTGAGCAGTTCATCCATGCCTGTCTGACTTTTATGCATTCCAGATGAACCTATGCTATGAAATCATTAAAAACTTGGTATGACCAAAGGCTGTTTCTTCTTAGAAGGAGATTCACCAAGATTTATCAGGACTACAGTACGTGCTTACTACTTTTCTCATTAAATTTCAAAAAGGTTGATGAAAACTTGATTTTAATTTATGAATCTGTTGACTGTTTTGAAGAATCATTGGAGAGCCTTTTCCACAGAAACATGGCCTTTTCTTGTGTATGTGGATATGCATGGAGGGATATCACTAGACAGATAAAGATGTTGCATCTTTCTTAAAACCATTTTTGCAAAAGAGAATAAAAGCCATGTTTTCTCCTAAGTGTGTCTTAGACTGAAAACTCAGGAGTTTTCATTGTGGACATGGGAACTAGATATTTGACCTGGCAGTATGTATTTATTTCACTAATATAGAAATTCCTTGGGTAATGAAATGATACCATGTCACTCAGATCAAATGTCTTTTTATGCTTGCAGAAAGAAATCTAAAATATTGTTTTGAAATATAAAACAGCATATAGAACCATTAGTAAAGATAATGTTTACTAAAATCCAAGATTGAAATTATTACTTTTCTATCTATATTTGGGGAAAAAAAAGAAAATTTAGAAGTAATAATTTACTTGCAAAGATTTTCTGTAGTTTTCTGTGCTACTGCATCTTTCTCCTATCACATTTGTTCTTTCTGTTTGGAAATTTCAAAGGAACCTAAAGGTGATAGAGAACTGACTAAAGGGGAATTAGATAAAATATATCCTTGTGACTATTCACAGCTCTTAGCTAGGAGATTCTTGAAGCCAAAACTTTCTAAGTCATATGCTGGTCCCTTTGCTCACACGTTGCCTCAATGCAGCTAATAGGGCAGTTTGTGAGAATATGCCAAGAAAATCTTCACTTGCAGAGAAGTAATATTTCATATTTTTGTGCTAGAAAACAAATAAAAGTACTTTTTATTTCTCTTTGAAGAGGTAAAGTAATTTACTAGCCTTATTACATAAACAATAGATTTTTGTGTATTCCAGCTTTTGAGTGTCTTTTTTACTGGGATATTCACAATACTTTTTAAGTCTCTTCAGGATCAAATTATGTTAGAATTTAGGTTTAAAACTTAATATTTATTGCAGAACCTTAAATAGTATCTCTTCTTCCTATGACAAAATTGGGAGGGGATCGCTGAGGAGGAGCAAAATCACATTGAGGACATCTCCCAAATGTCTACATCAGACAATGTTATTGAGTCATGAAACTAGTAGAGCACAAGGAGAAAAAGACAAGGTGTAACTTCAATCCCAGATTTTTAGTTTATTCAAATGAAGGACCCTCAAATGGTTTAGTTAGGAATTAAGTTAATTGGTTTTGGTGTAAGGTTGGTCTACTTCCTGCTGGAAAGTTTCCCATATTTCCTCAGTATAAGTAGCGGCTGGACTCCCATGTCACCCTGTTAGCCCAGACTTTAATTAGTTCTGGCATTCGGCTCATAATGATAAATGCTGAGATGATGAATGGAAATGCAAATGAGTGTGAAGTGGCTCAGCCATCAGTGCTGAATATCATTAATACCTTCCTACTGTTAAATCGATCAATGTCATCCCAGGATCCCTCTGTTCAGCGGGTGCAGATGGCTGTCCGCCAGAATGCCTTCCATTATATTGGCAGTGAAAACTTTGTGGGTTTTTCCTCCCCATATGCTTTTATTCATCTTTTGCTGAATATTTGTTTGGCAACTAGAACTCTAATATATTTCCAGCTGAGATGATAACTATTTAGGGTCAATAAGCGAGTAGCTAATTTAGAGCAAAATAAATATGAATATGGATCTCTTCTCACATCAGGAGAGAAATATCAAGTGCATATTCAATAAATTGGAGAGCAGTAGAATTTGTCAGGGTTCAAAACTTCATGTTCATGTTGTAGCAGCAAAAGACAACATAAAAAGATGAAAAGATGTTTATTCGTTTCTCAGGTGTGTTGCATCTTTGTATTTTACAAGTGTCTGCATTTGTCAGCATGTCCATGAAACTAAATTTCATAAGAAGCAAAAGGATGGATGATCAACATGAAGTTTCAATATCTATAACTTTTTTTGAATATGAAGAATAAAACTTGAAAGCATTGGAAATAATTGTTTTGTTTGTTTGATTGTATTTTTTGTGCGGTGTTTGGGGGTCATCCACAAGGATGCACATTAACCTTGTGGGGTCTTTCTTCATAAGGAAATCTTCCAATCTAAGTAGATACAGATGTTTCCCAAGGAAGTGTTTTTGCACATCTAAACTTGGGACTCTGATGGTTCCTTCAGGAATTGTTCTTTGCTTACACGGAGTGAGTATGGTATTAACCTTTGTGAATAACCTCTTCACCATATAATTCACAACTTTCTACTAATCTCAGAGAGTAATGAGTCAAGAGTGCTTTATTATGTTAGATCAGGAGGGAATGTATTTCATCCATAGAGAGTCCAGAGAATCACCTTCTATCAAGACATCAAGAGGTTACTGAGATTCTAAATGCTTCACTATTCCTGGAGTTTATTCATTTATAGCTTATGTTTAGCCATACATGATAGCAGCTAAAACATATAATTTTCACTTTGTAATCAGTGTAATCAAGTCTCCAATTGTCTATGAATCTTCTCATCTGTGGCTTTGGAAAGGATGAGGAAAAACCTTTTGTGATGTGTACACCCTTTACAATGCAATGCTTACGTGAAATGTGCATTGGTCCTTCCATCCCCTTTTCTTCTCATAAATAACACAATATATCTTTCATTTCCCTTCATAAGCCTTCTCATTTCATCCTCTCAGTAGGCTGGAAACTCTCCCATGGATTGAGAAGTTACTGGAACTGGTTCAAACATAAATCACTCATTATCAGGTTCCATTCTTTTTATAAATGAAACTGTCTCTTCTTTTTTTTTTTTTTCTAAATGTCTATAATCCAAATATTGATTACTATAAATCACACTTGCATTTACCAATTGAATTTGTTTTGTAATGGAATTGTTCTCTGATCTCAGGTTAAATGTTTTTTTTTTCTATTATCATAATGATAATTAAAAATAAAATCAGACAAACTATTTGTTTCTTTGAAGTCTGTTAAAGCTTTGGCATCTAGAGTAGCAGTAGCCAATTTCAACAACATATGGAACACAAGGAAATAAATTAGACATTTTAATTATGAGATTATATCACTTTACAGGATGGCTAGGGAAATATGAAACAAATTTTAATGACTAAATAGTGATTTAAATGGAATATATCACATATACTTCTGTGTTATTTTTCCTAGGTTTTAAGATTTAAAAAATTATAACGATACAACATTCAAGGATCAGCTACACTGACCTATGAAGTGAACATGGAATTTAATGATCCTTTTGCTTATGGTCAACTTTACCACAAAGCCTGTGATAGAAAGTTAAAAGCACTGCTCACTTTGATTTGAAGAAGAATAGAACTAGTCTGTGGAGGAAAATAAAAGTGCTAATGATTTGTATCTGTACAATATACAGCCACAAGCAGATAACAGGAATTATGCCAATCAAAATTTAGAAAGCTGACAATGTTTCTTTTATTAGTGCAAAAAATACATTTTTATGTCATTCAGTTTTTGCTAATCCTGTTAACCAAATAACTTTGTTATAGTGATTCCCTTCTCTTTTTAAAATTCTTTTCATTCTTATTACATACAAGTTTTTATAATACCAGATGTTTATTTCGTACTTTAAAGAACAGTGGGGAAAATGAAAAGGGACAGGTGGAGGAGTGTGTGCAAAACAGGCTCAATTTGAAGTAAAATTAACTGAGGTCTGAAGCATAGACATTAACGTGGGAAGGCTGTGACAGAGATTCTGTCAGAATGCTGTCAGCAAATGCTGTGTCAGTAATGTGACTTCATGAGGGTTTCAAATTCCAAGGCCCTTCAGGATTCTGGTTTTAGATATACAAAAACACTTACCAGTCATTCCTTAAAGCAGCTCTGATATGGTTTGAGATGAAGGTGGTCCAAACACAGCACAACTGTGTCTGCTTTGCATGCTCTAGTCTCTTTTATCCCACTGATCTTCTCATAAGCTCTGATGGCCATGTCACATCTCACGCGATGAGAATTTACAATTATTCAGAGCTTGCTGTTTTAAACAGACTTCTTTTCTCAATTTCTTGGATTCTCCATTTCAACTGACAGCTCATCTTGAAATGCCTCTTTCAGACTCAATTAGATATTTTCAATTACCCATACCTGTATTAATGCACAACTACTAATGGATTTCCATTATCATGTTATGCTTTTTAATACATATGTCTTCATTATCTATCTTTATACATGGTAACTAATTTTTACAGAGCATTTCCCTACCCAGTCAAATAAGGTGGTGATTTTGTCATTAGTTTCACTGGAAATAAAATTAGTTTCTGCAATTTTCTTTTCTATTATCATCCAAATTGCAAGACCACACATCTGGTTGTGCCCATTGGCCTGCATTGTTTACTCACTGGAGGCATGTGCAAAGGGAGACATTATGAAGAATGCATAAAACCAGAATTTTATGTCCCTGAGAAAATACTTGTCTATTATACATCAAGCTAATAACATTATTCTACTTTTCATTATTAAAGGCTGTTTTCAGATACTTATGGCTTCAAGAATTATGGACACTTGGGTGTATGTCTACAGCTGCACACATGCCTGTGTGGTTTTGCTTGCACACGCATGGGTAAAGCTTCACATATAAATTCAGGTAAAAAATATTTTCTATTTATAGCTTAAAAGAGCAATCGAGGTGACCAGCAATAGAGACAGACACCGATCAAACAGAAATAAGGGAATGAAGGGAAGTTAGGTACTAAAAGCAGGATTAGGACTGCCGTGAAGGACATTGAAGTAAAGGAAAAGTCTTGCTAAAGTCTGAAAAAGCTGGTGACAGAAGACCTCTGCCTGGTTAGGTCAGGAAAGGAGGAAGATTCCCATCAGTTGCTGGGAAAGAATCAGGGCTCCCAGGGCCTCAGTACATCTTGTCAGTCAAAAACAGTTCTGTGAAAGCCCTTGGCAAACTGTAGGCCTCATTTACCTCTGAGAACATCTCTATGCAAAGGAAAAAACCTCACTACTGCTGATTGTAGTCAAACATGACTACATGGTGGTCTAAAAGGTTTTAGTTCAGCTAATGACAGCATAAGATCTAAGTCTTACTTCATTACAAATGTCTAGGAATTATGACTGAAATATGTGAACCTAAAAATGCCAGGCAAAAGCAGAACCTATGCAAAGTCAGGGTCTCCATGCACAAGGAACCTTAGCTAACCCCCACTTTGTGTGATACCGGATCAGAGATGATTACAGGAAGTATTGTGGTTAAAGCAGCCTTAGAGAACTGGATTAAACCTTGCCTCTTGTCATACTGGTTGTTAATGATGCTGGTCTAGTAATTTCAACCAAACTTTTTACAGGTGTATGTAACAGTACTCATTATGTACTCTTCATTTCATGGATCACTGATTTGCAGATTTGCTGGGTGCTCACCTTTACATTGGTGAGAGCTGTGCTCTGTTAGCAGGCAGCTAGATAGCAGCGAGCCCATATGGAGAAACCAGGCTGTTTGCATGCAAACAGACAAGCAAAAATCAGAGCATGAGTGTAGCCCAGGTGGACTACCAAGCTGCTGAAGCTGCCGTCGACATCAAAAATCTTTTTCACAGCTTTCTGCTGTTGCCTTTTGCTGACCAGTTGGAACATCCACTCAGAAGTTCCACTAACTGGGACAAAGTTATAAACCTCAGTTTGCAGAGTCTAGAGCAAAGCTCCAATTCATGACCTTATATCAATGTTTGGGTGGTATTGCAACATGCCTCTGAGAAGAGTCAGCCTACACCTACAAAATTAATATTTCTACATATCAGCTTTTTCCATGAAAGAAAAATAAACAATCAAACCCATTCAACAAAAAAAAAAATTAAAACAAAACAAAACAAAGCAAACAACCACAACAGAAATAACTGCACTATTCTGCATTGTTTTTTTCTTTTGATACCATTTGCTGTGTACGTTTGTACTACAATGATGACCAGGATACATCGCAGAATTACCAGTTCTCTCATGTGGGCAAAGTCTGGGTAACACCCAGTAAACATGTCATGAGCCTTCATTTATTAACAAGGGTAAAAAGAAATACTCAGGATTTGGTGCTTTTGGTACCATCCATCCATCCATCCATCCATCCATCCATCCATCCATCCATCCATCCAT
Organism: Sitta carolinensis; assembly: GCA_032173965.1. NCBI lineage: Eukaryota > Metazoa > Chordata > Aves > Passeriformes > Sittidae > Sitta > Sitta carolinensis. The sequence goes on from CM063284.1 coordinate 89,645,204, forward strand.
CCATCCATCCATCCCCATCCACCCATCCCCTCAGTTGAATTAAAGAAAAACACTAAGTGATCATGTTATTAAAGACTACAATCACACCCTGCAAAACAGACAACCACATCTCCAGATTTTTAATATCTGAAAGCCTGACAACAAACTTAAATGTTCTTCTGATTAGGGCTTTGTTTACATTATGAAGGCTGGAAGGAAGAGACAGTGAGCAAAATTCTGTTTACAAGCACTATTGATAATATATGAAAGAAGATTCATATAACAAAAACAACTCTACAGGGGTCAATTTGTTAATGACAAGCTTACAGACTTATACTAGTATAAATCCAGCATGGCTGCACTGAGATCAAAATACTGTTAATTTACATAGGTGTCATTTGTAGCTCAGTTTTATCCTTAATCTTGTGTTTCTCTTTAGTCATTGTAATTTTAGAGAAGCATGTCATAACTCAGAGGGAAATTTTCAGGACTAGAACATCACTGGAATGATTTTTGCATATATACACTGGGAGATTTTAAATACATATGAAGAATTAATTAATTTGAAGCTGAATGAGAAGTCTGGCAGTGTAATTAAAATAAAAGACAGTTGCAAGGTCAATCTGGAGGAAAGCAGAAGAAGAAGGTTGGATTACTGCAGTATTTTTCAGGCACAGAAAGGTGGAGGCAGTTGAATTAACAGCAAAACAAAGAAAAAACAATCATAAACAAAGTGAGGAATACCTATGGCATTCTCATGGTTACAGACAGCTGTCTAAGCTGTTTTCCTGAATCAACTTTACTCAACACCTGCGAGCATGTGATTAATTTAACCACAGAGTACACAGTGTACTTTTCTTTCAGTAAAAAAAAAATGTTGACCTCTGGTATTGCAAAAGAAAGACAATCAGCTAACCTAATAGGCCCTTTATTTGCTAATCAAACCTCTCATTAACAATTAATTGGATCAAAAGTTCGCTGGCAATTATTGCTGTGTCAGTTCAACTCTGAGGGCCTCAGAGGATGAAACTAAATGAGCTGGTCAGGTTATAAATAATTTCCAGTGGCTACTCCTCTTACCTCGGGCTATTCAGGTAGAGGTCAATGTCCTGCCTACTGCAGGCAGAAAAGACAGTTGCTGTGACAAGCAAGAGGCATTCTTCCTCTTCTAAGAAGCTCATTTAGGCTTAGTAATTTAAACCTTTGTAAAAAGCCACATTATAAAAAGCAGCTCTGTACTGCAGTGTTTCTGCTTGTACTTGCTTATCATGAGTGAATCAAAGCAACATTTCAGATTGCTTAAAGCCTTTCAAAAATAAAAGAAGCCAGGAGTTGCTTTAATCAGGAAATCTGCTTCTTAAAGAAACCCTGCAGAGACACCTTTATGGCAATATAATTATTTGTTTCTATTCTTAACCTAATAATCCAGGTAGTGACTGACAGAGTTCAAACACTGCTCATCAAATAACATGAAAGGACCTGTCAGAAGTGAATGAAGATACAAATGAGAATAAAGTGAAGAGGGTTTGGTCCAAAATATGTGCAATGCCATATTTAACTGTTGGTTTCTTCTTTTTCATTAAAAAAAATAAGGGAAGAGGGAAGAAAATCCTTTTATTTTCCCTTTAGATGAAAAGTGACAAGCAGGTACATCAACTCTTAACATATGCATATTACAAGTCAATATTAGGAAGGAGGGTAATGTGGTATGGGCAGGCCAAGTCTCAAAGACCCTGTGTGCTGAATGCCAATATGACAACAGCACTATTTATATTTATTATAATTTTTTTTCATTATGGTTGAATTAGAAGAACAAAATAGAGAAGGGTGTGACATCCATCCAAGGCCATTCCACGAACCAGGCAGGAAAAAGTGTGGCACAAAATTTATGGACATGGTGGTGGGAGGGAGGAAGGAATCTAGAAAAATAACCATGTTGAAGTGTAGAGCCGTGAAAGAATTTATGAGTTTCAAGATAGGGTGTGAAAGTTGCAGAACTGTGTGGCTTTTTGTATTGATTAATCAAATAGAAGAGTTATTTTATTAAAAAGAAAAAAATTAAAAAGTGTGAGCTACTTAAGGGAAGAATCTTAAGAAGTGATAAGTTCATAAGTGGTTCTAATAGGATTTTATGCATAGAGTAATGTTATCTGGGCCAAATAAGGGAGCTGAGTATATAGAGATGCTGAACAGTTCTGTGCAAAGGCAGTGCCTAACAGCTCAAGCTGTCACCTAGATTAGAGGGAAAATCTGAAAAGAGAGTGGGACAGAAGAGTTCTGGTCATTCACGAATTATATATAACAGTAACTCCAGATGCTGCATAAAGCTGTGTGCTCACAGTTTCTTTCCTGGCAAATGAAATGGTCTCCTAACTGGCCAGAAGGCATGGAGATGTGGTTAGGTCAGCATGACATTAACATATTTATATAGCTTTGGCAAGGCTTGGGAACAAAACCAAATTCTTGTCTGCTTGGAGCATGATCAGAGGGAGGTCAAAAAAGTATTGATAGCTCTGAGTAGCTGAGACTTGGAAACTTCTAGTGCATAATAATGCTTTTAGGGACCTCTAGAAATCAGGGATTACAGTTCTGGATACAACTACTACTGTTTCATACACCCACTGCTGCAACAGGCTGTGTCTACAGCATATCTTCAATTAACAACCTGTGTGTTGGGGGAAAAGAACAACAAACAAACATCATGCCTTCAGACACAGAATGTTCAGTCACTGACTGAGCTACATAGTACCACTTGTAATTGATTTTAACAAAAATTAAGCTGTACAGGGAGAAGAGGGTGACTCACTACCTTGAAAATGGTATCCCAGGTCTGAAGCAGAGCCAGGAGAAGGAAACACTGACCCTAGAGTCACCCCTCCTTATGAATTTTGCAGTTTAGTGAAAGATGCACTGGCCAGGCAGGATTTGGCTAACTCTGACAGGATTAAATATACATGATTCCATTTCAGTGACAGCCTGCTTTGCTGTCAGGCACATGTATCAAATATGACATAACTGTATTTGAAGATATTTTATCCATTTAGTAATGTATATTATTATATATATACATACTTCCCTCCCAATTACTTATTTTCAATACATTAGCAAAGATGTTCCCCAAAGGGCTACAAAAGGGGCCTGGGAACCGGATAAGACCATTCTCCAAGCTTAAATTTTTAATATTAAAATGCATTGAGATTTGCTATACACTTGCTCAAGATGTATTGCCCCAAGCAAAACAGTGTTTTATAGATGGACATGCAATTTTGTTGCTTTCAGACGAGGGTCACATTTGGTTTTGTGGCTTTGGGATGTGCAAAATAATGAATGAAGTAAACATAAACATTCTATGTTAAAAAAAAAATCAGAATATTAACTATTTTATGTGCATATACACTCATACACACATACGCACTTCCCTTTATGTTGAAATAGATCTTGAAGAAAGACAAATCAGGTCAAAATTATTATATTTCTATTTTTATTTTTATTATATGTGGCTTCATCTTAGATACCTTGTATGAATTCGGCTTCTTTTTCCACTGACAAAGCACAATATTTTCAGTTTAAATCATACCAAGAGTAAGCCCTAACCTTCTTACTCTCCTACAAAGAAGAGACATCTGTTTCAGTTGGAGCATAGCTGAAGTGAGTGTATGAGGAAGTTACATTAGATCATTTCTGTCTTCCTAATTTTAAATGACACCAGTATTTGAACCACACTTCATTAAATATTCCTGATCATGTTCTATCTCTACAGCCCACTTTCAACAAAACATACAGGGAAACTTGTGTGAAAATCTTTCTCTTTGAATACATAATGTAAGATTGCTAATCATGTGGTAATCTCATATATTGATTTTGCATTATTCCTAAGGGGCGAAAGAAAAGTAATTCTAACAATTTCATTGGTTTGATAAACATGTAAATAAAGTTGTGCCCTGACTACTGTAAAAGCTATTTAATTCACATTAAACCCCAATTTTATTCCATCCAACTCTGTTTAAAAATTTGTTTCAATGATGCGTCGGTGCACTTGCTTTGGTAGAAAAATGATTTTTTTTTTGTGATTTGTAGGAAACTATATTTCCAAATTTCAGCTTTTTTTTTTTTTTTTTTTTTTGTGCAGAAAAACAATGTTCAGAGGAGGTGGTGGTGGTGAAACAGTGAGAATTTATCCAAGGCAGGCTAAACTCTAACTGTAGGTAGAGTTAAGATTTCAGAATTTTATCCTTAAACTACTGTTGTCAATGTTAATATTGAAAGCAGGGGAAATACAACTTCATACTGATAAGTGTAACTATTTATTTAATGTGGAGTTTTATTTTCAGAAGTGTTGGGGAAAATTACATTAAGGTAGGGTATGGGACAGTAGATGGAAAATAAAAAAATGTGCTTTCGAAAGTTGAAAAACCTCAAGCATTTCTCTATGCCATGAAATTAAATTAAAATTTGAATTACTGGTTCAAAACTGTGGATAACCTTTACTGATGTATTTACTGAAAAATAAAAAGGAATTTAATGTTTACAAATTTTTAAGTCACTATGTATAAAAAGAAATTATTTTTTGTGATAGAGAGCTCTCCTTTTGCATAGAAGAATTTTAAAGCAAATTCTCCTATTCATGAGCTGTTGCCTTGAGCTGGTTTAGGTACGTAGTGTGATTGCTGGGAAGGTATAAATGAAAGCATGTGTCTGTAGCTGATTGAGACTCAGAACTAATTTGGAGAAAGAGTTAAGGCAAGTACAGTTGCACTGTTTGTCCTTTATCAAAAGTATTTTCTCATGAAGACAGGACTTTGAAATTTGCTCACTTTTCCTCTTTTCCTTAGTCATACTCTGGCAATCTGATGGGATGACACAGGTTTTGCTACAGTAACCTTGCATTGCCTGAGGACATTCTCAACCAGAGTTATCCAGATTTAAAAGAGCATTGCATTAATGGCATGAAAAAAAACCAGCAATGTCATAGGGCTAGAATGCTATCCTTGTGGTTTGTTGTCACTTCTGTAGCACATGGCATTGTACATCAGAGGATGCTTCCTCAAATGATGTAGATTGGTGAAGCTTTAGCAAGTACAATTGTCCATATTCATTTAGAACCTCTGAAGATCAAGATGACAATTTGCAAAGTTAATGTCAGGTTTCTCTTTTCCTAAGCTGTAGACAAGTAAATATTTTGCAATGTGGATGAAAATTTTCAGCATTTTAAATTATAAAAATGGGGTGTCTTAGATTTCTCTTAAAGCAGAAGTTATAAGTCTATTCTTTTCTCCTAGATTTTCTGTGGTAAGTAGAACTTCTAACAAGCTGAAACACTTGTTACAACCTTTTTGATAGCATTAACATTGACATAAACAACATTCAATGTATTATTTCCAAACCAAAAACGACAATTAAAACTTGAAAGACATAGAGGTTTAGTAAGTTTATGTGGTTTTGGTTTAACTTCCGTTTTTACTTCAGTCTTGCCAAGAATTTTCCTAACAGGAAAATACTGGTGCTTATGTACAAGAACATTGCGATTGCCTCTGAAACACATGGATTTCAGAAGGTATCCTTCAGTTTCAGTGCTCACTGGTTGTGTAAGTATATGTATTCAACAGCCAAGTCCTCCCTCAACCACCATAAATGTATTTCAACTTATTTGCATGCCTTTCTACCTGTTCTGTTAATAGTAAAGTGCCAGTGCCTTGCTCTAAGGGAATATTTGCATTATAGAAACAATGTACTGATTTGCAAGGTCTATGTTAAAACTAAATGAATCCTATCAAATCACTCAGGAAATGAAACAATTTTTTCTGTCCTATTTGGCTTCACCATTTTAGAAACCTGCAACATTTCCTGCTCAGTCATTCACCAGTTGTAGAATGGAGAGGTGAGGCAGAACTGTAATATAAGAGGAGTGCTTTGTAATTAATTGACATCTATTTTTTTTCTTGCCATATTTTTTTTCCTCCTTCAAGCAGCAACAGAGTGAAGTGTTAGGAATATAAATCTGAGGAAAAGGGATGCTGCTTTTGTTTGAGTTGAGGGTCACTTTAAGTTACCTTTTCATCTGTCTTCTGCTTTATAACCTATCTTTTCATTAATGTTTCCTCTTATGCAAGAGTTATAGAAGGAGGGGAAGAGAGAGCGGGATGTCTAAGCATTTTTCAATGCACATCAAGTAAAAGTTCCTTGATATCATCAGACAGCTTAAGCATTAAAAAGCCCTGTTCAAAAGGGAAAAAAATGAACACATTTACAAAATTCAGGATCACATCAATGGTAAATGTTTTGGAGCTCATTTCTAAGCAAAAACATTTGGGGTTCTTGTGCCTGAGGCTCCCTTAAGTCAAGATACATACAACGAGAAGTCTTGGATACCTGCCCAGGCAGACTGTGCCAAAGTCATCTCTGGCAGTCCTTACAGCGGAGATTATAGTTAAATGTGAGCTGATTCACATTACTTTCTATTTTCCAGTTCTGACAGATGGAAACAGATACTAAAGAGGAGTCCAAATCTCTCCACATGTTGATCCATCTCACTCATCATGCTCCATATACTGAGTTCAAAGCAGAGAGCTATTGCACAGACAACATTCTGAGAAACCTTTCATGCTAGGAAGGAAATAAAATCAAGAAGATACTGGCAGAGATCTGTGCTCTGTTCCTAAACTAGTGAAAAAGACAAGATGTAGATCTACAGCACTTGACTTTAGTATAACTTATTTAGACCAAGTTGAAGGAAAGTTAAGTTAATGCCATGGGTAGTTCGGTCAGACAAGGCTTTTGGTGTAGACATATTTACCAAGGACCTTAAAATAATGTGCTGTTGTGAAGAAGACTTAGTCTCCCGAATGTTGCTTCTGAGTTTTTCACACAGGGACCATAGGGAAACAGATGCAGCTAGAGTACTGCTAGGCACTGCAAGACAAAGTAGATTGACTGGGGCCTAAAATTCAGGACACTTTCCAATATGTTACTTGTGGCCATGACACTGCTTTTTAGATTTTGTATTTCATTCTGACCCTAAATGAAACATTGCTAAGGTTTGTCAGGGTCTAAGAAGATAAAGCAGGAAAAGAAGCAGCTGCTTGACAAAGCTTTTTTTCTGAAGTTCTGCTAATAAAGAGCAGAAAATCATCAGGTCTCTGAAAATCGAGAAGCCAAAAACAACTCATGTACAGAAAAGAATGGGGTGAAGACTAGAAATATTTTTTAATCTTGATTTCTTAAGAAGATAAAACTTTTATTTATTATAAGCTGTCTGACTTCCTCGATTATTTGTTTTACCCAGTGAGAAAGAGATATACAGAGATTGTGGGTTTGGAAAACCTGTCATGAAAGCCTGTCACTAAGCATGGGGGAAAGATTCAAGGGAAGGTCTTGTTGAAGAAAAGGCTGAATCCTGAGCTCAGCCTTATTTGTTCTTTGTCCACCTGGCAGCCCGGGTGCAGGCTGACAAACTGCACCTGCAGTTTGCCACCAGCAAGGCATATTCTGCCCATTTGTAGCTGGTGGCTTTCATCATGGAGAGACACCTGGGGTTTAAGTGCAGGGATTGGTAGGAAGGTATCAGAGATATCTCAAGGAATCATGATAGGTAGCAGGGGACACAAATCTGTGAAAGGGGATTTCACTGCCTCTGTTGTTGGAGGAACAACTTACTAAACTTGAATGAAAAGCATACACCAGTAAAAAACTTGGTGTGTGGGGGGAAAGGCTCTGAAAGAATCAAATTTCTCTCAATAACTGGATGCAATAGATTAGAATGAACAGTTTGAAATACTTAAATGTAGTGTACACCCTTTAAAAACCTGTTGTGTAAATGCTATTATTTTTACTTTGGAACACAAAAATAAAAGGTAAAAATATATTTGAATATGAAGATGGTCTTTCTATTATTTGATTTTTAATAAAACTCCCTTGAAACTCTCAGGAATTACTTTTCCATCAGGGATGAGAAATTCAGAAATAAGGGAGTGGCTGACAAATATTTTGTTCACAAACAATGCTGTCTAATAGTGGCAGTAGTAATCACGTTAAGTGTTTCAAATCCAGAGACTCAAGAGAACTGTGTAACACAAGAGAGCTTTTCAGCCTGTGAATCAGGCAGAGGATGATGTGACCAAAAAAGATTACAATCAGTATATCAAAGACAGCAAAACCTGGCTGGAGAGATCTGGGTTGTTTAATCAACTGGCATCAAATTTTCAAAACCAGCCTAAGTGATAGGAATGGAGATAAGAGGGGATTTGCAGCTTGTGGTTGTTCTCTTCTAATTTGACTGCTGCATCAGCTGTGTGAATATGAAGAGTTGCACAGTAATATATTCATGCATAAGATTTCCTTGTTGCACAGAGCGTGCTCAGAAAGGACAATTGAAATTGAACTTTTTAAAAATTAAAACAGAAAATGAGGAACTCAAATGAATTATTGTGGATTTTTATTTGATTGCTTGTTTTAATAAATTTTGGTTGGAGAATTGAAAGGATGAAAAATAAATAGTTTCACATCAGGAATAAATTTGTACTTGAGGAGGTTTAAAAGTCATCTGTGCTCTCACAGACAAATTAGAAAATTATTTTTTAAATCTTTTTAGATGTTTCTTCTCTTTTGTTTGTAAATTTTAAATAATTAAGATGTTGTCTGGAAGTAGAAACATACCCCACAATCCATTAAAAAGTAAAAATAAGTATCTCAGATATTTTGTGTTCTTTCTTATTTTCTTAACTATAACTACTCAGTGTTCTGACTGTAAATCATGAATATTTCAATTTCTGTTAAACTACATTTTTTAACAGTTAATACACTTAGGAATATACAGACACTTGGTTGCTCTGTCGTATCTGTGTCATAACACAGGGTTGCTCTGTCAGATTAACCCAATTCTCTTGGGTTATGATGATGTTGCTAAAGTTTTTGTCTATCTATAACTAGATGTCTTATGATTTAAGTCTCTCCACAAGACTGTTTGCAATAGGAGATAAATGAAACACTAATGTTCCATATGTGGCTAATACAAGAGTAAATAATGCAGCTAAGGGAACAGAAAGATACACAGATTCCATGTAATTACTGAATAATGCACTACAATGCAATGCAAAAATAAATTGAAAATTTAAGTTAGGGGAAACTCATAAAGAGTTGTAATCAAAGGAAAATAAAGATTTTTAAAAATACAAATGTTATAGCTAACATTTGATGCCATCGTTAGCTATAACAGAAGGAAATGATCCTTTACTAATAGACATACATTGATTTAACAAGACAATGCAGGATGGGAGCATAGTATACCTTATCATAGAGCCATTGGCTGTGCTAAAATATACCAAGAATAATTTTGCCATAACAACCTGATTAAGTGTAATTTTAAAAATAATTCCCAAAACACCATGTAAAAATAAGGAATATAACTTTTAAGGAAAGCTTTTTATACACTAAAATCTTTTAGAATAATTCATTTAGAACACTCTGGTTTCTCCTGTAGAAGCAAAGCCATGCACTGCACCAGTTGTGTGAGTGATGGTAACTGACAGATGCAAAGCCACTGATCTTAAAGTTTGAAACAGATAACTACTCAAAGATAAAAATGCCATACCTATCCCTTAAATCAGTAGTCATGGAAAAAGTGTTGAAAATTGCCTTCTTATCATGAAACAATATTTAAAACAGTGTTTTAAAAGTGTTTTTTTTTTATGGAAAGGGCATATATACATGCAATTGAGTCTGAAAGACAACAAAAACAAGGTAGATTGTGACCTTTCTGGATTCTAATGAAATACAGGGCTAGTCATACTTTTTAAAATATGTTTGACATATGATGTTAAGTTCTTACTCTTAATTTTTATTTTGACACTCTAAGAAACATGATTTTGAAAAGATGCATTAATATAGTGTTAGCAGTAAAAAGGGATAATGTACTAATTGTCATAGACTAACTGTATAATCAATCAAGTAAAGGCTTAAAGAGATCGAATTTAAACTGAACTTTGAAAACCTTTGAACCTAAACAATTTTTTTCTTTTTGCCTCATTGTAAGTGATGACAGTTGTTTTTAACACTTATTTTTTAATATTGTTCTTGCTCAAGACTTTAAAAATTGTTTCAAAATGCTGACTTAAAATGACCTAGCTGTAGAGATGAGGTCAACCAGCCTCAACTGACCCTCCAACTGTCTTTAGAGGACCAAATACAAAGAGCAACTGTTAAGCAGGTAAAAGTCAAAACTGACAAACCTTGACCTTTAAGTTTCTCCCAAGTTGTTTCCAAGTCACCATCTGACTAAACTTTGCCTTGATATTGCTTCATTTATACTGATAAAGCTTATGATGGTTTTGGCTGGGGCAGAGTTGATTTTTGTATGGGGCTAAATTTTAGATTAGGGTTGATAATCTAGAGATGTTTTTCTTATTGCTGATCAGAGCTTACATAGAGACAGGGCCTTTTCTGCTTTTCATACTGCCACACAGGCAAGGAAGTTGGGGGTGCATGGAAGGCTGGGAGGAGACATAGCCAGGACAGATGACCTCAACTGACCAAAGTGATATTGCAGACCATATGGAAACATGGTCAGGATATAAAGTGCAAGAGAAAAGGAGGAAGATGGGACCATTTGGAGTGATGGTATTTGTCACTGTGGGTGATGAACAAACGACATGAGACCTTGTTATAAAAAACTGCATCTGACTCTACTTTATTAAAACAATTACCCTCCTTATATATCTTTTAGAACAGGCCACTCTCATTGGTTAGAAGAGTGCCAGAACTCTTCTTCTCATTGACCCAAACTGATGGATAGAGACAAGTCCATCCCACAGAAAAGAATGCAAAACATCACTCTCATTACAATAACACTTGGGATGTTTATGTCAAGCCTATGAGAACAAGGTCTTCTGAAACCTAAACACTACGAAGAAACTGAGTTCAGAAACTCAGAAACCTCAGACCTAGAAAACTAGACTACAGGTATTTGTCTTCCTCAGTCACCATTACAGGTGATGGGGCTGCACTCTCCTGGAGATGGCTGAATACCTACCTGCCCATGGGAAGCAGTGAAGCAATTCCTTGCTTTGTTTTGGTTGTGTGCACAGCTTTTGTTTTTCCTATTGAACTGTCTTTATCTCAACCCATGAGTTTTCTAGATTTTGCTCTTCTGATTCTCTTTTTGATCCTGTTGGTGGGGGAGTGAGCAGGCAGCTGCATGGGGCTTGGTGTCTGGTGGGATTAAACCACGATGGTCTTTATTGCATGCCATGTGTTGGGATATCAGATTCATTCATGTGGAAACACTTCAATCATGTGTTCAGGTTTCACAGAGCTGATAAGCCCCTCTCTGTTCATAGAACTGCATTATTTTTTGACATGACCAAATTTTGACAATATTTATGGGTATCTGTTTGCTGGAACTTTGAAGTTAAATAATTAAAACTTACCTAGTGCGAGGAGAGAGACTGGACTATCTTCTGGATTCTGAGAATTTTTTTCGCTAAATTGCCTTACATAAATTTGGCAAGTGGCTGAAGGCTGCTCTTGACCTTGTTCTGCCATAGTTACCTCCTAATATGTCTAAAAGCAATACCTGTTCTAAACACTTTCTGAATAAGACCTAATTATTTTGTCCTGTATCGGGAAGTGGTTTTACTTGACGAGTTCCATGGCCAAAAGGCTGAGAAAATTCACAAAACAATCAAAACACCTGACCCCCTTTGTTATCAAGTGTGTGCTTTTTCAATAGCCGGTCCTCTGCAGAAGCCAGAAAAAAAAAAGCTCCACCGTTTCTCACAAGTGGATATTAGTTTCTCCATTGTACTGCATGATGCTGATTTCTAGGCATTTATGCAGTAGCTTAGTAAAGAGGAAGAAACACCCTGTTGATGAAGGATATAGTGACAAACTGGCCTAATCAGAGGTTCATGCACGTCTGAGACCAGATGTACACTTCACCTTCACAGCTATCTCCCAGTGTCTTGGTCACTACAACAAACAGCTCTGGCACTGGCTTTTGGCAAAGAGGAACTAAATCAGCATCATTCACCTTGGAACAGCCGCAAGCTCCTTGACTCTCATGTGGTTTTTTCCTCTGGAATTAAGGGAGCAGCTCCCCTGGCAGCAGGACACAGACTGTGGTCAGTAACGGAATGCCATTCTTTCTCTGTGCCCTCAGCTGCAGTACAATCGATGCCATGAGCAGGGTGACCTTGCAAACTGTCCATTTGTTCATCATCCCACACTGCAGTCATGACAGAGTGCTGTGATAGTTGTCCTACACAGGCTTCTTCAAACACAGTATTTTCAAAGTTCCTGTTTAAGTCAATTTAACAACTCACTGCTGCTAAAGGGGGTAATTCATATTTCTCCTTCTCAGCCTTGTTTCCAAATACAAGCTTCTGCATCATAGCTTATGCAAGGGAATTTATTTGTTAACCAATTTAATGCATTGAATTCCAGAAAACAAATTCAACAAAACATTCTAGTGGGAAAAGTCAGCACACAGATATGTAGAGTGAGCACAATGTGGAAGTTAGGTCCACACAGGCAGCAAGAGAATAGTAAAGAGAGAAAAGGATGAGGAAAAAGGACAAAGAAGGAATGGACAGGAAAGGAGGAATGGTGAAGAAATGTTTTGCCCACTGAAATGGCAGGAATTAGAAACATCCAGCTGCCCCTTACCTAGGTGTGCATGTCATAACTTCAATATTCCCTTCAATAGTCTTTTCAGATGGGCATCAGTTCCAGAGACATTGGTTTAGCACTGCTAAACTACACCAGAAATGAGGCAGATAGACCGAATCTCCATCTCCTGTGAAATCCAGTCTTGGGGTTCCTCATCCTGTATCAGGATGAAAAAAACCACATTTTTTTTCCATGCACTTGGCAGAGACAAGACCTTCCTCCTGCATATCCTCACATAGGGTATTTTAATTGCTAGGGCAGCTGTCTGTCATCCCTCTCCCACCTTCATGGAGTACAAGAACAGAGGTGGGATATGGATGGAACATTACTTCAAACCAAGTAAATATGGGAAAAACTATGCTAGAAATAATGTCAGGAAGGAAGGAAGAAGGCAGTGTGAGGCAGATGAATCTGAATACCCATGTATGAATGCTGGAGAAAGGCACAGTCTGCTGTCCATACCTCCATTACATGGAGGCACACTGGCATTTCAAAGGAGTTTGAAAGCACAGTGTGGGGTGTAAAGTCACACCAGCCGTTCAACAGTGTGGCCTTGTGGAACAGATACAGTGCTACCCATGGAAAGCTTCTTGAGCCACAACAGACTGGAATCTATTGGCAAGGCTGGATATTCCTGCAAAACAATCTATGGGAGGGTCTTGAGAGTATTCCTACAGAAAATAGGTAGCAACTGAACCTGGCAGCACTGGGCATCACAGGGAAATACTCTGACTAGCCCCATATCCTCTGTGGATACAGTGAAATGAGCTATACAGATCTTGTCTTTTCTTACCATAAATGATTGCAATGTTCCTGTTGTCCATTAAACAGTCATTGTACAAAAATATTTAAAGAGTTGAACAACAAACACATAAACATTGTGTCATACTAGAACTGAGACATTATAGAGAAAGTGTCTTGAAAGGGAAAAAGGGGGAAGTGCATGGAGAATCTAAAGACTGTTGAAAAAGCCCATGTCTCCAGAAACTTGTGTAAACAAAGGATACAAGAACGTAATCTCTTCAAGGAAAAAAGTGAAACAATAAAGAAAAAAACAATATGTGTGATCATTTGTAAAATGAACTGATCCTGCTGAGTTTTCGTTTCAGGTAACATGAAACCAGAATATTTACCAGACAATGTCACATTAAATCTCACCAATAGTTGTTTTACAAGAAACAGTAACAAGAAAATATACTTTTGAAGACTATGTATGGCTACTGAATTAAGCATGCAACTGCAAAGAGACTATTTCCATTCAATCCCTAATTTGAAGCCAGACCTTAGAAGTCTTCAGAGAGACAAAAACGAGAAGCTGACCACAAGGGGAATTCAATTTACAGTTGGAAGAAATGGAAGAGCAGAATTAACCAGCTAAGTATAAAGACCAGGTGACAAATGTTGATGAAAGGATGGTGAAGGTAAAGAAAACATGGAGTCAACCTTCAAGCTGCATACAGAGACAAAGCACAATTGATTTCCAAATATTTTTAGAATGACAGCAAGGCCACTAAAATAGTCACAGCACATAAACACAAGTCTTGCAAATGGCCACCATTAATGGACCAATAAATATTTTTATTTCAAAAGCATTCCAACACTTAGAAAACATATCTATTGAGAAATAAAACCTATCTATTCCTCAGAAATGACATGACACAACTATCATCCCCACAGAAATGAGATTGTCCAGAATTAAGAGGATTTTTGAAAAGAATATTTCATCTACTGTAAAAATAAAAGCAACAACATTAATGAAGAGGACATGTTTATGGGAACTGTTCAAGAGAAACCATGTCCATTGACTGGAATACTATATTAAACAGAAATTAAATGTATTAAAAATAAATTGGACATCAGTGCACAAATGAATTTGAGAGCTGCAAATGGTTTGGAGAGAAAAATCTAGTCTTAATATGAGTATATATGAACTATATAGAGAGGTAAAACAAAAATCCTGACAGGTTAATTATTGGAATTATGTCAGAAGCAGGATATCTATATTGAAGTGAACACATAAGAGACTACAAGTTCCTGCAAAAGAATTGATATTATAGAAGAACAATGAAACATGAGAATGGAAATGGCAAGAAAAAACATGAAAACCAATGTGTAGAAGAGGCAAAGGAACATCCAAATCAGAATAAGTATTCAAATGACATAAAGAAAATTATAAGTGAAATAATACAGATACTTCTAATAATGTAGGCATTTTAAATTAAATAGATGAAAGAAATAAATATATTATGACACATGAAATGGAAAAGTTGTCTGGTGACATCCATATAAATATGTATATATTATTTACTCAGGCAGGGAAATGTATATAGTATATGTTGAAATTATCCAGGAAAGGGCATTATTAGAAATTATGACTGCAAAATCTGTAAATCAAACAAACAAACTAGCATTTACTAGACACTGTGCCATGTCAGGATCAGACAGTGAACCACAATTTAATTGCCTCAAAATAAAAATGTTTCTATGGAAAACAGTATTACAATTGTGGAGCAAAAATCAACAACCAAATTAAGAGAAAACACCCATGTGAATAATAAAATATTAATTTTGATGTAGTGAAAATTTCAGGAATCATTCAATCCTAATCTAAAACTGCATAAAACCCCAAAAGCCTCCTATTATTCTGCCAGAGCTATGCCAACCACACTCAATGCTGGGAGCTAACCAGCTTTTGGAGAACCCAGCATCAGATTCTGTGAAGAGTCATCCCGAGTCAATATTCTTAACAGATATTACACATATTTAAGGTGTCCTCTCAGATAATACAGATCTCTTTCAGCTGTACCAATCAAGTTATAATGTACCAAAATTTCCAAAGTTCCCTTCCAGTGACAACTGTAAATGAATTTAGACTGTTAACCCAAATTTTGCCCTCTCTGGCTCATGAAATACAGTCCTGGACAAGCATGGACATTTGAGTCCATAATAGCCAGCACTTAGTTCAGAAAACAAAAGGTTTCTCCTTCACAGAAGTCACAAGAAATACATGGGAGATACACCCACTCTTTATCATCCACCCTTCCATTCCTGATTAAATTTAGAGAGGAATATCTATATCAATATCTGCAAGGTCCCTCACGTGAAGCAGAGACCATGTACTTGAGATGACAGGCTTAGATCATCTCACCAAGCAAAAGCAGCCTTAATTTTTTTTAGAGGATTGCTGCTTGTCAGTGCATAAGAGCAAGACATCCACTCTCACCATCAGGAGTGGTCAGCTTCACCAGCAGGAGAGAGTAGAGGCTTTACTCACAGAGGTGCTGGAGAAAAGCTCAGTGAATTCAAAGGATTTACATCCCTCCTGGCAGGACATACCTAGTTATGGGAAAACACTCCTCCATGTCTCAGTCCCTCATTTATCAATATCATATTTTTTTCTCATATCTTTTTGGTAACTGCTAGCAGCAGCAAGAAATGTTCAGACAACACAGGTCCCAGAGGAGATAGTATTTTCAGGATGCAAAATTTGCCTTCCCCTTCAATGCCTAGGATGGTCTAGTGTTTCAAAAAAGTCAGTTTGTGAATGAAATAAATTAAATATAGATAATGTTGTCGTATGGGGAAAATCACTTTGAGAATCTTGGAATCCGTTGAATGTTTTGGGTTGTAAGATATATTTAAAGATCATCTCACATCATTTATTTTTTGGCTGATTATACATATTTTTTTCCCTCAATTCAGACTGTAACTTTTTTCATGCAGACCTTCATCATAGCTCTACCAGTAGTTTTTAAAATAACATTATGTACGAGTACATAGCATTTTTTTTTAGTCAATCAAATGACATCCATAAAAAGTACAAACCACTATAAGTGCGATTCAAGTTCATCCATGATGCATTTCCTTTAAATTATATTGGAAATGACAAGTACCAAGGCACAGATATCTTTCCAAAGCAAATTGAAACAAATAAAAATCCAGCCAAAAGAAAATGTTACACACCATGTGTCACAGAAGGAACAAACTAGACATGATATATATTCATCATATGCGAGAAAGTTCTCAGCATGAAAACAGCAGTCGAAAAGAATCACACACTTGAAAGCCAGAGCAAACTGCAGAATACTTCTGATTTTATGTAAATAAAACACCTTCTGCCTGCCTTCAATCTACTTCTTATATAGAAGGAATGATGTAAATCATTAACTGTATTACGATATAGAAAAGAGCCAGGCTGTTGTAAAGCAGTAGGCATTTGTTTTTCCTGTACTTCTCTCAAGGCAACAGAAAGATATAAGAATAGATTTTATTTCTTTCTCTTTGTATGTAAAAATTGATTTTATTTCTATATGACTTAATGCATTTGTGTAGTAAAAACTTTATGTGTCTTTTTATTACTTAACGTTTAAGTTTTCAAATTATTTGGTTGGTGGTTGGTTAGCACAATTATATATAAAGCTACTAAATCAACTGTTCAGTAAGGCTTAGGAAGTTTATTAGTCTACTCAGTATTAAAACCTTTGCCTAAATATAAAGCTACAACAACTTCCAACATTTAAACAACTAACAGAGTAGAAGAGCAAGTAGTAGCCCATTAATCCATTGAAATGCATATATCATTGATAGATGAAAAATATGGAAAAGAAAAAGAAGCAAGTAAGCATTTTGCATTCAGGAGCAAATACTTAATAGTGGCAAATTAAGTTAACTATACTGGAAAAAAATTAACAACCAGCATAGAAAATTGTATTAAGAACTCTCTGATGTATATAATTGTGTAATATTCCTTCTTTTTCTCTGACAGAGAAGTAGCTGACCATATCTTAGCCTTGGCATATATTATTTCTATTAATGTAATAAAAATGGCTATAATGTTTTGCTCTCTCTTTTTCATGTATTCCCTAGAATGAACCACTGGTGGGCAGCAGCCAAGTGCAGTGTGGGTGAGAGAAATTGCAAGATATAAATGAAACTTTACCAATCAGTGCAAAAAGTTATGCAAACCAGAGAGCTCACACTGGAGGGTAAGAGTATTTTTATCAGATGTTCTGCTTCAAAATTAATCATACTGCTTTATAAAATTTGGGCTGGCCACTGAAGTAATTCAGAAATAGATATCACAAACATCAGAAAAAGACACCAAAACAATAGAATACAGAATAGAATAGGAGTGATTTTAGTAACTTCAAACAGCACAGTTCTTCCATTTTTAAAGGCATTTTCACAAAAATTGTAAGTGTCATACATCAACAACAAATCATTGCGACGGTCATCTGAGCTTTTTGTCACATCTTAAAAATTTAGAGGCACAGTAGAAATCATTAAAGAAAAAATGTAAAAGTTGTATGAATCCAAGGAAAAATCTCAAGACACAAAATGTGCTGGCATGCCAGGCATTCCTCTCAAATAAAGGTGGGGAAAATGGATGATGAATGACATCAGGGAACTATTGGTCCTGCATATATAAATTTAAATCTCCTGGAACCCTGAGAGCTTTCACTTGCTCAATTAAAAGGTGTCCTGTATTGAAAGAGACTGCTTGGCACCACAGCAATGTCCAAAGTAAACAGTAGCAATTAAATTTTCTAATTCATACTATAAATTGCTATTGCCAATTCCTTTTAGTGTGTAGTTACTGCTATTATTGTTAATACTGATTTGAATTAAATTTTTATTGGAGGGAAAGAAACTTTCTTCCTCTCATTTTCTTGCTTTCTTGTTCTTTAGTATACTCATTGATGCTGTTGTTCAAATGTTATATTTGGTAACTTCTCATACAACAGCCAGTTTTTGGAAAAATCAAAGACCTTGCTTAGCCACATACAGCACAGTGTAAGAGACATGGCATGTACCATAGGTGCTCTTGATGTTGATATGCTGATTCTGATGTGTTTTCTCTAAAAGCATAAATATCCTCTACAATTTATCAATATTAGTAGCACAGGTCAATACCTTTAATTTAAGCAAAAATCTGTTACATCTGTGTGATAATGGTGTGGGCGGACCTTATTTCTGAAGTGTAGTATTCTTTATTCACTATTTATGATGATCTGAGATGTTTATTTCTGCTTCTGAACTGAAATCCATCACAAACTTAGTAAAAGATGCTATGATCCCTTGCACAAATTCTTCTTAAAAATATGATATCGATTAATTTGACCTATTAGCTTCCAGTATTAGGAATCATTAATCCACATAAACAATAACACATAAAATTATATTTTCACTAAATAAGACCATAGCATATAGAAGATCTCCTGTGAGGAAGGTTTTAGTAGATTCCCTAATTATTTTAATTTCAATATACTTTAGAAAGTATTAAAATTAAAACTTTGATATTATTAACTGGTAAATACAGTGTATTAACACATACTCACAAACTGAAACAAATAAGCATTATCACATTATCAAGTTCAGGCTCCTGACATAAAAATATTTTGTGTAGACTAACCAAGATTTATCTTAAAATATACAAATATATGTAAACTTGTGTATATAAATACATATGAACTAATATTTAAATATAAGTTTAGCTATCCAGTTCTGCTAGAGAGGGACTGTTTCCAGCCTCTTTGGCACAAACCAGCTCTCTGGTTTGTAGACATATTATTTCATTGTTGGTTTGTATGATCATTGCTCCTTTGTGGACAATGTTCTTTATTCTACCTGACCCTTCTCCTTTCCCAGTATTTATCTCCACCCCTTGACCTGTTTATGCATAACAGTTATAACTCTTTTGACTGACTACATGCATCTAGCTTATCTTGGCTTCTGTTATGCTATAAATCCAACATTTCCCTGATCATCACTCCATATATTTTTAATGTCAATATTTTTTTGTTGTTTTTGTGTTGAACATGGCCAACCAGAAGAAGGCACAGAGTTTAAGAGGTCTTTCTGAATACTTTATTTTTTTGCTTGTTACTGAAGAAATGGGCTGAAGGAAACATCTCAAGATACATTGCAGGGATCCTTTTGCAAGTGTACCGCATGCTACCAAGTTATTAATGTGAACAACTATTGCACTCATATATTTCCTTTCCTCTTTTATTTCCTGTTGGAGAATTAAAAGCTTATAGAAATTCTTCATATTGTTATTCTTAAAGCATTAGGTCACTTTCTGTAATATTATTTCTTTCTATTTCCATGCTTCCAGTCTCAAGGTATTTGAGTTCTCCCTGTATGCCAGTTTAATCCTTCATCATGTTGACAGCGCAATATGCCATCAGCATATTTTCTCCTTTTAACATATTTTGCTTCATAATAAAAATATTCAACAAGATCTGTGGTTAAAAAACTCCCTTCAGCTTCAAAGGTTCTTTTTTTTCTCTGTATCTACTGTGGTGAATCAATAAATCTCAAGTCCTCTCAGACTTCTTCTTGGTGTCGTTATAAACTTCTGATGCCTTTCCTTTCATTTTGCCAAATTTTTTTCTTTTAAACAAGTGATTTTGTCTTACCAGTCCTTTAGGAATTCTTCTTTAACTACAGAGCTCAAAATCGACCCCCCTATATTAGGTCTGTGACTTAATAATAAATTTAAAGGTGCCATGTTTCCAAAATTTCTATTTACATCTGGTAAAATAGTCTGTCTCTGGCTCTGATGGTTGTGAAGGAAAGAAATCAACTGAATGCAGAGGCCTCTGAGTCTGAAATCTTGAAAGAAAATCTTTGAGACCTTGAGTTACTGTCTCCTTCGTGTGTAGTAGATACTAAACAAGTATCTTGTTAAATTACTGTCCTGGTTTGACCAGCCCAGGGAAGTGAGCGGGCTCGGTTTGAGATTGGCATTTTATTAAACCAATGAGAAAGCATTTTCTCGTTCTTATTCCCTTTGCAGGCAGCCCGGGCAGGTCTCTTTGCTCCCGGCTGTCCAGCACACCCCTCTGCCCTCTCCCGGCCCTGCCCAGGGTGCGGAGGCGGCGGCGGGCCGGGGGCGGCCGGGCCCGCTCGGCCCGTGTGGGCGGAACCGGGCTGGGCCCGCTCGGCCCGGCCGGGATTCTCCGCTCCTGGAGGGGCGGGAGCGGCTGCCGAGCCCTCCCCGAGGAACCCACCGGGCCCGGCCGGGAGGGGCAAAGGAGCCGGCAGAGCCTGCAGAGCTTTTGTGCCAGTGGAACACCAAACCACGCTGGCCTGAGGCTGTGTCGGCATCGGGAGCGGCTGAGCATGGGGACAGCACCTGGATGGGCACCAAAGGAGCTGAGCATGGGGACAGCACCTGGATGGGCACCAAAGGAGCTGAGCATGGGGACAGCACCTGGATGGGCACCAAAGGAGCTGAGCATGGGCACCAGCACCTGGATGGGCACCAAAGGAGCTGAGCATGGGGACAGCACCTGGATGGGCACCAAAGGAGCTGAGCATGGGGACAGCACCTGGATGGGCACCAAAGGAGCTGAGCATGGGGACAGCACCTGGATGGGCACCAAAGGAGCTGAGCATGGGGACAGCACCTGGATGGGCACCAAAGGAGCTGAGCATGGGGACAGCACCTGGATGGGCACCAAAGGAGCTGAGCATGGGGACAGCACCTGGATGGGCACCAAAGGAGCTGAGCATGGGGACAGCACCTGGATGGGCACCAAAGGAGCTGAGCATGGGGACAGCACCTGGATGGGCACCAAAGGAGCTGGGCAATGGGGCACCAATGGGACAGCACCTGGATGGGCACCAAAGGAGCTGAGCATGGGACCAGCACCTGGATGGGCACCAAAGGAGCTGAGCATGGGGACAGCACCTGGATGGGCACCAAAGGAGCTGAGCATGGGGACAGCACCTGGATGGGCACCAAAGGAGCTGAGCATGGGACAGCACCTGGATGGGCACCAAAGGAGCTGAGCATGGGGACAGCACCTGGATGGGCACCAAAGGAGCTGAGCATGGGGACAGCACCTGGATGGGCACCAAAGGAGCTGAGCATGGGGACAGCACCTGGATGGGCACCAAAGGAGCTGAGCATGGGGACAGCACCTGGATGGGCACCAAAGGAGCTGAGCATGGGGACAGCACCTGGATGGGCACCAAAGGAGCTGAGCATGGGGACAGCACCTGGATGGGCACCAAAGGAGCTGAGCATGGGGACAGCACCTGGATGGGCACCAAAGGAGCTGAGCATGGGGACAGCACCTGGATGGGCACCAAAGGAGCTGAGCATGGGGACAGCACCTGGATGGGCACCAAAGGAGCTGAGCATGGGAGACATGCACCTGGAATGGGCACCAAAGGAGCTGAGCATGGGGACAGCACCTGGATGGGCACCAAAGGAGCTGAGCATGGGGACAGCACCTGGATGGGCACCAAAGGAGCTGAGCATGGGGACAGCACCTGGATGGGCACCAAAGGAGCTGAGCATGGGACAGCACCTGGATGGGCACCAAAGGAGCTGAGCATGGGGACAGCACCTGGATGGGCACCAAAGGAGCTGAGCATGGGGACAGCACCTGGATGGGCACCAAAGGAGCTGAGCATGGGGACAGCACCTGGATGGGCACCAAAGGAGCTGAGCATGGGGACAGCACCTGGATGGGCACCAAAGGAGCTGAGCATGGGACAGCACCTGTGGGCACCAAAGACTGGACATGGACGCCTGGGGCACCAAAGGAGCTGAGCATGGGGACAGCACCTGGATGGGCACCAAAGGAGCTGAGCATGGGGACAGCACCTGGATGGGCACCAAAGGAGCTGAGCATGGGGACAGCACCTGGATGGGCACCAAAGGAGCTGAGCATGGGGACAGCACCTGGATGGGCACCAAAGGAGCTGAGCATGGGACAGCACCTGGATGGGCACCAAAGGAGCTGAGCATGGGGACAGCACCTGGATGGGCACCAAAGGAGCTGAGCATGGGGACAGCACCTGGATGGGCACCAAAGGAGCTGAGCATGGGGACAGCACCTGGATGGGCACCAAAGGAGCTGAGCATGGGGACAGCACCTGGATGGGCACCAAAGGAGCTGAGCATGGGGACAGCACCTGGATGGGCACCAAAGGAGCTGAGCATGGGGACAGCACCTGGATGGGCACCAAAGGAGCTGAGCATGGGGACAGCACCTGGATGGGCACCAAAGGAGCTGAGCATGGGGACAGCACCTGGATGGGCACCAAAGGAGCTGAGCATGGGGACAGCACCTGGATGGGCACCAAAGGAGCTGAGCATGGGGACAGCACCTGGATGGGCACCAAAGGAGCTGAGCATGGGGACAGCACCTGGATGGGCACCAAAGGAGCTGAGCATGGGACAGCACCTGGATGGGCACCAAAGGAGCTGAGCATGGGGACAGCACCTGGATGGGCACCAAAGGAGCTGAGCATGGGGACAGCACCTGGATGGGACAAAGGAGCTGAGCATGGGGACAGCACCTGGATGGGCACCAAAGGAGCTGAGCATGGGGACAGCACCTGGATGGGCACCAAAGGAGCTGAGCATGGGGACAGCACCTGGATGGGCACCAAAGGAGCTGAGCATGGGGACAGCACCTGGATGGGCACCAAAGGAGCTGAGCATGGGACAGCACCTGGATGGGCACCAAAGGAGCTGAGCATGGGACAGCACCTGGATGGGCACCAAAGGAGCTGAGCATGGGGACAGCACCTGGATGGGCACCAAAGGAGCTGAGCATGGGGACAGCACCTGGATGGGCACCAAAGGACTGAGCCATGGGACAGCACCTGGATGGCACCAAAGGAGCTGAGCATGGGACAGCACCTGGATGGGCACCAAAGGAGCTGACATGGGGACAGCACCTGATGGGCACCAAAGGAGCTGAGCATGGGGACAGCACCTGATGGGCACCAAAGAGCTGAGCATGGACAGCACGATGGACCAAAGGGAGCTGAGCATGGGAACAGCACCTGGATGGGCACTCCAAAGGAGCTGAGCATGGGACAGCACCTAGGGCACAAAGGCTGAGCATGGGACAGCACCTGGATGGGCACCAAGGAGCTGAGCAGGGACAGCACTGGATGGCACAAGGAGTGAGCATGGGACAGCACTGATGGCACCAAAGGACTGAGCATGGACAGCACCTGGATGGCACCAAGGAGCTGAGCAGGGGGACAGCACGTGTGGATTGGGCACAAAGGACTGAGCATGGACAGCACCTGGATGGGCACCAAGGAGCTGAGCATGGGGACAGCACCTGGATATGATGGCACCCACATGAGGAAAAACTGAGCATGGACAGCACCTGATGGGCACCAAAGGAGCTGAGCATGGGACAGCACCTGGATGGGCACAAAGGACTGAGCATGGACACACGGAGGCACCAAAGGAGCTGAGCATGGGACAGCACCTGGATGGGCACCAAAGGAGCTGAGCATGGGACGCACCTGATGGGCACCAAAGAGCATGGACGACTGGATGGGCACCAAAGGAGCTGAGCAGGGCAGCACCTGAGGGCACCAAAGGAGCTGAGCATGGGCAGCACCTGGATGGGCACAAAGGAGCTGAATGGGGACAGCACCTGGATGGGCACCAAGGAGCTGAGCATGGGACAGCACCTGATGGGCACCAAAGGAGTGACATGGGACAGCACCTGGATGGCACAAAGGAGTGAGCATGGGACAGCACCTGGATGGGCACCAAAGAGCTGAGCAGGGACAGCACCGGATGGCACCAAGGAGCTGAGCATGGGACACACCTGATGGGACCAAAGAGCTAGATGGACAGCACCTGATGGGCACCAAAGGAGCTGAGCACATGGGGGACAAGACAACACTGGATGGCACCAAAGGAGCATGGGGCAGCACTGATGGGCACCAAAGGACTGACATGGACAGCACCTGATGGCACCAAAGGAGCTGAGCATGGGGACAGCACCTGGATGGGCACCAAAGGAGCTGAGCATGGGACAGCACCTGATGGGACCAAAGGAGCTGAGCATGGGACCACCTGATGGCACAAGGGCTGAGCATGGGACAGCACCTGATGGGCACCAAAGGAGCTAGATCGCACCTGGATGGCCCAAGTGAGCTGGAGCATGGGACAAAACACCTGGATTGGGCACCAAAGGAGCTGAGATGCATGGGGCACAGCACCTGGATGGGCACCAAAGGAGCTGAGCATGGGGACAGCAACCTGGAGATGGGCACCAAAGGACTGAGCATGGGACAGCACCTGGATGGGCACCAAAGGAGCTGAGCATGGGACAGCCCTGATGGGCACCAAGGAGCGAGCATGGACAGCACCTGGATGGGCACCAAAGGAGCTGAGCAGGGGACAGCCCTGGAGGCACAGGACTGAGCAGGACCACCTGGATGGGCACCAAAGGAGCTGAGCATGGGACAGCACTGGAGGGCACCAAAGAGCTGAGCATGGGGACAGCACCTGGATGGGCACCAAAGGAGCTGACATGGGACAGCACCTGATGGCACCAAAGACGAGCATGGACGCACCTGTGGCCAGGAGTGAGCATGGGACGCACTGGAGGGCACCAGAGCTGGCTGGACGACCGAGGGCCCAAGGAGCTGTGGCATGGGCACCAGCACCAGTGCCCCTGTGGTCGTAGCAAAGGCGCGAACGGACAGCCCTGAGGTCCAATGAGAGCCTGGCACAGCCACATGGATCGGCAAAAAGAGCACATGGCAGCAGAAGCACAGAGAGAGAGCTTGTCTGATCAAGACTTGGAAATGACCAGGACTGGAGACATAATTCCCTAGGTAGAAAAAAGGGTTGAACTTTTTAGAACAACCTGAATTAAAGTTGGTAAGAAAAGAGTTAGATTAGATTGAAGGATTTTTGAAAAGTTTGTCTTAAGCTTAGGCTGTAAAATCTTGTGAAGATGGTACAATATACTAATGTATCAGACTTTGTGTTTTCCCAGTAAGTTCTGGAATGCTTTGGAGGGTGGTAGATCAGCCACTCTTAGCAGAGGCACCAGTGTAGAAGTTTGATGAGACACTCGGAACAGCTCATCCTTAAAAAAATGCCCCAATAAACTATATGGACCGAAATACAGTTGTGAGGAAAAACTGTGAAAAATGGAAAGACTTCACAAAGGCAGATCTGGCACTTGCGGTTTGTGAGAAAATGAAGCCACAAGAGTCTTTTCTTGTGGGAAGCTTCCATAGCATTAGCAAAGAATACTTTTCTCTCTAAATGAACTAAAGACTATTTGTAGAGGGGGAAAAGACTGAGATCTGAGTGGTTGACACACTTGTGGTAAGGGCAACAAAGGGTCTTGGAGGGGGAGACGGAGGAAAAGTGTTTGAGCTATCCACCCACTGTTGTTTGCTTCTTAAGGTGGATGGGACAGCACCTGGATGGGCACCAAAGGAGCTGAGCATGGGGACAGCACCTGGATGGGCACCAAAGGAGCTGAGCATGGGACAGCACCTGGATGGGCACCAAAGGAGCTGAGCATGGGGACAGCACCTGGATGGGCACCAAAGGAGCTGAGCATGGGGACAGCACCTGGATGGGCACCAAAGGAGCTGAGCATGGGGACAGCACCTGGATGGGCACCAAAGGAGCTGAGCATGGGGACAGCACCTGGATGGGCACCAAAGGAGCTGAGCATGGGACAGCACCTGGATGGGCACCAAAGGAGCTGAGCATGGGGACAGCACCTGGATGGGCACCAAAGGAGCTGAGCATGGGCACCAGCACCTGGATGGGCACCAAAGGAGCTGAGCATGGGGACAGCACCTGGATGGGCACCAAAGGAGCTGAGCATGGGGACAGCACCTGGATGGGCACCAAAGGAGCTGAGCATGGGACAGCACCTGGATGGGCACCAAAGGAGCTGAGCATGGGGACAGCACCTGGAGGCACCAAAGGAGCTGAGCATGGGGACAGCACCTGGATGGGCACCAAAGGAGCTGAGCATGGGGACAGCACCTGGATGGGCACCAAAGGAGCTGAGCATGGGGACAGCACCTGGATGGGCACCAAAGGAGCTGAGCATGGGGACAGCACCTGGATGGGCACCAAAGGAGCTGAGCATGGGGACAGCACCTGGATGGGCACCAAAGGAGCTGAGCATGGGACAGCACCTGGATGGGCACCAAAGGAGCTGAGCATGGGACAGCACCTGGATGGGCACCAAAGGAGCTGAGCATGGGGACAGCACCTGGATGGGCACCAAAGGAGCTGAGCATGGGGACAGCACCTGGATGGGCACCAAAGGAGCTGAGCATGGGACAGCACCTGGATGGGCACCAAAGGAGCTGAGCATGGGACAGCACCTGATGGGCACCAAAGGAGCTGAGCATGGGGACAGCACCTGGATGGGCACCAAAGGAGCTGAGCATGGGACAGCACCTGGATGGGCACCAAAGGAGCTGAGCATGGGGACAGCACCTGGATGGGCACCAAAGGAGCTGAGCATGGGGACAGCACCTGGATGGGCACCAAAGGAGCTGAGCATGGGGACAGCACCTGGATGGGCACCAAAGGAGCTGAGCATGGGGACAGCACCTGGATGGGCACCAAAGGAGCTGAGCATGGGGACAGCACCTGGATGGGCACCAAAGGAGCTGTGCATGGGCACCAGCACCAGTGCCCCCGTGGTTCGTGCTAAAGGCGGTCCCGAAGCCAGGAGCAGCCCTGAGCCCCGTTCCAGACTGAGAGCGGCTGGCACAGCTCACATGGAGTCGGCAAAAAGAGCACATGGCCAGCAGAAAGACACAGAGAGAGAGAGCTTGTTTCTGATACAAGACTTGGACGAAATTGACTTTTTTTTTTTTTTTTTTTTCAGCTTTGTACTGGAAGAACACTAATTCTCTCTTAGGCTAAGAAAAAAAGGGAGGTGAAACTTTTTAAGAACAACCACATGAAATTAAAGTTGGTAAGAAAAGAGTTAGATTTTAGATTGAACGGATTTTTGAAAAGTTTGTCTTAAGCTTAGGCTGTAAAATTCTTTTGTGAAGCTATGGTACAGATATACTTAATGTATCAGACTTTGTGTTTTCCCCAGTAAGTTCATGGAATGCTTTGGGAGGGTGGTAGCATTCTAGCCACAATCATTAGCAGAGGCACCAGTGTTAGAAGTTTGATGAGACACCTCGGAACAGCTCATCCTTAAAAAAATGCACCCCAATAAACTAATATGGACCGAAAATACAGTTGTGAGGAAAAACTGTGAAAAATGGGAAAGACTTCACAAAGGCAGATCTTGGGCACTTGCAGTTTGTGAGAAAATGAAGCCACAAGAGTTCTTTTCTTGTGGGAAGCTTTCCATAGCATTAGCAAAGAATACTTTTCTCTCTAAATGAACTAAAGACTATTTGTAGAGGGGGAAAAACTGACTGAGATTTCTGAGTGTTGTTGTCTTTACATTGTTGGTTAAGAGGAAAAAAGGGTTGTGGGAGGAGGGAGGGAGGGAGGAAGAGTGTTTTGAAGCTTCCATCCTCATTCTTGTTGTTTTTCTTTCTTTTAGTGTTAGTTAATACAGTCTTATTACTTTTAAGCTTAAGCCTGCTTTGCTCCTGATTAGAAACTTTGAAATTGGCAAAATTAAACCAGAACAGAAATTGGTGTCTCCACCGGGTTTCGAATTGAAACCACAACAAATACCAACACTGTTCCAATCATAAAATTTTCTCTACTGATTGTACATAGAAAAAATGAAGAGATTGTGTTACGAACAATTCATATTATGTTTAGTGCTCAGCCTGGGCCACTTGAGGATGATGTTCAGAGGAACATCAGCACCTCTTTCATCTCCTAATTCTTTAAAAAAAGCTATAGGAAGGAAAAAACACAGGGATTACTTTGCAGAGCTCACTGGTATATATATGCCGACACAAATGTCCCCCAGATCAGCATTTTCTAAGTGACATTCAGACCGATAAAAAAGTCATTATTAAATCATTGTTTATCACTTTTTCTTTACAGTGAGATTGGAAATGGTCTCTTTTGAAAAATTCATAAGTCTGTGAGCCCATCTGTGTATGAGTCCCTGATATATCCTGAACCATGCCTGCTGAGCAGGAGCAAGTCCCTAGAAAAGAGCATACCATCATGTTTTTTACAGTAACTGGTGACTTAAACAGCCAGAATTTAGTCTGTAGACCAAACTTGGGATGGTACCTCTGTTTTCATCCTCTCATCTCAGACTCCAGCCCTCAGGAGCATATCCTGTAGAATATCTTTGGCTTTATCTCCCAGAATAATGCTATGACTCAGAACTGCATTTCATATAGAAGAGAAAGGTACATCATGTCTTGAGCAAAAAAAAAGCTACTATTTTTCCCTCTTCCTGATTTTGCTGGGAAGTGGGGGTCATTTTGTTTGCTTGCTTGTTTTTGTTTACTTGTTTGTTTGGGGGGTTTGTGGCTGACATTTTGGGGTTTTAAGTGGAAGAAAAAAAGTGAGGATTACCTAACCCATTGAGCTGTGTTTTGCATCAGCATTTCACTGTGAGTGAAAAATCAAGATTAAAAAATTATGCATGTAGTCAAATTTGGCATCAGCTGGTCAAATTCCACTTATTTGTGAATGTATGCTTTTTCCATTCTATTTCATCAATGAATGCCAGCTGTATAGAGTACAGAGCACTAAACTGAGATTATGACAGCATGAATACAAAACATTGAATTGCTAATTTCTGTACTGCATGTATCTTCAATTAGGCAAAGTGTATTTTATAGCAACTGAAGTTTGATGCATACAATTTTCTTTAGGTTAAATAAATTGAAATTTTCTTGTATATGATGGAACTATTACATCATGATGCAAAGCTTTGTTGTAAGCCATTTCCAGACCAATAATTCTTTTCTCTCTAAATATGCCTTTTTAAAACTAAAACTTACACTTAATTAGATAATATTGCCTAGCTTGTCAAAAGACTAATACCAGGAATATTTTGCAAGAGATTTGTCAGGATAATGAGATCTGAAAGTGATTAATTTAGAGACATATATAAACACCTCCCGTCTATTGTGAACTATCACATTACTGTATAGAGATTAAGAAAATTATACCAAATTTACATTGAAAGTGCAGTCATGTATATCATAGCTGTTACCTGTTGTTTCTCTGGGATGGGAGAGAGGAGCTACTACCACTTTTTTCTTGCCGATATCTGGCTAGTCATTTCTCTATACTCCTACTAGCACCTTTGTTACACTATTTTAAACCAAATCAGTGGAACATTTGAACTGGAATAATTCCCCTGTCTCTTCAAGTGTGGTTTCCACATTAATACAGAAAGAAAAAATCTGTGCTCTTTTTGACATATTGTATTTTAATTACATATTATGAGACTACTTTGCACATGGATAGTAATAATGCATAAAATCTTGTGCAGCCTAGTGAATCATAAGAAATACTGTTGGAACATGTGTACTTTTTGTATCTCTGTGCTATTATTATTCAAGCGGCATAAAAAGGAAGGGCCTCAGCTTGGGAACAAAGTTATTACCTACTTTTCTCTCTCTTAGGGTCTTATGTGTCCTGATTACCTAAGGCTCACCTACGCTAGGAAAGAGTCCAGCACTATGGGTGAAAACCCCTTGAACAAAAGAATCTGTGTTGAAGAATGACCTACGTGCTGTATCTTACAGATCTTTTGGGATCATTTCTTCAGATATACTCTATGGCTATTGAGTACTGCCTGCAGCTTGTGAGTTGCACTCCTAGAGTGGACCTTGTGATTTATCCAACATTTAGCCCATGTGTTTTGACATATGTGCCAAAGTGAATAGGATGTTGAAGATTCATTTGAGATCCACAGTAAAACCTTAGTTTGATGTACATTAAGAAAAAAACTAAAGGAAAACCAAAGATCAGAGTAAAACACATATTTGTAAAAAGATACATGTACTTTTCTCATTGCACCATAATAAACTAAGAATTCTTTTTCAGGAAATCAAGAATAAAACATCTAAGTTCATAAAAACAGATACACATTAACAAAAATTATTGAAATACTTGTCATAATCACATAATCTACTATTTATTGCATTTCATTAAGTGTGTCAAACTTAAATATAAATGCATACTTATTTTCTGAAAAATAACCAGATGTTAGGAAGATTCAATCAGCTGAATCCTTACTTTTTTCCTGTTCAGTGTTGCTAAGAGTCTACACTAAGGAAAAAAATATACTGTTAAGAGCTGTTTATTGAATATTTAAATATATTGTTTTAATATTAAACAATTTAATATTAAATTGTTTATTGAATATTTAAATCTGACAGTGATGTCCAGTTAAGCTGTAGCTTTAAAATACATGCATTAAGCGAAGCCTTTCAGTTCATCTATGATCTCTGCTGAAGACATGATACATTATAAATCACAAATTCTTATGGCTCAGCTAATAATGTGTATGTGTTTTTCTCTCTGCGAGGAGCACAATGTCTCAGCATAGACTTCCATAAGCTTTCATGCACCCTGTGCTAACAGGGGAACAGTTAGAAATGTGACAAGAAAAACATTGCTAAAAGTACTTAACAACCTTGTACATGATGAATACAGTTCTGAAGATTTTAAAATGTCACAATATTTTCAGAATCCCCATTATATTGCTATGTTTCTGCTGATGCAGTTTGGATCACAGAATAATAGAGCTACAGAAACCTTAGTGAGAAGAGGTCTCTCTGAGACCCCAAAACAGTTTCCTGATTGAAACATGGTTAACACCAACAATGGAAGAGATCAACCATAGCTTTGTACACTATGTCTTGCAAATTCCTTAGCAGGGAGCCTCTGCACTGGCTCAGGATGTTTCTGTGCTCCCCTTCGCACCAACCCAACAGCATTCTGTGGGTGGGGTGATGCCACCTCTGCCAGTGCTCTGCAGGCATTGGTCTGACTGCTCTTGACTATCTGTGCAGTATCTTCAGTTTTACTGACTATACCTTAGTCCTTCACCTCCGCCTCTACCATTGCTAGTATTGCATTGTCTACTGCATTTGTACTTCCAAAAGCTAGAGTTTGGTCTCTAACCTGAAAGGTGGTGGAGGAAGCTCACCTAGTTTTGCCCCCTTTTATTAGTTTATGAGATTCTATGCAGTTTTCTGCCACTGCAATTACTGAACTGTGGCCAGGGTTCCAGGAGCATCCTTTAAAAACTTTGTGTAACCGAGCAACTGAGTACTACTATGTATTGAGAAGAGGTTCTCAAGCAATTAATTATCTTTCTTATTAAAAAAAAAGATACTTCCAACTTCAGGTTTTTTAGGTTCAAATTCTAATGACTGTGACTTATTACACATTTTTCAGAGAGGTTAAAGAACTGAGAACCTTTGCTTCATGCATTTGCCAAGGTTACCTCGCATCTACATCTTTGAAAGAACATAATAGGTTGATATTTTATTACTCCATTTAAAGCACTGTACTCAGGTCTTGAATGATTTTCCTTCAGGTGAATGGGCTGTGTCTTGCAAACCAATTATATTTTCTATCATTCCTCTCTCTGTCCTCTTGTCAAAAGTTAAAAGTTCATGGTTGCCAGCTATGGCTAGTTTCAGCATCCAAAAGACTTAAGATTGCAAAAAAATATTTTTACAAAAACTTTAAAGAAAGATTTACAAAATACATTACTGTCAGGACAACAAAGGTAACTCCTCTTTGCTTCAACAGTACAGTCATATTTTCTATAAGGTAATGGGCAGAGGGATTAAAGCAGAGCTATCCATTTGTTTCTGGCCTGAACAGTGTACTAGTAGGTTTCGGAAGAGTCTAGAGAGAAGATTGGCTGCAGAACATTTAGGAATCATAGCAGCTTTTTGGCTTTATATCTAAAAATTATAGAAGTACATACAATCAACTGTGAAAGACATTCCATTTCTGTGATATAAATGAAATAGCAAGAAGGAAAGCAATACAACTTCTTCCTTTCCCACAAAAAGTATAAGGCTTGATGCCAAAAGTCTATAAGGATTTTATTGCTTAAATACTAACTGGCTGCAGGCATCTGGAATCTGCAACATGTTTATTCTGATGCGAAGCCAACAATATTTTTTTTTTAATCTAGGAGAAAGTCATCCTTCTCCTAACGAAACAGTTAATTGCCATCTGTCTAAAATAGTCATAAAATGCAAATTTACACAAGGTCATGAGAAAGCAGAAGAGCAGAGCCCTGTGGACTTCCATGTCACACCGATAAAGACAATCCAGTCTTTTCCCTAAAGCAAGCAGCCTCCTCCTTAAGTGTCATGGGGCTTGATTTTTTCCAACACAAGCATGAGGTTTGAGGGTTTCTTCCTGACTACAGCCTTGCTGACATGTTTACAGTGTCAAGAAAATGTTTGCATTTCCATCTTTAACATCAAAGTATGAGGTCTAAAAGCAATTTTTAAAATGAGAACTTAAACATAATCCAAGGTCCCAGAGGCAGTGTCTTTGGTATAGGTTTTTGCCCTAACCTAGTCAAACTCCAGAGTAAAACCACATACTTCTATAAAGAACTATGCAAATCAAGCACTTGCCACTAGCATGGTCCACTCATCATTTGAAGCATGATCATATTATAAACAGTCACAGAAAAACTTTTTTGTGTGTCAAGTAACTTCAGTTTCACAAGGTGGGCATCAACTTGTAGATAAAATTTGGCAAAGTGTCTTTACCTGTTTTCTTTCAATACAAATCCTACGAGGAGAAAAATCTGATCCAGAACGAAATGGCTGTAGAGAGACTTTTTAACTGATTCACTTTTTTGATGAGAATTCCACATTAACCAGGCTGTTAAAAGTCAAAGTTAAGCACACAACTTTTCAGGTCAGGTGATCTACTGCTTCTGCCTTTAAATGTTAGTCACAAAGTAGCTCTAACTTCTATTTGTGCAGGGAATGTCTTTTAGCACAAGGTAGTCATCAAAGAGAATGACTTGGACATCTTTACAGACTAAAAAAATTTTATTGATTGGAACTTAATGCCACTGCAAGGGGTACAGTCGCTGGTCGTTCTACTGTTTCTGAAACAGCTAAGCAGTATTTGCCCTGCCCTAAAGTGCTCATGCCATGAAGGACCAAGTCTTTGAATCCATAGCTCAAACACTTCCACTCTCCTGAATTATTGTCTATACATCTACCCATCTGATTCCTGGGTTACAGCAACAGGACTGCAGCCACTAGGCCCAGAGTGGTTATTCTTTGCTCTACGCTTCTCTTCAGGTACAGCATGGGAACCACCAAGATGATCAGAAGTTGGAGTGCTTGCCCTTTAAGGAGGAGCTGGGGCAGTAGGATTTGTTCAGGCAGGGAGGAGACAGCTCTAAGGGGACTCAATACTAATTCTAGCTCCACCAATTAGGAGCAGCTTTTTGAGGCAATCAGGCCAGACTTTCCTCAGTGATGCACAGTGGACAGATAAGAGTAAAAGGCATAAGTTGAAACATAACGAGTTCAGTCAGTCAAAGAGTGTGAAAGCCAAGTCCTTGAGTATTTCAAGATTTGCCAGTCCAGCTAAAGCATGAGCCAACCAGTCTGACCTCACAGCTGACCTTGCTTTGAGCAGGAGGTCAGAATAGAGCCCTCCTGAGATGCATTTCTACTGGCCTTATCCTGTGAACCTGCCATCCTGTGTTGAGATTCAGATTTATTTTTTCTCAGTTTCATCTTATTAACTCTTATCTATACAAAAATGGAATAATTACATATGAAACTGTAGTCTGATCAGTAATAGATACAGCTACATTTTTCACAGAGGGTTTCTTCATCAGACTAAATTTGGTTTCTGAAAAAAATATATCAGTTCTTAAAGATGTAAGATGCTATATTCTGTTTAATAATCATATTTAATTCCAGGTTTGACCAACTTTTCTACTACAAAACATAACTAGATTCCTGATTTATATATCAGGAGTTGTATACAATACTCAAACATCATCACAGATGGTGAGTATGTTTTTGTGACCATTTGTAATGTGATAGTTTGTAGGTCACTCCACAATAAATGGGCATCTGGAATGGCCATTAAGGTTTGTCAAAATTATTACACATCTTCAAATGATGGTGAGAATGGGTGGATTAAAACTTAACCTCAGTAATAAGATCCATCCATAATTGGCAGAGACTGTAACAATGCCCCAGCTGTGCCAAACCAAGAGTAAGAAACATCCACTGTGCCAAAACAAAAGCTTGCTGAGGATCTTCTGTCAGAGGTGGAAGTCCTGAATTAGGCAGGATGAGAAGGAAACCTAGTAGTCTTAACAAAATAAATAAAGTTTTACCATAAATAAAAGCTGGCTAAGAAACATGACAGAGTAAGAATGTATAGTCACTTTTCAATGTGGAGAGCAGTAATTCCTGGAGTTCCAAAGGGTTGGTAAGGAGACTATCTTGTGTTTAGATTTGGCATAGAGGAGAGGGTAAGCTCTGCAGCGACTTTTGTGGTTTGCTGATACATACTGTGTCATGGGAAGCAGGTGGCAGTATCCCTGCTCCCCCTCCTAGCTGCTGACAGAAGACAGAATTCTGGCACTAGTCCTGTGGTCTTATGCAGTAAGACTCTAAGGATAAATCATGAAAAATAAACTGTAGGAGACAAAAACAACCATAAACTATTGCAGACCCAAACCAGAAGAGCAATGAAATTGAAAAGATTGTCATATATATGCTTCTGTACATTAATATTTTAATGCATGCTTTTTTTGCAGTATTGGCAACTCTTCTGCTGCAGCTATGCAAAATGGCTCCTGCCATTTTGGAAGTACAATATGTTAGGATCCAAGAACACAGAACTCATTAAAAAAAAAAAAAAGCCCTCAAAGAACTGTAAGTCAAACACCATCAAGCTAATATACAGAGGTTGCAGAAGATAGTTGCTTTCTGTGAAGGCTAGAGAGAGGTGTTGCCATTGTCTGAGACACTTGGAACAGAAAGGAAATAAAAAAGGTAAAGATGGCAACAGTGGCAAATGGAGCTGCAAGTAGCATGCTAAGGAATGAGCAACAAGAATGTCTGTCAGCATTCTTATGCCATTTCCTTGAATGTCTTAAGTGAAGCCATCCAAACCTCCCTTAGAGGAATACTATGTTCTCATAGTACTGGGTTTTAGTGTTTTCCAGCACAGTAAGGTCAGCAAGAAGGTGCAAATATTTTCAGAATCTGGACACAGCTATGCCAGAAGAACTCTTAGTTCAAACCTGACCCCAGACATATCATCAGCAATTAATGCAGGATGGGGTTTTTGTTTCGTTTTTTTGTTTTGTTTTGTTCTGTTTTTTGTCTCAGCTGCCACTCTAGATCGATTACTCATTTTTTTAAAAAATGTGGGAAAAAAGTGTCACCAACTTATTATATGCTATTAATGTTAAACAACAACAATGAAAAAATCCACACCTCATTTGTTAATATGATACCTTTTGTACACCTGTCACAATACTGGGAAACTGAAGGGCTTAATCTTTGATATTACATATTTACAAGCCTCTCAGATCAAACTCAAATGGTATTTCAACTGTACATTACCTAGAGCAAGAAATGTCTAGGCAGATAGCCCAGAGCATATTTAGAGCTGCCCTGCAGTCAGTGAGACACATGAAGTGAGTATACAATATCACAGTACTGTAAAAATAAGTCTGCTAGAATATAATTGGCTTGGATCATAGGTCTACAGGGCTAAGACACCAGGGCCATTGGTAAATTACACAGACACTTTTACTTGATTTCCTGTTTTTTTAGCTCTGAAGTGATAATTCTGGTGAAGATGACAAAGACTGTTGAAGAGATTTTATTTAATACAGATGGACATGTTAATGCAGAGTGATCTACCCATCCCTCCAATTAGCCTACTAGGTGCAGCTTGATATAAAGCAGAGACTGGAGCCCTGAGGACATGAAGCAAGACAGGGAGAGCAACATAGCTCAGCATGTTTTCAGGAAATCCAATTATTTGTCTGAAGCTTTGAATTCAAAAGTGGATTCAGAAAGTCCTAAAGCAATTATGATTTGCACTGAAAAAGACTGGCTAAAGCCAGCAGCTAAACGTTTCTATTGTTTTTGGCTTGTGTGCTCCATTTATACAGTAAGGCCCTTTAGCACAATCATTTCAGCATGTAACTGAAATGAGTTTAGTTTTCAATAGGATTCTTCTTTCAAAGAAGTTGATAAGAAACACACCACTGTTCTTATTTTTAGTGCAGACAGAAGGGCTCAGAAAAAAATCTAGATTTCAAAACTATTTGAAAACTTTTATGAGCTTTAAAAACAGTGTTGTGTTGGGTATCTTGTGCAAGAAGATAATGCTAAAACATTTGCCTGGGTGAGTGCCCTTTGGTTAGTCTACTGACTCTTCCTATGTCAGCATGATGTGAGGCAGGAAACATTCCAACAAGACACACAAACCCTTTATACTTGATATGCTTGCTAGTCACTTTGGTGAAGAAAAAACAAATGTAATTGTATTCTAAGCATATTCTAATGCTTTTATCACCATCAAGTGCACTGTATTTCAGAAAATGTACTTATTAATTTAGATACTTTAATTTCCATACTTATGAATGTTGTATACGTAGTCCATATATGTTACAACTTTAAGCTACTTTATTAATGGTATCAAGAGATACCTGAAACCATTTTAATGAAACCAAAATATGGAAAAATCATCTTCTAAGATTTTAGACATTTATTTCCTGAATCAAAAATGATCCAGAATATATTTATGTAAAATCACAGTACTCATACTTTATGCGAGCAAGAATTTCTGTTTTCCCTTTATATTTTGGTAATGAACACTAAGTATGTTTTTTTTTTTTTTTTCAAAATTCACCAAATATAGAAAATTAAGTGCTGTGAGGCAGGAATCTGTTACACTAGAAAATTTTTTTTTATACATATGTATTTAATGCACACATTCTTTAAACATCAGTTGTAGGAAAAATTGTTTTAATTTCAGAGACTCTTTAGAGATTACAGCAGAAGAACAATGTGAATTTTAGTCATATTCTTCTAATTTTAAATCATTTACATGTCTCTTCTTGAAGATAAAATCTATTCTATAAAAACTCTCTCCTGAGCTGTAGCTGCTAGATATCTTTTAAATAGCAGTAAAAATATCTCATAAGCAAAGTTGGCCCAAAACTGGGATTCCAAGTTCACTGGAAGTTTCTTTTTAATTTAGTTTTGATCCGACCTGCGGTGGCTGTTTCTAATGTCCGTAGCCCAGGCAGACTCTGCAGGGATCCAGGCAGGGTTCCCTTTGAACTCTGTCTTGAGTTTGCTAAAACCTCCTTAAACCCAAGATGTTTTAAATGAAAGACTTCAGACTGTACGAAGTAGCATTTTTTGACAAAACTTTGTTTCCTTTGATAATTTCTGAACACTTCTATTTACAACATGCTTTGATTGAAGACAGATTGCTATGATGAAATGACAGACGTTTCATAATTATTCCCTTCCAAAGCCTCTTGGATGCAAGCCTCATCATAATTCACAAATGGGTTAGTCTACTTCTCTTTAAATCTGTGTTTTCAGTCACTTAATAAGAATTACTCTCTACTTGAGCAATTAGCTCAACTTATTTTAATAGACTTCTGAAACAAAATCACAATGACAACCTTGTGAATAATTTCCAAGATTAGTTATCAGAAAAACTGAATTCTGCTCAGTCTTGCTGCAAACGCTGTCATGGGTTTTGCCTGCCACAAAAAACTCCAAGAATGTCTATAGAATCTTTTGTGATGCATCCTAAGGCTGCTTTCTGTGTGAGATCTCCAGTCCCAAACAATAATCATCCCCTTCTACCCTTCCAACAATTTCCTTGTCTTTTATGATTATTACTTAGGCCTGTTGTTCATTGATATGAAGTTTGTTTTTTGTCAACATTGAATATCTGACACAAACCACCCCAATGTGCCAGGATAGTTACCAAGTCCTGTCCCAAGTTGTTTTGATTGTTACTGTGGAAAAAACAATGCTGTTAATCCTCTCCCTTGTATGCAAGTAGCTAACAACCAATGTAACAGTGACTGTGTTGGAAAGTGCTCCAGGCACACCACCCTCTGATTTAGCATCTCTGGGCAGCTGACCAGACTGGCTGAAGGATGGGATGATCCTGCTGTTAGTTAATTGTGCATATGTAAAAGTTAGAATCAGACTGTCATGCTGCATAACTGCAATTAAGAACCCAGTCTCCATATTCAGCAGTTCTCATGTGGGGTTTTTGAATTAGTAAGCACTCTTGCTCTTTAGTTTACTTTCTGAAGTGTTTGCAAGAGGCAAACACATATGTCAGGAGCAATAGTTCCATGTTCACTCATAGAGGTGCCCACAGGCATAAGTGTAAATATTTGCGCAAAAAGGACACATAAAAGCTTTTGTGATGTTTTCAAAGTGTATAGTGAAACTCTAATTCCAATAGGTGCAGGATGCTTTACACATTAATGCTACTCTGATTATTTAAATGTTTGAGAAATTCTTCATCTGCTCTTCATTCTTGCTATGAGCTGTGTTATTCAGTTCTTACAGTAAATCTTTGTCTTTCTCTGCTGGGAATATACAGAAAAAATAATCTGAAACTCCCCTGTTAGGAAGGTGTCAAATTCTTAACTCAAGCAGAAATTGTAAAAAAAAAAAAAAAAAAAAAAAGGACATTTATGGATAAACCTGGTATCACAAACATGACCAATCTTTTTTTATATCATCCTCAGTTAAAAAAATCAACATTTTCAATTTTTAATGAAAGAGTAAGGAAAAAACACATATTACAAAAATAATAATAAATAAATGGATAATAACTGTATAGTATGTACAACAGAAATGCATTGTTGGCTTATCTTGCACCAAAATGTGAATTTTATTTATAGAATATAATAAATCTTATTATGCTTCTGTTGTTTAAAATAAATTCATACACACACATATACATGTATACAAACAAGACTTTTTTAAAAACTATTTCAAAAAGTCAAAATATTCCAAAATATCACTATAAATACCTATGCTTCCTAGAGCCTTTAAAAATTAAATGTTTCTAGCTGTCTTGAAGAGTAAAATATTGATCGTCAGATTGTGGCATCAGGGAAGCAGAAGAGTCACTGGTATAGAAATTTCTTTTCTCCAGTTGGGGCCATAAGTAAAGCTTGTTTTGGAGAAACCTGTAATCAATATCCCTTTTTTGATTGCAGTTTTTTTATGAAGTTGCACCTTAGTAATATTTAAAAATATGAAATAGCTGGTCTCTGAAAAAAAAAACCAAAAAAAAAACCAGTGAATGTAGCACTGAAATCTGTAGCTTTGGCTTCTGTGGTGGAACTTAAGACAGAACTGACCTATGAAGTCCCAAGTGGTTTGGTCTGGTCTATCTAAGTGTCTCTCTTCTAAATATGTTGCATTACACTAAGTTTATTCTTTGAAGGCATTTGAAGTTGGTTTCTCTTTGGAAAAGAAGACAAAGAAGCCCTACTGGGGTGTTCTCTGTTAAAAGTTTTACTGGGCTGCAGATTTGTTTCATTGTGTTATTGCAAAGTTTTTTTTAGGTTTTCTCTTTTTTTTTTTAATTATTTTTTATTTGTTTGTTTTGGTGTTTTGGGGTTTTTTTTTGTTTTTTGTTTTTTTGTTTTTTCCATATACCTTTCCATATTCTTTACCATAATAAAGTTTTAGGGTTTATGGCACAATGGTGCTTTGGCAACACCAGTCTGTGGTGGAAAGCTATTTTTGACTTTGATTATTAAGCAACAAGGCAGATTTCAAAAAACAAACAGTCCTTTTGAATTCTAAGAATTAGAATAAAGTCTATCTTGAATAGATTTTATTGCGCCTTTTATTGTTCTGAATATTAAGCGCATACTTTGGGTAATAGTAACGTAAAATTATTTATGAATTGTGAATAAAGCTGTTGTGAAAAATGTATCCAGTGAGGGTGGTGTTGGATTGACTCCTTTGTGACCATATGGAAAAAAATGGAACAGGTGTATATTCACAGGTATGCAAAAACTCCACTATATACATTATAACAAAGCTAAGCCTTTACAAACCACAGCTTGATGTTTTCCTCAAGTTAGGTCTAAAATACTGGTAAACCCTATATTTAATGTCCTTACAACATCTGCATTTATAGAAATGGCACTATATGGAAGATTTAGCTCTGATGACTTCATATTGCTAAGGAGGGCAGCTGAGGAGGGGGCAGGACAACACCTGTTTTGTGGAGCCCTGTGGAGAAGCTTGTGTGGAAGTCCTGGGGTTCTTTTCAGTTTCTCTTCTCTAATCACTGCAATAGCTCACTGCTCCACTTCCCTCAATTCCCACCCCCCAGCACCTTGAGGCTCACTATGAGTTTTAATTTCCCTGTGCCTAAGAATTACAGAATCACAGGATAAGCTAAATTGGAAAAGATCCAAAAGTATCACTGAGTTCAACTCCTGGCCCTCCCAAGAGTCACACCATGTGCCTGAGAGCATTGTCCAAACTCTTCTTGAACTTTGTCAGGCTTGGTGCTGCAATCGTTTCTCCAGGGAGCCCGTTCCACTTATATCTTCATGTATAAAATTTTAAAAGTTATTTGTTCTTTCTTTTTTTCTTGAAATCTCCTGTCAACATAAGTGGTACTGTTGAATTAGATTACACTGCAGGAAAATGCACCAAGAAAGCAGTTTGTACATTAAAAAATCCAATTTCATTAAAAGTTTATTACTTTTTCCCAGGTTCTTGCTTTTGAAGTTAGTTTTATGTCTACTGGATGTGGCTTTGTTGGGAGTTATTCCAAGCTCCACCACCTTATGAATTGCTCTGAGGGGCACATTTGGCTAGAATGGTAAGTACTCTATGTCTTAGGACAACAGCAATGACAAAGATTTTTTAAATTCAGCTTTCCAAATTCCTGATCTGATTAAAAATGGAGAAATAGGTGCCTAAGAACAAGGCTCCAGGTGCTAATATTTTATCTGAGGAGCTGAAAAAACTACTTACAGATACCAAGGCAAGAGAGGAGTTTGTAGCACCTGGCCAAGTTATGGCTGAACAGACTTGGAAAGAATAATTCAGGATATGCTTTGGGAACAAGATCAGTCTCAGGGCCTGAGTAAGTCTATGTAAGTTTTTATAAGCTTTTCTCTGCCTTACTTTTGGGTTCAGGAGGTTATTTCTCTCCTTAATAGCATTTGGTTTCTGAGGAGTAGAGTTAATCATGAGCATTTCTGCCTACCTTCCCCTGCATCACAAGTTGGTTGTACCAGATACTGAATAAGGAACATGTAATGCAGGATATCAAACTATGAATAACTGCAGGATCCTTCTCTGGGCTTTGATATATCAGAAATCACTGTCTTGAATCTTCTTAGACACTTAAGATAATTAGAGAATTCATTCACACAAGGTTTTACATCTGTAGAACCTTCTACGCAATAGGACTCAAAAGTCAGCTACCTGCTGTTTTGATGGCCAGTCTCTGCCCAAGCACTTTCCATCTTACGGTACATAATTCTCATGTGAAAGCTGTAATTACTCATTTATAGGATTTGATATGTTAAGTATTCTGTCATTGTGTTGGAAGTTATGTTTGCATTGACAAATAAAATGGAGGGGAAAAAATGAATGACTCTAACCTACTGGACAAAACACTTCTGGAGAAAGAAGACATCTGAGTTATATTCCTGATCCAGCAATTCTTGAATTACACTGTACCCTAGAGCTTGAAGTTACCCAGCTCCAGAGATAGCTAAATTCAACTCAGACTCCAAAGTCCAGTAGATCTGCATTGCCCTCTGGACAAGGAGCACTGTACCCACCATTTTTTGGGGGGTTGTTTTAATTTCAATTAATTTTTTTCACTTTTCTTCTCAATTTTAAATTTTCAATTTTTTAAAAAAAATTAAATTAATATTTGTTCATATGTGTATATAGCTTAAAATATATTCTGACTATATTTTTGCATTCTTGTACTAGGGATGGAACATGGCCCATTTTTTACGGATTTTGTTTCTTCTTCTCCCTCCTTCCGAGGATTTATACTAAGCAACTCTGAGATGAAAGTCATGACTGAATTAAAAATGTGCAAATTCAGAGTTACTGCACTGTTTTCATAGCTAAGCTGTGGTCTATTATATGTGCTGTGGAAAAAAAATATAAATACTTTTATTAAAATGTTGATGTATTTTAAAAATAGAATTATTTATTGCAGTTTGCAAACAGTTTCTTTACATTTTTCTGGTTTCCATGGATGAAATTCCAAGAAATAATCAAGAGCCTTATGGGAATTTCAGAAGCAGTTATCTTCCTTTCCTTCTTCATGGAGTGGGCAGTCAACTTCTGAAATCCTGCTTCATTCTTCACCCTCAGAAAATGGAAATTATAGTAGT
Source organism: Sitta carolinensis (assembly GCA_032173965.1). NCBI lineage: Eukaryota > Metazoa > Chordata > Aves > Passeriformes > Sittidae > Sitta > Sitta carolinensis. The sequence goes on from CM063284.1 coordinate 89,687,989, forward strand.
TACAGCAGAGAGGTAAACTGGTGATCATCTCTTCTAACACATCTGCAGTGGCAACCTGCTCCAGGAATTCTGGCTTTGATTGTGATTCTCTGAGCACTATCCCTGAGGAAACTTGGTTAGGTGTTCATTGTTCATTGCTACTCCAAAGTGATGGCACAACTGCCTGACGACAAACCTCACTGTCCAAGAGATGGAGCATCCAAATCCTACATCTTCTAAGATTTTTGTATGTTCTCAAGGGGATGAGATGATTGGTGAGAAAATGGCTATTTACTATATCTTGATGTGCTATATGAACACACATTAATATTTAACTAAGTCCTTAGAGTAGCACAAATAAGGGAACTCCCAGCAGTGCTTTGCCTGTCCTATACCCCTTTTTTTGTTTGTTTCAGAGTGTTAGTAGGGAGGGAAAAGGATTTTTTTTTATTCATCAAGAGAGCAAATTCCAAACCACAAGACCCAGGACTCCAAAGCAAGGTGCTCAAATAAATTGTTCTGCTGCTGCTAAGTTATAACTTGATTTTTCCAACAGCAGGCTGAGGCACTCTACATACTCAATGCATGCTTGCATTCCTGCTTTGTTCAATTCATCAGAGATGCCTAACTTCTTTTTAAAATAGCAAAGACAAACTTTTTATGATCTGAGAAATTCAAGCTGCTTTCCATGTTGCAGCTTTGCAAGTTTAGTGGGAAAACACCCTACAGACCATGCCCTTCTGAGTATACCTGAGCTCTGTAGGTAAAAGGATTGTTGGTGTGGCATCCATATACACCTGGCAGGCCCATACAGACATTCTCCAGAGCAATATATGTGCACAGAAAGTCAATAAGAAGAGTTTTCACTCCCAAAAAATACCTGGGTTTTATAATTTAAGTAGCTGATTGTATAACATTTCTTTTTTGAGGTTTTGGCTTTTGTTGTAAAAAAAATTTACTTAAAAGTTCACTGAAATAAATGTAAAATTCATTAAAAATACCATTTTTTTCCTACATGTGGCCCCATCACCAGAGTACTCTTGCATTGTTATCCATGGTATTTATTTGCTTATACCATATCTGATTCTGAGATACTTGGTAACACATATGAAGCCTAGTTTTGCTTCATGGTTTGCACAAATTTATAATGGAGAGTTAGTTCAGCCCTACAACACCTGAATTGAGTTCATTTCATTAACAGGTAAAAACAATGGAATTTGATCTCATAAATGTGCTGCATGTCTTGTGTTTATGATTAGTGGTTTACATCATTTTAGAAAACCTGTGTTTGGATTATGTGGTCTATTAGATCTTTCCTATGGCTACATCTTGAGATTCTAAGTTCCCCTTAATTCTGGCAGAAAATAAGCTGCTGAAAAAATATTTATATTCTGGTATAAAAAGCATGAGACCATTTATTTAAAAAGTGACATCTTATTTAAAACAAAAAGTGACCTATCCTTGGTGAGCCAATACCCATTACAAGTAAAAATTTTTTCAGGTCAGTTCACATAAGGAATGTACAATTTGCAATGTACAGTCCTTGTTCTTGGATAGCTTTAGAAGGTCAGGTGCTTACTCATTAAAGGGCATTTCCAGCTTACAGGTTATTTGTAAGAAGTATCAAACTAAATTGTGGTTTCTGGTCGAAATGCTGGCAATGGCAAAAAAAAAAATGCTCAGGTATTTTGACCTCACAATGTTAATGCTAAAATGATACAAACAGCCAAGGGTGCATTAAACTAAGCAGATTTTTTCATCTACTACCAATTTAGTCTTATTTAATTTAGTTTTTAATAAAATGCATTTCTGTTAGCCATCACTTCACCCTATTTTCTGTACAGCTTCAAATGACTGCATTTTAGAGCTCTGAATAGCCAAAGTAAAAATCTATAGTTACATTAGTTGCAGGTTATTGGTCTATAAGTGCTCATTAAACACTACACTTATTCTTTTCAATTTACAGTGCTATTTGTTTTTCTTATTTCATTGGCTTTGATAGGTCTTTTAAGACTTACTTTTGTGAAAGTATCCATGCCTCTGACAGTAAAGCATAGCCAAGCTGTGCTACCTGAAGCTGTAACTCTCAAATCCTATCCACTCTCTTGAAACTTATGATGATTGATGCTCAAAATATATGTAGATAAAAATTAATTTGCAGCTGAGAAGAATTTTGGTACCTGATTTATTTTAACCAGAATTATTTAGGATTTCTATTTTTCCTATTTAAAAGGATCATGGAAAAAGCAGAATGAAATCATTTAAGTATTTATGGCTGGGGAAAAATGTATTAAATAAAAGTGTTAAGATCAAATTTAATATTTTGATCTTTTAACTTACTTTAAAGAATTTTATTTGGCAATCTAATTTGGCATCTGACTGAATTCATGGTAGTTGATTTAGAGTCTATATTAATTTACTTTGTGACAAATATGGAGGTCTAGTCTTAGTAAAGGCCTACCAAGATGGCCCCCAAGGACAGTGACTTTAACAAAATTGCATTTATTATAATTTTAATTGTGGTTAAAATAAATGGAGAAGGTGTGAAACAAAGAAAAACAAAAATCCACACCAACATTTATGCTTGATGGGATGTTAGGTTATAAGGAACAAATTTATCTTCAAAATAAAAGTTTTCCATCTGATACTAGATAGTAAGGGTGGAGAGGTTTAGAGCTAAACATATCTAATTCATATTCTGATTATATGTGGAAACTTTATGATTTTCTGAAAGAAAACTTAATTTTATAATTATAATATAGAATATGGGTCTTCTGTTGCTAAAAATTAATACATCTTTGTGTATCTAAACATTGACAGCAGCAAGAACAAGATATTTGTATAAAAATCGAAGATTTGTGATTTTCTGTTGGGGAAACTAGACTGTCATGCTGCTAAAAAAAAAGGAAAAGGAAAAAAGAAAAAAAAAAGGAAAAAGAATAAAATAAGGAAAGAAAAAGAGAAAGAAAAAAAGAAAGAAAAAGAAAAAATAAAAAGAAAAGAAGAAAAGAAAAAAAGAAAAAAAGAAATAAAGGGGGTCTGGGGTGGAAACAGAGGTACCAGGTAGTTAAAGAGGGTACAGGTGAAAAAACCCCAAACAAATTTGCTTGAAATTACAAATGGATCATCAGGACCATATAGTGAAAATCTATCAAGGACTGTTAGGGTGACTGTCTTGATCTGTCACAGCAAGATGTTCATCAGTTTAAGAAAAAGTTTGTTTACTAACCAGCTCTGCATTCATGGCTGGAAAGAATTGCAATATTCTGTCTACAATGTATCTGGGTTTTACAGCTTCTGAAACAAAAATTTCTACCACATTGTGCCTTTTGAAGTGGAGTTCTGGTTCATGGACTGATATTGTTTAAGAAAAATAGAGAATAAACTTAGAAAGTGGTCTTTAGCAGTCTTCAGGTGTCTTCCCTATCCTGAAAATCTTACTGAAAGGGAGTTCGAAGATTGGGAAACTCCCTGCAGTAGAAATGCTTTGATCAATTAGCTATGTCAGCTGATTATCTAAAATCCACTTCAATTAATAGATTTTTACATCACTCTTTGCTTGCCTCGATTTTAGTTTCATGTAATGATTTCTTATAGATTCCATACAAATACAGGAATTGAAAGGAGTGTGGCAGATTCAATGAATATATCTGAAATAGTCTTTTTCTGGTAAACTCTCTGCAGGATCACTTCTATACAAAATGTCGGGTTTTGGGTTTTTTTCTGGATTGGCATAAGAAAAATCCTTTATAATAGTAAAAATGTATTTCACTTCTAGTCTCATTTTGCTCATCCTACTCATTCCTCCCCAACATGAAGGGAAGAATGCATGATCTGTGATTTCAACACAGTGCTTCCCAAGTCAGATTGAACTGTCTTTCCTGCCTTTTCTTCACTGTCACTTCTTCTTGTACCAGCTCCAACAAAACAATTAATAATGAGTTAAATTTCTTAAAAGATAAGTAGTTTGGTTCAGTGACTGATGAAGATTTTTTCAACCTACTAAATGTTATATTTGAAGAGGATGCTGCTGTGAATGAGGGTTTTGGCTGCTTAAACAATCGCCACAAAATGTATTGAAAAAAATCAGGTTTTAATATGAATTTGTGAAGAAACATCTTTAGCATGTTCATTGTCAAGGTTCACTGTTTTACTTACTGCATGGATGAAACATACAGAGGAAAATTAATTTAGAACTAGAATTAATTTAGAATGATTCACATGGACACCAGGTATGCAAAAGGATAAGGGTGCAAAGGATACAGGTGCAAAAAGATAAGGATGCAAAAGTGTATGGTAGCACTTAACCATTGATTAACTTAACATTTATAAAAAGTGATTCAATAGCATTAACTACAATTACAATTACTTGATTACAGATCCAAGACAACAACATTTATTCTATAATCTCTTTACAAACTCATAGGAAGAGGAGTGCATACATCTGAATCCACACATGTGTACCTATCAAAAATTCTCAGGTTCAGCGGAACATGTCAAAGTCCTTTGTGTTTCTCAACAGGCATGCATGGGTTGCACCTCAACAGGTGTGTGTGGACAGGGATTATTAGATTAGCTCTTATCATCAACAATGGCCTTTTGAACATTGCAAACTTGGAAGGCAGGACAATATACCAGAACAGATATTTAATGGCAAATCCATCAATTGATAGAGCTGTCTGACAAAATTTTGCCCACAAGGCTATGTTATAGGAACATAGCCTGGGAAAGATTGTGAAGGATTTTGTAATTCAGGAGCTGTCCATAGTTGGTGTCTGAACCTACTGCTGGAAAAATGTGATTTAACAATGATTATTTGTAATTAATGTGAGCTCTACTCTTGATCATTATGGTAAACAATGAACTATTAGAGTATCATGAATGTTTCCTTGTTGAAGAATTATCATATTCTGTGACGATAAAATGTTCCAGTGCAAAACCAAGTAAAAATCTTCATTTTAATATATTTTGTAACTGCTACAGTGAGTGATAGTTCATTGAGGCCAATCTATAAAATAAGTGCATAAGAAAAGTCTTACACTCTTCCCAGCCATGACCTTAGGGAAGTCTCATGTTGCTTTAAGTGCCATGTATTTTCAGTCTCTGAAACATAATTTTTTATAATATTCTTTATTCTGGTTTCAATAATACTGATAATTCTTTAATTCTTTCAATGGTATAATTCAATCTGTTATCAAAATTCTTTTTATCAAATATTTTCAAACTAGCAAATGGTCCTTGTGCCCATGCCAACTGAAGATAGTTAGCTTTGATGGACACTTCAGACATAGAACATAAAAAAAAGTGTTAGTTGATTACCCAAGCACAAAACTGAATTCTCTAAAAAAAGGCCAAAAATAAGATGTAAATGTTTAATTTAAACGTAGTTTAAATCTTCCTACTTGGAAAAGTGTCTGACCTACTACACTACTAGCTAATTAAATGGGTCAGAAATGTGTTCTTATCATTATTCATTTCTTATAGCAGAAAAATAGACCATGTGATATATTGAAAAAATGTAAAATGTAAAATATAAATGTAAAGAACAGGAAAAGAAAACACTTATTAAAAGGAAATTGTATAAACCTTTATTTTGCTATGACAGTGTGAGAAGGGAACACTGTCTTTAAAGGCACATTATACATCCCTTTGAGATGGTTGAATATGATTTCACCTTTTTCCTTCCCCTTCCCCTTCCCCTTCCCTTTCCCCTTCCCCTTCCCCTCCTCTTCCCCATCTTTCAGTTTAACTAAGAGAGTATGATATATTCTTTTTTTCAAATTCATGCAGATAATTTTTTTCTGCTTCAGCCTCTCCTTTACAAAGGTCGCCAGTGTTTAAATATGATAGACCTTGCATTGTTTTCCTTTTTTTTTCCCTCAAGAGCAGTTTGTCTACAATGTGAGGCCTTGATCAAAAAAAAAAAAAAAAAAAAAAAAAAAAAAAGCCATTTTAAAATATGTGTGTAATAATGGCTAGTAGCCTTTCCAGAAAGCCAGATTTTTAAAAGCCAGAATAGGACCAAAATATTTGCTGTAAATTTCCCTTTAGCATCCAGGCAATTAGCTCATTTTTCTTTTATCTTCCATAAGCTCAGTACTCTTTGATGTTTTCAAAACTGTCAGGGAAGTGGCCTTTGATGTCTTCAAATCAAAACTAGATATCCATCTGGAAGATACACTTCAGTCAAGTACACATTATTCAGCTCAGTGCAAGGATAACCAGGTGAAATTCTACAGCCCATGTTTCAAAGCTAGTCAACCAGATTAGCTAATGGATTTTTTGCCATTACATTTTATGAAGCTATAAAAAATGAAGCAGTATACATCTTTATACAGAGCCTCAAAAGGGGATCGTAAAAAGAAGTATGAGAGAAAGCAGACATTGTTACAGAATGATGAATTTTAGATCATGATAGGACATAGAACAGTGGGGAAAAATCAGAAAGATCAGAGGTAGATTAGTTTTTATGCAAAAAATGTCCATTGCAGATAGAGCTGTAGAGCTTCCATTCTGCAGTTACTCTTACTCAGAGTAGCAACATAAAGTAGAACAAAAGATGCCTGAAAGAAATATAACCAGACAACAACAAATATCTGATCAGGGCAGAGTTAAGTCTACCTTTCTGCTGCCTACGTTCTTGTCTGGGCAAGTTACTAAGTTCCAGACCATTCTTATGAGATCTCTTCAGCAGTGTTTTACAAATCTGGAAGTAGGAGCATAAAGCAGCAGGTAACAGTAGAACTATCTCTTTGACTGGACAATGATTTTGAAGCTTGTTGTCAGAGCTCCTTCTTATTATCTGTGTAATATCAGTAGTCCCATTTTCAGAGGCAAAGGCCTTCAACTTCTGAAGACTCAGAATATATATATCATTCATTTACCCAAGACTCAACATAAGCCTGCTCTGTCACATCATCACAAATGTTCACACTAAATACTTTTCCATTTTTGCTACTATTTTGAAAGCAATTTCTCATCTATGCACTTTTTAAACATGCCTTTTTCCAAATGATGAGTTGTGTTTTAAAAAGTATTTTATTTTAAAAAGTTTTAAGAAGTATTTTATTTTAAAAAGTCCCTGTACTCTTGTGATTTACATTTCTTAGTAAGACTTCTACCATGCTTTGACAAAGGTGCAAGCTCTTGGAACATGATGCTTCATCTTATCTTTCACTGTTTTCCTTTCCCTTTCTGTGTTATTAAATTGCTCTATAAGAATTTATTTGCGTTGTAGCTCTGTTTCTTTCTGAGTTTTTTCCCCACACTAGAGCTTATTCTATGTAAATGTGCAAACTAATGTTTCTGTACACTACTTTTCTGAGAGAAAGAGGCTGCTTCCAGCAGTTTATCTAAACTGGAGGAAGTTCCCTAAAGGCTGAGTTAATGAAACATAGTCCATAAACAATGGATGTAGTGACTCTACTAACTCACTTCCTCTTTGCCCTTGCTTATTGTTCTCATTGTTCTTTTGAGACAAATAAAAGGACTGAATTTATATTAAAGAGCTTCATTTTCTTTCTTGGTTCTTCCCATCCAGAACACTATCTAAGGATGGATTATACATGGTGAAAAGTTTAACATGCAAATTGCCACTCTCTTACCATTATATTAACAAACCATGTATTTCTCAATCAGGGAAATGCTCAGGCCTTCAGAAATTTTGGTAACCTTTCCTGGGGTTTTCCAGTATATCCAGCAACACTAGGACAGTGTTACAGAACAGTGATAAAAGAAACTTCTAAACGTGTTTGCATTGGCATATACGGGCCAATATGCATATCTCACCACCTAGATCATTTGTAAAATCAAACCAAATGACTGGTATAAAACACGCCTCTCCACAGGATTCAATTAATTTCTTATATGTATATTGATTCACCTGCCATTATTCTAGAATTAAATGACTGTAACTAAGCAGAATTTAGTTGTCTTCACATTAGGAATAAAATTGATACTGCATCAACATTTCAGGAAAATGTTAGTCAGACTATTAGCCTAACTGCAAATATTGATAAGTTTGCACACAAAATCATATGCAAAGCTTTTGGTGAGTGCACACAAGCTGCAAATGCATATGAATGGAAAAATGTGCTTTTTGAACAATGTATTAAAATATGCTGTCCACAATATGCAGAATGCCTCATGTTAAACCTAGCAAATCTTAAGAATCATTTTTAAGGAGTTTTAAATTACTAAAATTATTCTCCAGGAATAAATAAGGGGGAGCCCCACTCAGATTTACTACTGGCATTTTGATCTCTTCTAGCTCTCCTATACCTGCAATTGTTAAGTCCCCTATAGTGTCTATATAACTTCATTCTAATTATTAATTTTAGTCATGTAATCAAAGAAGAAACTTATTTTTAGAGGGTTTCTTATCTCATTCATTGAACCAAAACAACAACCAACCAACCAACCACACAACCAACTCCAGAAAAGTGGCTTTTATTAATGCTGAGATATGAAAAGCCCCTTTGTGAGAAACATTCTGGCACTCACAAGCCCCTCTGAAAGAGGCTGCTGTGCACATCCCTTTTGAAACTTTTCTCTTAATTTTTCCCCGTTTCCCCTGAATTAAGCCACCATATCTCAGGTCATAGCAAAGGCAGCAGCAGGCCGGAGTGAAGGCTGCTCATGCTGTTGCACATTGAAGAGAGAGTGTTGACCGCTGTGAGAATCATAAACCTCTCAGTTTGATGATCAACTGAGCAGTAAATTAATTAATCATCATTTTATGCCTCATCAAGCACTTTGCTGAGGCTCTCAACAGGGGCCAGCTCAATTAGCCAATGGGAAGCAGACTGTTTTGTTTAGCTGGGTGAGTCTTCCATAAACAGAGGAAGCTTTGACAAGCTAATAAATATGTCATCTGTCTGTGTCACTAGCTGCAATGTGGCTCCACCTGTAAAGTAGTGGGATTATGCTTGGTATGTTGGATAGCAACTTGAAAGAATGAGAGCGAGTTATCCTAACTCCTTCTCAAACAAAGCACTTCTCATAGCTTACCAGGATCTTAGCCAGTGAATTCATGTTTTATTTTTAGGAATTAGATACTTATTTTGATTGCTTAAACATGTATTTATATCTTTTTACAACAGATTCTTATGTTTGGCACAGTAAAACCAGTCAGATATGTTTATAATTTTAAAAGGCTTATTTCCATTTATTTCCTCCCTAGATAAAAAGAAAATTCCCACTCTCCACAATAAATGCTGGTGATAACAAGGTTCTCAAGGTAAAAGCTTTTGATTAAGTGGCAATAATGCTTCTGTCAAAACAGGCAGGTTTGAAAAGTCCTTGTATCAAATCCTGCAGTTCCACTGAAATCACCAGAATTGCATCGATCTAACTGCAGCCAGAATTCAGATCCTGTCTCATTAAGCATTTCATCATTCAGAATGGGAAACAGAAATCTGCATTTAGAAGTTTCAGCCTTGAACCTAATCATTGACTGTTGCAAATTTGTGCCACTGACTTTCATGTACCTTTATGGTTATAAGGGCCCATTATGAGTTTCTAATCTGATTTTCTGCATAACATTGCCTGTAACCTCTGGCTGAACAAGAGATAATCACTAACATATCCAGTATTTGCTGAAAGGTTTCAGGTGTTGGAAAATCCAGCACATCCCTTAATAAGCAACTCCTATAATTAATTGTCATCACTAGTAAAAATGTGCACCTTGTTTCAGATTTTATAACTTCACATTCAAAATATTTCTTTTCCCTAAATCTTGTTCCAGGGGAAGGGGTCCTAGCTTTCTTTTAATTCATTTTTCAAAAGAAGCAGTTCTCCCAATTTTTTTCACTCTATTCTCTTGGGAAAATTAGCAGTATTCTTGGGAGAATGAATAACATTTTCATTCAGCCACCATCCCATAGCCTTGTGCATAACACGGATGTATTGCCGGACCTGGACAGAAGCACCTTTTCCCTTCTTGTTCCTGGCCATACACTCTCAAATTTTAGTGTTACCTTACTACAGTTTTGTGAATTTTATTCCACTCTCTGGTTTTGGACCACAGAGGCTGACCAGAGAAGCAAGCTGTCAACGCTTTTGGTACAATGGTGTTAGAAAGGCAGAAGTGATGGATGGATGACTTTTTAGGAAAAGTGTCTACAGAGCCCTTGTCCAACTAAAGTGTCAAGGCACGGCATGGATCTCGGTCCAAATAAGTTCTTTGATTTCTCAAAAAATAGGTGTAGAAACAGCAGAAATATTTATAAGTGATGACTCCAGGATCTCCTCAAGTGTCCACACAGGCTAGAAAGACCATTCCCTACACCTGTCACTCCAACTGGTAGGAATGGTAGCGGCTCAACTAGAAATAACAGCTTAAACTTAGGAAACTATAAATCACGACCAGACTTAAAACTTTCTCCTAGAGTAAGATCATTGAATGAAGGAGTGCAGGTAATACTCAATGTGACTCAGTTTATGCACTAAGAGGATCCTGTCAGTCTTGCCCTCCCTTCTTAAAGTGACTTGTTTTATCTGACACGCATTTAACCAAAATATTTAGGCTGCTTCCTGTATGAGCTTGTCATAGGTATAGCTCCACCTGTTTCTGTACAATGTACAAACACTCATAGAAAAGTTGTTCTATAATCCTTCTAAGCCCTTGCAAAGGCTAGAGTATAAAAAAAAAATATCTGCACTCCCTTGTAAATGACTGCACACAGTGACGATTCCTTTTGCTGTTGTGCTTTAAACTTGGTCAGTGTGGTTTTCATCCATTTACTTTTCTGCAATGATTTCACACAGGACTAACTTTTGACTACGTGAAGTGACGTGTTAGAGCCTTCCTGTAAAAAAAAAAAAATCCCAAAAAACCCACCAAAAACCACAAAAAAACCAAACAAAAAACTATGAGCCAAAATAAGCTCCTCAGTATAGGTTGCTATATAGATATCATGAATCATGCCTTTTCTCAGACAAAAGGAAACGAAACACCAATGGAAATTAGGGACTAGTGGAAAGAATGAAAATACAAAGCTGCTGCTTTTGCAGCTTCAAGGATGGTAAGGGCTTTCTGGAATAGTGGAAGTAGCAATACGATAAGTGGGAACATCTGAGGAATGGTGAGGGGCAAAAGAGGCACACAATGATTTTTAACAGAAGACCCATCACTGAAACACATCCGACCTAGAGAAGAAAGAATTGATCCTACCTTTTATCAGCCCTACATACATCTGTACAGATACACCTACAGACACCTTTCTGGGCAAAATTTTAGTTCCCTCTCAAAGGTAATATGGATTTTATTTGACCAGTCTACTTCCAGTAGATCAGACTGATCACTGATCATCACCAAGTTTCCAGTACCTGGAAATGCGGTTTCATGGTTAGTTTTGAAGTAAGTTTCTCACAGAATTCATGCATGGAAATTAATTGTCTTACCACATATGTCCATAGGAAGGAATATTTAAATTCCACCATATTTTTTATATACTTCTGTAAGAAAGGGTAAGTATACATGCACTCTTCAAAATTTTGCTGCTGTTACCCAGGTAAATGGGCATCAGTATATATTTATTTCTCACAAAACATTTTATAATACATAATAATTTCAAAGGATGAGAAGTGGCCAAATAATGCAGCAATAAATTTCATAAATTAAAAATAATGAGTTTGTTTTGCTGATATTTATGAAACAATTTTTCTTCCCTGACTATTCAGATGAATGGCTGATGTTTCTTCTAAACTCAGCAATTTTGCCTTACAAGGATCGGTGTGAACACTGGTTTCTGCGTCAGGTCATGTGGGTTCAAAACTCTAGAGTTTCACTTTAAGTTTGCTGATTGCTTACTGAGAACCATTTGTCTTCGCTTGTATAAATCAACCTACATTCAGCCAGAATAGGCCATGATTTCATCAATACTTCAAAATGTGAGTGGACATTTAGCATGTTTTTAATGGTTATAGATTTCATAGTGAAAACTTTGCAGAGTGGTACTCAAATAATTTATTTGGAAAATATCTATGTTTCCAGTTTACATATCTTCCACACTTGTGTTTCAATGTCTCTTGAAAACTGCAGAGATTTTTTTCAAGCCTGTTACTTAAAAAGAAACCCAATTTGAAATGGGCTTCTAGTGCACTCACATGGACAGACATTAGAGTCTTATCAGAGGCTTTCATCAACCACAGGGGACACCAGACTCTGGGCCATTACTTGTAATATGTTATTATAAATCCAAGTAAAGATAAATTACATAAAGGAAGAACTTTTACCTTTCCTCTTCTAGAAATCTCTGTATGACACTTGTCTTAAACCAGGAGCAAATCAGAATGACTTCAGTTCATTGTTCCACTCTGCTTTTGTGGATAATCTTCAGTGGTAATTCTTCTTTGTTTACAATATGAAATTTTCTCTGCCTTATTCTATTTTACAATAATCATTCTTAAAGATACTTTGAAGTGAACAACTCAGAATAATCATAAATCTCACTGTCATACAGACATATGTGAACTTTCTTTTGAAAACTTCTTTCTTACTCATCTATTCTGTCTGGGATTACCCCATACTTTCCAACCTTTATCCCTTTTATGAAGGGCAGAAACTTTAAATATTTGACAAACTCTACTCACAACTCAATTACATTTTGACTAATTATATCACATGAATTTTATCCCTTTTGTTTTTGTCCAAGATTAATGCTGGAATGTCTCAGATGAGTTTATAGACAGTCTCTTTATTCATCCAAAGGGTAATGCTGAAATGAAGAAATGTATAGCACAAAGAAACTTCACTTACGAGCGTTGGGAATATGACTGTGCTGGTGATTAAAGAACAAGATCTAATCTGTTTTCAGGCCTACAGCTGAAAATCATCTTTCGTAGAAGTGTGCCTGCCAAGGTTATTGTAAAATTATCCCAGGCACCAAAGTGATGAATAGTCCCAGCGTTTGCTGTGATATGGATGCCATCCCTGTGGGGCTTCACCAAGCGGGATTTTTCATGTGGACAACTCACATGGAGGACAGATGGGAAAGAAAACAAAATTAGTTGATCTGAGCTAGAGCAAAAATCCATCTTTCCTTTGCTACCCAGATTGTGCACTTGCTTTTTTTTTTTTTTTTTTTTTTAAGACACGGAAATGTGTTCTTAAATTATACAACTCTTCCTCTTTTTCCTTTATGGAGTTATCTGAATCTTTTAAGCTGACCTTGGGTTCAGTACTGATTTGCTTTCTTGAACTTTCATGCCAGACTAATTTTAGACATGCTAAGCAACAAGCCTAATATCTATCTAAGTTAGCACAAAAATATTGTGTCTCCAGTTGCATTAATGACAGCCTTAGTCCAAAGCTGAAGACAGGCAGCTCTTAACAGCAAAAAAAGTTTCAAATGGAAATGATCACTCAAGCTTAGCTTTGTGAAAGCCCAACTAATGATCCAGTCAAAGAGCAACAGAGACATTTAAGAGGCAGGCAGGTTTCCCAGGAGCTAGTCCTGAGATGATACCAACAATCCAACTGACAAAAGCACTGTAACCAGTGCCATCCATAATCGGGGCCAACTATGGTTGGGGAGCACATCTGAGAAAAATCAATTCTTAGGCATTTTTAAAGCTTGACAGCTAAAAGAAATCTCTTTGATACTTGCATCATTACGTACTGGTGACAAAGAAGGAAGGAAGGAGTTAAATTATGCTTCCATTGCATCTGCAAGTGTTGCAGTTTGATTCTGAGATAACTGAAAAGTTGCAAATCTCATACAACACATTTGCCTAAAAAGCAGGTTCTGAATAAGTTTCTCAGACTGTTTTAAATTGTTCACATACTTTTAAATTTATTGTTAACTTTACATTATTGTGTTTTGGATGTAGGAAGTATTATGCCAATAACTGTTTCACAGGGGATAGAAATGCAACAAATACTTGGTGTAGTTCTCCATCTACATTTCTCTCTTAATCAGATTTCCCAGGGTGAGAGGTTAACTTAGACAGTCAGCAGGGATGTTAGGATTATTTAACTGCAATATAAGTAACACCTTAAGAACTGATTTGTCAGAATGAATTGCAGTCCAGAGTGCTTTCAGTTTTCAACTAAATTTGCTCTTGAGATAAAAGGCGCTTTTTAAAGAATCACAGTTCCTGTTCTAACCATTCCCCCACCCTCGCCTCCAAGGCATTTCTTATAACTCTGATAAAATCACAGACCAGGTGTTCCAAGACTTTCAAAATAATAAATTCCAATCTGTCACTAAAAAAAAAAAAAAAAAAAAAGTTAAACAAGTTTATAGAGGTAGTCTGTTCCAGGTGTTATTTTGAAAATGTATGCCTAATTTATCATTTTTCAGTAAGAGTTACAAGTGATAAAGATCATGTAAATACTCTGTATTAGAAATAAGCTTTCATTTTGTCATGCAGATAGTACTAATGACTAAATAGACTTTAATCAGGAGATCTCCACCTCCTAACATTAGGACTGAAGAGTAATGCTGCAATCAGATTTTCTCTAAAATAAAATGCTCATGATATAGAAGCAAAAAAAAAAAAAAAAAAAAAAAAAAAAAAAAAAAAGTCATACACCGGTTATATAGCAGTTTTATAAGAACCAGAAGCATGAAAACTTTTCACAAATCACCTACTTTGGAACTGACTCTGCATAGGTTCAGTGGGTATGTCTATCAAGTGGAACGAGGCAATGGAAACTGCTAATATCTTCCATATGTGTCAGCCTTTAAATTTTGTACTATTTTGGATACAGTGAACAAACTGTTCTAAAGCAGCAGTACGTCAGATGGATGGCTGGGTTTACCTGTAGTTCCTCTTTCACTGTTTTCAGTCAGTCTTACACAGTTCTAATTCTGATATCTTGTCCATTATTTATTAAAGTATATAACTAAAAAATATTCTCAGTTTTGCTCAAGAGCTCTGAAATGTGTGCTTTGGCCTATCATAAATCAAAGAAAAGGCTATAGTTCTCAGCCATTTTGAAGTCAGGAGGAAAATCCAGGCCCCAGTTAAACAAAGTGCATGGGTACGTTTTTGAGTGCCATTCAATTCAGTGTTATTCCTTACCTGCAGAATAGGTTGCTCCATCTCTGTCAGACTCTGCAGTCTCTAAATCAAGTATGGCAGCATTTGGGGTAGCAGCATTATGCTGCAAGCAGGTACTAAAGGCTTATGGATAGGCTTCCACATGTCTATATATATATTTCAGGGGTTCCGTAAATGATGAGAGGCTGCCTCACACAAAAGTGAAAAAAACACTCTCTCCTATTATTTCCCCCTATGACACTCTAAATTCTCTCTTTTTATACCTGAATTTCTAAATTATTTTAAATTAATGATTCTTTCTTTTTTGCCCAGTCCTTCTCTGTTCCCAGACAAATACAGTAGTAGAAATTAACTGCCCTGGAATTTTCTGTTGAACTAATTTTCAGGAAAGTCATAAACAGATCTCACTGTAAACTCATTATAGAGATTACAGATGATTTTACAAAATCTTAGGGTACAATTAATATATCAATTTAGAGCAATTTCCTGCACAAAACTTGAACAGGATGAAACTGCAAATTGAACAGAAGTGAAAACTGAGTTTCCTCATTTGGTTAAAGACTATTCTTTCAAATGAAAAGACGGTCTTCCCCACAAAATATTTTGTTACAGTTTGAAACTCTAGGGAATGTTTATCATAACTTCCTTAAGCAGTAAAAGAGTAACTGAATGACTACAGTTAGACAGCATAGCTGTATTGAGGTTTCTGTGGAAAGTAAAGTAAGTGTGGAAGTAAATTTGTACTACTGACACACAACTAAGCAGAAATCTCCATTGCTTATGACTACAAGTTTCAAAA
The DNA here is from genome assembly GCA_032173965.1 of Sitta carolinensis. Taxonomy (NCBI): domain Eukaryota; kingdom Metazoa; phylum Chordata; class Aves; order Passeriformes; family Sittidae; genus Sitta; species Sitta carolinensis. The sequence goes on from CM063284.1 coordinate 89,703,776, forward strand.
CACATAAAACAGTGAAGCTTGGCAGTGTTGTAAAGGATTCTGTGTGTTTAACTTTCTTGTAGCAACTTCCCTTAAATGTGGAGTCTTTTAGAAAGGCAAGAAGATTACTCTAAATACTATTAATTTTTTAAGAATAGTAAAAGAATTGTTCTCCAAATAAGTCATTGTACTTATTAAATAGTAAGATACTAAGTTATTTTATGTTAATTGAAGGGAGATAAATGAACTAATAATCTCTTGAAACTAAAAACACTTCTTCAATTTATTATGTGAAAACAACATTTAGAAAAGTTACTACTAATTAATATTTTTAGTTGACACTTAGATGTCATATCTAGCTGTGGTCTATTATGTACCATAAGATGCTTTGTGTTGTTGCAAAATGTCTTTTACCTCTTCAAGGTATACTAGATTTCAGTGTTCTGTATTTATACTGCTTTTTTTTTTTTTTTTTCTTTTAGTCAGGCCTTTAAACAGGTATTGTTTTAAGGTGATAAATATTTGGGCACGCTGAATTTTATTTTTTTCATAATACATTAAACCTGATAGATAATGAAAAGAATTGATAACTAAGAGTTTCTCAAAATGTTTATTTTACAGCTAGAGACAGCTGGGAGGAAATGGTGGTACTGAGCTTCAGCACCAGAGAGCAGCACCATCTAAGAATTGTGATTCAAAATTTCTTCCTTGAACCCCAATCCTGTTCTGGACAAAACAGATGTACCCCAAATAGAATTTGGGGGCACAGAGTATGTAATTCTGCTTTTGGTTAACTTTTCCAGCTAACACATGTAAAGAAGGATGTCTAGAGTGCTCAACTTTTTTTAACCACTTTGATACACATCTAACACGTCCATTGGTGGAATAGCACCAGCAAGTAGCCCACGTTTTCACAGCAGAGCATATGTACAGTCTAGATAGAACATGAACAGAAAACGGATTGATAACCATAAGACCAGCTTTATACCTCAAATACATGGATTTGGGTTAGCAATATCTAGCCCTTTATTTTCATTTGTTTGGAATTTATAAATAACAATAACGTCAGAGTGACTAGCAGACATTACCGTTCTCCTTGGGAACAGTTCAGCAATGCCCTCTGGCAGTTTTTCAGCTGAGCATGGGAGCGCAAAAGAAAGTCTAAAAAAGCATGCAATTACCCCCAGGAAATAATTACAATGCAAAAAGCACTGGATGGTACAAGTGACATTCCAGTAAACGAGGTGAACTTGTATCATCACCCTGCTTTGCCTCAGGGATATTCCTGCTAAAGGAATATCAACCAGTTCCAAGAACATCCAAGGACGGAGGTGGGGCTTCACATCAGCTTTTCTGGGTCCAAGTCTCAAGGATCCAGAAGCTGTGGGCAAAGGAAACTCCTGCTAAGCCAAGCATTGACATTGTAAGTCCCAAAGGCCAGGGCAGCAAATCTTCCTAGAGGTGGGTTTTAACCACCAGGTTGGAAACCAAACCACGCCTAAAGAAGCCTTGCTTACGTATGAGACTTACCTATTCCAAACTTAATAATTAAGAGAAATATGGGAAACAAAGTGTTTTTATTTCTACTTCTGCTCACACTCACTGTCATGGAAGGAGGATCATGCTGTTGTCTCTTCTTGAACTATTTTAAACTTCAAAGTTTAACCAAATGCTGGATTTCTTTCAATTTTAACACGTTTTTTCAGCTCTGCTGAAGGAGCGTCTCTTTGTCCGCAACAGGTAGAAGCCATACACAAACCACATTGCAGAAAAAACTGTTGGAAGAGCAGATGATTAAGTTGGATGAGGCCAGGTTTCATTCAGCAACTTTCCCACTCACTACAACCTTCTAATCCAACTTAGCTAGCCTCACATGTGTACACACAAAATTTGTATTTAACCAGGTAGATTTTCTTACCTAGGTACTGTTTACAAAAGCTCTCAGAACAACAGCAGCAGCTGGTACATGATACTGTTGTTCTCTTTCTTTGCTTTCAAAATACCTTATTGCAAATGCATATTGATCACTTCAGATTTGGGATCAACTCTTCCACATTCTCTAGATGCCTTCTGGGAGTATGCAAGATAATGCTGATAGGGCAAGAAATTAATGCGCTTACATGCCTCTTCTATGTCTCTGAATTACCACTATCATAAAAATGGAATTTAACTTGAAAATCTATGATGTCTGAATACACTTTTGGCATCCTGAGGTGATCTGTACTATGCAGGCTGGTAATACAGTGCTGGGTTCTAGACACTTGGTCAAAGCAAGCTCCCCGTCTGAGCCTTCCAAGGTATACCATTGGTAATGCTCAGAGATGGGACTGCCAAAACAGGCAGATTATCTGCTTTCCAAATAAAATAAGTAAATATCCAAACATTCTTAAGTTGAAACTGTCTCCAAGCACTTTTACCTCACATAACCAGCACTTTTGGAAAGGCCCCATTGACCTTGGCAGCATATTCGAACATGGCTGAACAGTTCTTGAGCAATTTTTCCAATGAATTAGGCACAAACAGGCATGTGTCATTGGGCACACATGCAGCTTTTTCTATCTCCTCTTTCTCCTTAAAAATTAATAATTTCTCAAAACTGCCGTGCAAAGAATGTCACAAGAAGAATGTCCTAGTATATTACTGGCTCATGTTTGGGATGTGAAATTACTTAGCTAGATGCTCTGCAAACACCGCAGAGTTGGGTTCTGACCAGAGACCTGTTAGTCAGATGCATTTATCTTTTCTGACATTCATCTTAATCACAGAATTATCATAAACTGCATGTGTGAACTGACTGTGCATACTTCCATTACCAAAGAAGGAAAACTTATGAATTTGGAAGGACTGACACAGAATATTAAACTCAGTCAATAACTTTTAACAAATGTAAAAGCTACGCCAGTGAAAGCAGAGAATAGTGATAAATGTATTACCTACTGTGTATGAAGCCTATCTATTCACTGGTTTTAAAACACTTTAGGAAAGTGCACAAAGATCATCCCAGTTTTGAAATTTAATCTCACAGAAATCTTCACCTCTTACTTGATTGCTGGGAGATTTCAAAGATTTTCTCTTTTGCCTGACAATTGGTTGTCAGACAATAATAATTCAGTGCTATCCTTTCCTTGACTTTTGTGAAGTATCAGCATTATATTGATGATGTTGCACTGACAAGTACCCCCTACTTGGCTGCCTTTCTCCATTTCCTTACCTGTCTCATCAAGTGCCATTTTTCACTCACCTCCATTCTGTCCACCAATCATTCTTTTCTGCATCACTCCTTAACTCACAAGACAGCCTTCCTTATTTCATTACTTCATCTTTCTCTCCTCCTCACATACTTATATTTCTTCTTTTCCCCCATGGGTCATATGAAAAAATCTAAAAACTTGAGAGGATGGAGATGGAGAGAATAAAAGATGTTGTTTAAGGTGGCATCTCAACTAGAAAAAAATTTGACCCATCCTTAGTTTTCAGCACACATCTTTTTTTCACAGTGCTATGACTGGCATGAAACATAACCATCTGCTGCCATGAAAATCTCCACTCACCATTCCACCTTGTTCCTTCTCATTTCCCATGTAGTTAACATATTCCAAGAGCTTTCTTGCTTTCACATCATGCATTATAGATACAGCTTTGGGCCGCTATGAAAGTCATCACAACTCAACCAAAACATGACAAAATCCCTAGTTCGGTGCTTTTATCTGCAGATGTCAGGACACAGTACAAAGTTTAATGCCATTATCCCACTTCACAAAGGAAAAGGCCAAGAAAGAAATTGAGTAACCCAACAAAGCAGTAGCAGAGCCACAAATGTTGACCATGTCCTTTGAGTTTTTTACCTGTCCCCTTGTGCAACACAAGGAAAGTAAGTCACCTACAGCCTGAATGGAAGTCCAGTCCTCTTGATGTTACACCTTCAGTTGGAACTTCAGCAACACAAATAATGTGGCACTGGATTTAATGTGGAAATTATAATGGGCATTTAATAATGCTTTCTTACTTCCATATAATACTTAAAAAGGAAATGTCTATATAGTTCTGCTTTCTTATTGTTTAGAAAATATCCAACAAAACATAAGATCAATATTAAAGACTAGCTAGACACAAAGAAGGTTTTAATGAAATGGTTAAAATAGAATAAAGCCATTTTTCTCAGTGACATGCTAAACTAATAGATTTCCATGGTTATTTCAACATTTGTCTTTGCAACATTTATTTGCTTTGTTTTTAATGGGGCAGTAAGTTAGTAAACTACACTATTCCATGCTCTACTATTCATTAGCAAAAGTGCAGACAATTAACTACCTTGGAACTTTTATTTAGAATTAAGAGAGGTGGGAAACGTGAGAGCAGTTGAAAGCAAGATTTCTCAGGAAAAAAAAACCAAAACTCTTTAATGCTCTTTAATGTTTATTTCTATTTGGTTTGATGTTTATTTGTTTTTTTCCAGTTTACAGTAAGTGCCTTGTTATGGTCACATGAAAAGTTATTAGAGAAGAAAGCTTTGTAAGGTTTATTTGTTCCAACAAAAGCCAGGGGAATTAAATAAAAACAAACTGAACATAAAATATGCAAAGATAGTACAGGTTGAAAATTAATAGCTTATTTTTAAATAGGAAATTTAATAAAGCAGTGCTGTTAGCTATTTCAAAACTAGAAAAAATGATACCTAAACATGTAGGAATGTTGGCAAGTCTTCCTACCTGAGCTGGAGTGTGAATAACTGGTTATTATACTTGTATTTTCTTTATTTTCATTTATTCCTCAGAATGAACTAGATGACAGTGTTATTCTACTATGCAACTGGAAATATAATTTTCTTTTCAAAATATACCATGGCATCAATAATATAGATTTTTACTGTAGGATTTTCAAATCAAGGTTCACTGTGTCTGTAATTGCATCACGTAAACCTAAACATCCACAGCTCAATGTGGGTAAACTCTGAAACAACTTGGAACTCCAAAACTCATTTTTTGTTGCTGTAATATACTGAAGGAATTAACATTAAAATGATGCTCCAAATAAAAGGTTCATCTCCACAATAGGTAATTGTGATTAAACAGAATGTAAGATCAACCTATAGGCTCAATATAAGTAGTATAATGATAGCAGAGATGCTTGAATTTTAAGTGTTCTCACTGAGAAGATACATTTAGTGTGACAGTCGCTGTGGCAACTACTCAGTTTCAGTGCATACTTGAGTATACAGTTATGTAAAAGTTGTTGATGCATGAGAGCTCACTGTCACAGCCTTACAATGTCTATTTCATGTAATCATTTTATTTCATTCTTACATGGAAAGAAATTTCAAGTTGTAATGTTTATTTGTCCTATAATTTGTGTTAGTTTATGAGTGGTATTAAGATCTTTTAATAGCACTGTGCAAAGAACAGTCACACACAGAACTAATGATGAGAGAATAAAAGGTTTCACTTAATTGTCTTTGCATCCTTGGCATTTTTCTAGATTCTTGACTGTCTAAGAAAATTTGTGGATTTAAAATTATTGTTAATTTCTTGCTAATTATCACTGGGAGATTTATTCATTTTTTCAGACAAAGTTTTGCTATGGACTTTCCCATTTGAGTATATATACAGCTTAACAATTTCTAGAAGATATAAATTTTATAAATATAAAAATTACTGGTCATTAGATGTGTCATATATCTATCATACAACATCTATGGTAACTTTGCATCTGGGAAGAGAGTTGTGCTCTTCAGGGGAATTGCTTAAAAAAAGCGAGATTAATGAAAAAGCAAAAGTGGCCAGGGAATCTCAGAAAATACACAGAAATTTATAGAAGTCTAATATGAAGACATCATAGAGGTCCCCTCATTGGCAACATAAATAATATATTCATCTGAAACATTAATTAATTTTTCAAAATAAAACCTTTTTTTAAATTCGACAATCAAGAAAGAGTTTGGTTTAAGGTATAATGAAAAGTACTTCTGAGAAGTGCCAGCTGAAGTGCATGAATACTCTTCCTAAACACCAAAGTGAAAAATTTCAAAAAACCCAAAGCCTTGTTTCCTGTTATGTATTAAACTCATAAGGGAAGCATTGATTCTACACCAGAGAGGACACATCCAAATTTTCTTGTCTTACTGTTACCATTAGTGGCAAAGTGGTGTTTACTATGTCAACTTTGAAGCTGAATGTCATGGGATGCCAAGTGGCTTACAGCATGCGGTAGACTCAACAACATAGTCCTGATGTTTGAGTTTTCATTACAGAGATGGGTGATGGAAGTTTTCTAAGAGGGAGGAGGGTGTAAGAGTCTTCCCTAACCATGTAAGAAGCTTACAGATACATTGAACTGTGGCATCCAACCAGAATGAATGCAGATTTTTCCTGGCTGATACACTTCTTGTCTGTTGCCTAACAGTTTAATTTTAGGAGTTTAGGGAGGGGCAGGAAGAATGGAGTAAAAGGAAAGGGAAAACTCAGCCCTATCTGCTCTTACACAGCTATTTCCTGGGAACAGCCTGAGGGCAGCAGCCCTGAGGAGAAAAACTTGGGAGTGGCAGTGGATGAGAAACTCAACATGACCTGTCAACATGCTCTAGCAGTCCAGAAAGACAACAGCATCCAGGGCTGAACCAAAAGAATCATGGCCAGCAGATCAAGAGAGGTGATTCTCCTCCTCTCCTTTGCTCCTGTGAGAGCCCTCTTTACTGAGTCCAGCTCTGAGCTCAGCACAGGAAAGCCACAGGCCTGTTATACCAGGTCCAGAGTAGGATCACAAAGACGATGAGAGGCCTGGAGCACTTTTTCCACAACAAAAGACTGAGACTGTTGGTGCTGTTCAGTCCACAGAAGAGAAGGCTCCAGAGATATCTTAAAGCAGTCTTGCAGTACGTAAAAGAGTGCTTACAAGAGAGTTAAAGAGGAACATTTTAAGAGGACATGTAGTCATAGGACAAGTGGGAATGGCTTTAAGCTGAAGGAGAGTAGATTTAGTAGATTAGATAAGTTATAAGGATGTGTTTAATAGAGTAGATTAGTTATAAGGATGATATTTTTCACTTTGAGGGAAATGAGTCATTGGAACAAGTTGCCCAGAGAGAATGTTCACACCCTGCTCTTGGAAGTGTTTAAGGCCAGGTTGGACAGGGCCCTGAGCAACATGGTTTAGTGGAAGGTGTCCCTGCTGACGGCTGGGGCTTGGAAGCAGGTGATCTTTAAAGGTCCCTTCCAATCCAAACCATTCTGTGATTCTAGGAACACACCCACATCAGACCGCTCTGAATGAGTGTAGGCATAGCCAGCCATTCAGGTCACATTTCCTCCAGCTCTCCTACCCTGCTGCCTGAAGCCAGCTCCCTTCATAGTTGTGTGGTCTACCTCAGGTTCAGCTCATCCCAGCTATGTATGTGTACCTGCTGCTCAGTGCCAGAGTTGTGGAAAGATGGTGGAAAGAGATGTGGAAAGTAGTGGTAGAGGTCTGGAAAGCAGGGACACAACCCGAGGCTATGTTCTGGAGAAACTAGCAGTCTCATTCCCTAGTGCTGCCCCAAGGAAAAGACGCCTGTCTACTGCCTCCAGTGCCTCTCCCAAGAGGCATACTGTGGAGCAGGTACGGTTTAACAAGTTATAAAATGTATAGTGATGAGGGGAAGGCAGAGAACATAAAGTAAATCTGCAAGAAAAGAATTTCATATCCTTTAGTTCTTATTGCTTACCCTCCGGTAATCTCTGAAGCTCATAAACTTTCCAGAAGGCTATGCCATGTTTGAATGCTTTGACATATTAGATACTGATAGGTGGGTTCAGTACCAAGAGCTTCAAATTCTTATGATCTTCTAAAGCTAAGATTATAATAACTTATTTTCACAGATGCCTGAAACTTTTTGTGTTGTACATAGTAGTTCTTATTAATTTCTTCAGTCATCTCTGTTTAGAAAAGGAAACATAATCTGAAATTCTGTGCAAGACATAGATTCTTGTGTAAACAGGACTCTGTTATTTACTCTACTAGTAGTCATGGCACCATGTTTTTGTAGTAGAGACATGAGATATACTTCATGATACTTCGGATGGATCTCTGTTGCCTCACCTTCCTGGATGGTGAAGGCAAAAGAGAACCAAGCAGAAAGCAGACCTGAATTTCATTAGTCTAGGCAGAGACCAGAGAAGATATTTATATTCCCAGCAGGGGACTTCTATGGGATCTGAAGCCAGCCCCTCAGATGCTGATCTTTTCTACTGTGTTTCCTCACTACTTTTCAGCAAAGTCATGCTAGAAGAGTGACAAAGGTCACACATGCACACAAACTGAAGAGTATTCCTTCTCAAGGAATAGCTAGTATAATCCCTTCCCTGCTATAGATTTAGGTGGAAAACTTCTCCCACCTCAGACACTAGAAAAGCATAATCTGCAGCTGCTTGGCTGTTCTTCGCCCATTTGGTAAAAGCTCACATATATTGTCACCAAAATTCTGTGGACACAATAGTGGTTTTCCTAATACATGGACTGCACTCCCATGCCCAGGATACACAAAGATAGCAGAGTCATCAAAGTCCTACAGCTAACACAGCGCTGATCGAAAGGTAGAATCATTTTGGTTGGAAAAGACCCCCCAAGGTCATCCAGTCCAATTGTTAATCTAGCACTGTCAAGTCCACCACTCACCCAGGTCTCTAATGTGCCTCACCAGCACCAAGAACAGGGTGATGACCATTTTCCCAGTCCTGCTGTCCACGCTATTTCTGAGACAGGCCATTGCCCTTCTTGGCCACCTGGACACATGACTGGCTCATTTGCATCTGGCTGTCAAACAGAATTCTCAGGTCTTTTTCTGCTGGGCTGCTTTCCAATCACTCTGTTCTCAGCCTGTAGTGCTGCACAGTACTGATGTGATCCAAGGGCAGGACCTGGCACTTTGTCTTGTTGAACCTCAAACTGTTGGCCTTTTCTCATGAATCCAGCCCATCCATGATCCCTCTGCAGCACCTTGCTGCCCTCCACCAGATCAACATTCCCATCCAAGCTGGTGTCATCTGCAAATTTACTGAGGGTGCACTCAATCCCCTCACCCAGATCACTAACAAAGATAATTATCAGGTTTGGCCCCATTACTGAGCCCTGGGGAAAAACACTTGCAACTAATGGCCAACTGGGAAACCACCAACCATAGTAAGTGGTTTCAAAGGCTTTACTAAAGTCTAGATAAAGAATATTCATAGCCTTTCCCTCACTCCCAGAGTGGGTCACCTTGTCATAGAAAGAGATTGGGTTATTCAAGCACAACCTACTTTTCCTAAATCCATGCTGGCTGGGCCTGATACCCTGGTTACCTTGTATGTGCCTCATGCTGCTGCTCAAGGTGATCTGTTCCATGACCTTCCCCAGCACTGATGTTAGCCTGACAGGTCTATAGCTCCTGAATCATTCTTCTGGCCCTACTTGTAGGGTCTCTTTTGCTTCTGCAGGGTCTCCAAGAGCTCCTCTGCAGGATGATGTGACACAGCTTTTCTCTCTTTTTTTTCTTCAAAATGTTTCTTCCAGACTGACTTTTCAGGAGAAGTATTCACCTTGTGCTGCCTTTCTTTAGTGATTATCAATGTCTTTTACTGTTAAAGATTCTCCACAGTTATAAGGTTGAATCTGTTTTCTCATGAGTAACCACCAACAGATCATTAGGACTACCATGTTTTCTACATGGATATATGACTCATGGCCAAGAAGCTGTGAAGGAAAAATAAATAAAATTTAAAAATAATCTTCACCCTTGTAACTAGTGACAGGACTTGAGGAAGCAGCATGAACTGAGTCAGGGAAAGTTTATGTTAGAGATCAGGAAAGGTTTGTTACCTAGAGAGTGGTTGGGCACTGGAATCAGAAGGGGTTTATCTCCAGACATGCTCCCACCAGCACACCAGTGGCACAATATTTAACCCTTCTGTAACAAAAGAGTTTGACCTGCTACATAACACTCAAGTCTAAGACTCCCCATACTTGGAAAGGCTGTCTGCCAGAAGAGCCATGTCAAACTTCCTACCACCTTTGCAGTGATCTCCCATTTTGTCCAACCATTTGTGATTTTCCAGCAAGGTCCTCTGGAAGGCTTTGTGAACAATTGTTACTGCTGTGGGATTGATAGCCTGCTTTAGTTTTCTGATTTTCTTAACTTATGCCATTCTAATGATAAAATATTATTTCATCTGTCTTTCAGTCCTGAATTAGATAATGATTTACACTAGCCTACAGAGCATGAAGGAAAAGGCCTCATGAACATACTATTCAACTGAAGAGTGATGTTATAATTAAGAGAACAGTTTGAAACTTCACAGAACTTAATTTAGCTCTTAACATTCCAGGACTTTTTTGATTTAATAATATTTGAAAATATTTACTGGTTATATTGCTTGTATCTATTGATAAATCTATTAGCAAAAATTGTTTATTATTTTGAACAAGAAATTGCTACAATGTTTAGTGAGAAATTGAACTGAGAAACTGCTTCAGTTTAAGAAAGCTACATGTTTTTTCTGATCTTCCTGAAAGCAAAGAAATCTGACAATGAAACTACATAATGAAAGGCTTAATCATTACTATCCAATACACCCACACCTGAGGCCCTAGGCTGGAAACTGTGAAAAAAGGGTGTAACGTGCAGGTACGCCAGTCATTGCTAAGACTGTTACAGGCAAGCATGCTGCAGAACAGGCCTACTTGGGTGGTCATATGAATAAATCAAATCCCTGGAACTTTTATGTTTGCTGCTCTAGAGTTTGACTACAACTGCATCAGGATGCAGAAAAATTGGGATGGTTTTGTCACTGGGGCATTCACTTTATCATGCCCCTACATCAATGAACTGTTGTCAAAAATGGCAGTGAAGGTTTTACACATTATCATAGGCACAGCTATGCGAATGACTGTCCTCTAGTGCCATTCAGATGTAGAACTAACTCAGTGTATGGAAGTAAATGCTTTATCCAGCATAAACCATGGAAGATTACTGCAAAATTCCTTCAAGGTATCAGGTTGGGAAGTTCATGAGAAAATGTAAAACACTTTAAAGATTTAAAAGTTTTCCAGTCTAGTACTCCACCAAGTTATTGTATTGGCACTTTAATAAATAAAAACAAGGCAAAATCAGTGACTTATCTCAAGTGAATGTATTTCAGTGCAACTTCTTTCAACACGCAGAACCCTATTCACTGACAAACCTTATTGCTGATTATTTTTCTCATGGACCAAGGTCTGTGAAGAGTTGACCAGCTCATCAGAAGTGTGTAGCTGGATATATTCATGTGGCAGCCAGTCCAAGGAAACAGTGAAGCTGTTCTTGCAAGAAATGAATATACTACCAATAGAACTAATAATTTGAGTGTAAATGTCCTGCTGTCAGCATGTGTCATCATGTGAGCATCCTCTCTCCTCTCCTCTCCTCTCCTCTCCTCTCCTCTCCTCTCCTCTCCTCTCCTCTCCTCTCCTCTCCTCTCCTCTCCTCTCCTCTCCTCTCCTCTCCTCTCCTCCCTCTCCTCTCCTCTCCTCTCCTCTCCTCTCCTCTCCTCTCCTCTCCTCTCCTCTCCTCTCCTCTCCTCTCCCCCTCCTCTCCTCCTCCTCTCCTCTCCTCTCCTCTCCTCTCCTCTCCTCTCCTCTCCTCCTCTGTGCAATATTGAGTTACTTTGCACCAAACTCACAATGGCTGTTCTGGGTTGGTCCATGCTACTGCTCCGTCTTCCTTGCTCAGCCTGCAAATCCTTCACTCCCTTATGACCGCGCAGCCTGCAAAATACCTTATGTCAAGACTACTTCTTTCCATCAGTATCTACAGGACTAGATTCTTGGAAATCAATCTCCTCCTACTCCAAACAGTAGAATACAAAGTAATAAATAGGAAGAAAATTAGATACTTGCCTTCTAAACATCCATATTAGCTGCTGTATTACATATTGCCTCTCTGCTACAAGAAAATATATACATCCCAGATGATATTTTATTGCTGATCTGTATGGATAGGAAAATGTTTAACATCCTTTCATGCAGCTGGGTCTGCATGAAGGCAAACAGTAACTCAATTGTTAGCATTTTGAAGTACAGAATATTTACATTCTAATAGCAACCTCATTGTGATATTTATGGCTGACTACAATAGCATTAAAGGGTGTTATTTCCTTCTTTTACAGGCTTTTTATATTCATATGATGCAAAAGTTTCTTAAAAGCTTTATAATGGAAAGACCCTTTACAATCTCTCAGCTATAGGCTATTACAAAAAAAAAAATGCAGTTGTTTTATATCTTGAGAACGTAGAGGACACTGTGATTGTGACATATTTTGGGACAATTTAAATTTCAAATACATAATTGCAGATTTTAAGAATGATGTTTCCCTGTGGTAGCTTGTAACTTGAATGTTGCTGAAAAATGGAAGTCAGTGGCCAGTCCACCCACCACTGATGCTGTAACTCTCAGATCATAAGTGTTTCCATTCTGATGATTTATTGAAATTCCCTTGTGAATTATTGAAAATAATGGCCAAATTAGTAAACAGTTGATAAAATAATATTAGAAAAATAAGCAAAAGACTCTCAATTTTATGGCCACAATTTCATTTACTGTAACGTATATTTGAAATTTAGAGAGACAGTAACAATCAGGTATTTGGAGTAGTCAAAAGGTTGTACAAGAGCCACTTATGAGTAGAAGGGTTCAAAAAGTTCAAGTGATTTTTAAAATGAGATCTTCAAGAATTTTGCCTTCAAATTTGAACTCCTAGAATTTGAGAATATGCATTAAATTATTCACATAAAATGGAAGCCAGAAAGATAATTAAATGGGAAATTAAATCAAACCTTATGTCAGAAGCATCATAGTAATGAGATCATATTTATTCCTTTATTTCCTCCTGCTTCAACTCCTTCCTGAAGTTCTCAAAGGAAGCAAATAAAAAACATGTTCCAGCAAACTTCTGTGGTTTTAGATACAGGGACATTCAGCTGGCTGAGCTCTTCCATGCATTCATGCCACAGATGTGCTGTATTATTCTTCTTTTGTGTTAATCCAAAAACATTTTTGTAAACCACCAGTACATAAAATATTATGACACCATCACACCGGAATAGCAAAACGGCCATGATCTGGGTTGGTGTCAAGATCGAGTTATCTTAATTCTCTGTTCCTTCAAGTCAGGAATATAGCACAGTAGAGAGAGTACATCAGTCTTTATGTCCTCTCTGCATTGAAAAGAGGTATTTCCTCTCCAAGATCTCGTTCATAGACATGAATAATAAGAGGGGTCCATTACAAACCAGAAAGATATACGAATTGTCTACTAGTGACGTTCACACATGTGGTTCTTCCTAACACAAGCAGGATTTTTCTGCTTTACTCACAGTATTTGTTGAGGATGAGTCAACAAGAATTAGAAAAGCTAGTAAATTCTGATCTGCTTTTTATAATAATAATAATATTATAGCAATTTTTACTGGAAACTTACATTCAAGTGTCTTCTGACATTAAGATGGATTTTTTTTTGTTAGTTTTAATAGAAGAATAAACTAAGTAATACAACAAAGTCTACTACAGGAAGGGGACCCTTATTAAATCAAAATGGAACTTCATGTGTTTCTGACTGTTTGAGCCTGAGGCTTCTCCCAGGTGCTAGTAATATATTGGCAGCCAAAGTCAGGCAAAAGTTCAAGAAAACACTTCTCTTTTAAAAATCTGACAAGCAAAACCCAGTTACTGTTTTGAATAAATGATTTATAGCCAGCTTTCTTAAGAACAGTTATCTGTCAACGATATTTTTCTGTGGGTCCACCTCTTGAAAAATCTGTTCATTAGCTGCTTTACCTAGTAGTGAACCACATAGTGAAATACAACTCTTTTTTTCATTTACATCATAGAACTTTTTTTGCATGATTGTAATCACAAAAAAAAACCCAGTTACTCAACCCTGGCAGAAAACCTAACTTCTGCACTTCAATGCATCCCTGATCAATTTTTCTTTCTTTTGACTTTTACTGTTGTGATCTCTATTTTGCTGAAGTATGCAAGAAGTCTGGCTGAACGACCATTTTCCAGCCTTCACCAGGAGACAGTTTTGGCTGTGAGACTTTCTTAATATACTTTTCATAGTTGTTCTGTTCTCTCTTTAAGATCAAAGTTGTTTTGTTAGTTTTGGTTTTGGGTTTTTTTAAATAAAAATAAATTTAGAATGTATTGTTTCAAATTGCAAATCCTTTCTTTTTAGCTTAACTCATTTTAAGGTTACTCTACACTTCTCAAGTAATATGCAGAGGTCTCAATTTTACTTAGAATATACATACTCATATTATTTAAGGATAAGATGGTTTTAATAACACTGTGGCCAATCAAGTATGCTAAAAATCATCATAGGAGACACAGTTAATAGAACAAAAAGTTAAACATAAAATAAGGAATGCTTGGAAATTAATTTAGTTCACTTATACATGCAGCCTATGATTTCACGACTTAATAATTTTATTATTAAACCTATATAAGTCACAATTAGATTTTCACAGGAACAGCTATTATTAAAAAAAATAATTAAAATAATCAATCACCTCTGAAGTTTGTATCTTGTACAGAGATAAAGTTGAGATGTAAATGTTGGCTCTCTAAGAAACAGGGTCCCAAAACTGTTTTCTGTGCTTTGATCACACTTCAAAATGGAGGAAGAGACAGTATACAAATTCACTGTATTGAACTGCATTTTGTGTATGAAGAATGTGGATATCTTACATAAAGAGAGAATTCTCAGAACTCTAAACAGCAAGCATATCTAGGGCATATTTTCAAGAAAAAGTAAATACAGCTCTTGATTTTTAGTCACTCTGCTTCCTTTGTTCAGCTACTGGTCATTCATATTTATGCTTTCTTCTTGCAATTTAAAATCTTAGAAGATTTCAAAAAAGTCTAAAAGACTTAGAAAGTCAAGAAGAATAATCATGGACAGGTTATAGTTCACACTGCCATGTACATCTAGGCCATAGCATTTGCAATACAAAAGCCTTCCGCTATTATTAATATTAGACACATGTAGTAATTCTTTATTCTCTTGATTGGGTTAGATTTTAGGGCAGGAAAGACTCCGTATAATTCCTATAAAGTGACAGAGACTTATTGGAAAATTTAATTTTTGTTTGAGTTTTTTTGCATTTTAAAGGATGGCACTATTTCACAATCAGAATCCTACAGTCCCATTTAAAGGATCTGTGACACAGTACAAATTTCTGAGAGACAATTTTTTAAATGCCAGTATAACTAAACTGCATTACATAAACTGCCTTCTCTAAAATAAGAGACATAACACTACAAAAGTAGACAGGAGTAGGCAATATGTGGAAATAAATATTAAAAAGGGAGAAAATCTAAACTTAGGTGCAAAAGTATTACAGAATATTTCACATCCTGATTAAATGGAGACCAGATTTAAAGTACAGTGATCTGATTTCCAACTATCTTTCTTTTCTCTTATCTTTTTTTTTTTCCTTTGAAAAGAAAGTGTTTGAGAACTCAGTTGGGAATGACATACAATAATGCATACATGAGTGTAAAACCAACTTAATCTTTCACATTTGTATATTACTGGGTTAATGTGCTCAGTGTGTGTTTTCACCCATTCTTCAATCCACCATAAGACGTTTTTCTAGAAGAAATTACACATGTAAAATATATGCCAGAAGGACTGGATTACACTATGATAAAGTACTAAGGAGATATTGCTCAGTATTACCATATGTATCACTGGGAACTGGTTTATGAGACTTCACAAAAGCAATCAAGTAAATGAAGGAAAGAACTTCTTTTCAAATAGTAGATCTTTCCATAGACAAAATAAATTATTCAATTGAAACCATTTTCTGAATTCTTGGGTTTATTCCCATTTTAAATGGCAATCACTTTTTCTTGCTGGAGATAATTTCCTTGGTCTCAATAAATTACTGAAATGCATTTTCATACATACAAAGGTGGATATTGAATTTTCTCAGTCCCACAGATTTAGCACATATCTAGCAATTTACAAGATGCTTTTTTTAACAAAAACCCAATTCATGTTTATGTATGGTTGATGAGCAGAACACCATCAGTTTACATACTATCTGTTTAAAATCATTTTAGTCTGATAAGCTGAATTTATAATAGCAATCGATGCTTTTCCTAAATAAATAGATCATATTCTGACTACAAGAATGAAAAATGGACTGATATAGTCAGTTAATTCTGGGTACAACTTTTTTGTATCCTTTCTTTTCTGCAAAATTTGTTACAGGATATAGTTTGCCTGAATAATAACAGACACATTGAACTACACTCTTGCCACTATGTCTGATGAGAAAAACACACAAAGGGATTCTAGTGCTCAAAACTCCTTCAGTATAGGATTCAAGAGATTCGTAGCTAAGACAGCTTTCCTTGACTTGATTCCACTGAAAACCCAATCACTGGATGTGGAACCCTTCTATACCAGAAATAAATCCTGGAAGAAGTTATCCTCTTGTACAGAGCAACTGAATTCCACTGCTAATTCATTCGTACACCCCATTGATGAGATTCACTTGATTAGGTGCACAAAAATTAGATAAACTTAAAAAAAACTCCAATATTTGTTTTTTTGAACTAGCCCTACTGCTACTTACTAAAACCTACCATAAGTATTGTGCTTTCCTGATGTGTGCTAGCTGTCTTGTACAGATATGAAAAACCTGTGCCTTGGAGGAGGAAGAACAAGTAAGAGTGAATGATGTTCCTTCATATGGAATCATACGAAAGATCTCTGAAATGTCTTGGGAAAGATCACTTTAAAATCCATGAGACAAATAGAACTGAAAGGCGTTTCAGAACTTCTACTAATAAGCTTGAATTTAATCATCCTCCAATGAATATCCTCGGATTTTTTTTTTTTAAAAAGAATATTTTAAAATATGAGATAACCATGGAAATATTTTAAAACAGTAAGAGAATTTTTGAACTGTGGGAATCCACGTGGTTGGGCTGGATAGTGGGCCAGCCTTCAACAAAGGCACCAACCTGAGGCCTTGGGAAGTGGGATGTTAAGAAAGGAAACACCTTGTTAAGTTAGGGTGAGAAGAATGGAACTGAACAGACTCATAGGAGTTGTTAAGTAGACTAGGCTGTTCCATATTAGGAAATACTTCTAGTTCTCACAGTAGATTGGGTGTTAGCATTTTCCATATTTTGCCAGGTTCTGGGTTCTTGTTTGTCATTGGACTCTGTACCCTCAACCCTATGTTATATGTTGCTGTTCACCCCATTGTCTGGGTCTTTGGAGGATAACCTATACTGAGCTCAGATTCTATACATTTGTTGTTTTGCCAGTTCATTATTAAAGTTATTTTTTCGTGTTACTCCATCATACCCACTCCATTATTTCTTTTGCCACACCACTCCTGGCTAGTCCAGTCCTGAGGTCATCGACCCTGCCATGACATAGAACATTTTACACAAATTTTAATTTGGTTCTTGGTTCCTATTATAATCAAATATTCAAACTGTTTCATCTCTGCCCTGTAAACAGTCCAGCGAAAGCAAAGGAGGAATCGTGGTCATGAAATATAAAAACTACCAAAAGAAACTTGAAAAAAAATAAGGGGAAGAAAAACCCCACAACGCTTTTCACTGTTTGTTTTTTTCTGCTGGGAAAGATGAAGACTAAGATAATTTTTTATTAAATCATTTGAACAAATAATTTCCTCGCTCTTCTCTCCTGGAAAAGAAGATAAGATTTTAAATAATTTTTTTAAACTGAAATAAGTTTCATTTAAATCCTGCCAGTTCTGACCAAACTATGATGAAAGTACCAATGAGAGAGAATGCATTGTTTTTAAATGGTGAAAAACATACCTCTCAGCATTATAACTAGAAAAGAGAATATATTTCCTTTATACACTGTGGTTTATCCCCAGCACATTAACATGTGGAGCTGGGGGCTGGGAAGGACCATTAGTCTGATTTTGTTATTTTGCCATATATCTTCAGAAAAGCTGAAGCTAGGCATCCAGGAAATAGACCCACCTGTGATTTGTCCTGGCTCCACATCCCAAATCTCAGGGGAGTTTGTGGTCTCCATAGTCTCAACAAACACAGCTGGGTGCTGCTTTTGGAGCAACTAGTGAAACTGGCAATAGGGGAATAACACAGAAAATAGAAGACCTGCAGCAAGCGTGCAAAGTAAGAGACATGATGTGAAGAGCACAAAGAGACGAGCATCAGTGAGTGATACTGAAAGAAGTGACTGATAAAAAATTTTTCATTTCAACCAAGGGTGTATGTGGAGTCTTTCCAATCAAAGAAGTCAGAGGTTGTTGCAGGATGGGACCTGCAACACAGAGACATGGTGGGCAGGAATTACTTTTACACCTGACAGACTGCATTTGCACATTCCAGAAGTTAACTTCTAGGTAATTCTCTTCTGCACTTGTAAATCTTCATATGAGACACTGGATGCCTTCTGAAAAAAGCACTGTAATATTGAAGCATTTTTCAACAGCAGCCATGTCATGCCTGGAGTGTACAAAACTCACAACGGTGTAGAGAAAACAGTTATGATTACAGATAATTCTTGCTTTTGTTTTACTGAAGATCATGCCTTGATATTTATATATTCCAAGATATTCATAGGCAGCTTCTCTTAAAAGCAAATGATGATGGATGCCAACATGAACTCAGCATTTGCTATATGTAATTATATCTATATATACTACTATATGTGATTATTTATGCATATATAAAATTATGTGTATATATATGTAGGTTTATATATTGAAATTAATATTCAGCAATAAAAAATAGATTCACTAGTGCCAATATTTACCTTATTTTCAGTGCATGGTGCTATTTGATATTGAGAATTTTTCTATTTGATACATGAGGATTAAAAACCATACTGGAACAGAATCCTGTATGATAAGTTTAAGAGGATTCTCAGGCTGTGGTTTGGAAACCACTGTAATGAATGCCATGAAGCAAGTCAGGCAAATTTAAAATAAAATGAAGAGCCTTGTCTATTTCATTTGCATTAGATATCTTTGTTGGTTTCAGTTATAAAAAGTGCCCTGGAACTATTATTGTTTATGTTACAAGAAGTCCCCTGGAAGAATTATGTTCTAACAAGAACCAGTGTTCACCATTCAATTTTATCAGGATTTAAACTTTGAAACTATCTTTGTGGTTAAAGAAGAAAGTCAGAACCTCACATACTTCAAGCAGAACCCTCAAGATAAGATTTAGGCCTTTGGCAGTAAGGTTTTTTCTATTTAGTAAATTATATAAGTAGCTCACCTTACTGCTTATTTCTAACACAGAAGAGCTTGTCTAGTTAAGCAGAGAACACTTTCATTGTTGTGCAAATATTTTAACCATCTCTGCAATTCTGACTGTAGCTTATGCATGATCTCATAGAAATATGTTTGATATCTTTTTTTCTTCTTTTTGGTTCCTAAAGCTTTGAATTCAAGGACTGTCAAATAGATTCTCCTATTTTTTGAAAAGGAGAATTCCGAGCTCTTTATAATCATCCAGGCCATTTTGACCTATGAACCTACTCTGAAGAAAGTGGCATTTTGATATGCAATGAATATTTTTTCGTTGGTTACTTCCATATTGTTTTATGTTGGTTACCCATCACAGACTTAAGCAGATAGTATAAATTTGAAACAGGCAGTCTAGCAATATGTCCATTCACAATTCCAAAGAGAAAGAGTATTCATGTACTTGTTAGAATATTTGGCCCTCACATTTACTTCTGGGCAAGAAGAAAGCCCAAGATTAAGTATTTTTTTTCTGAAATGTCAATGAAAATTCTCACAAACAAATGTTTCATCCATAGACCACTAAAACTTGATAGTGTTCTCAGCTATGTCTTAGGGTTTTCTCCAAGGACATCACAAAGTCATTCAGGCTGAGGAACATTAAACTAATGTTTCTTCTATTATTTTTCTAATCTTCGAGAATGGTCTATTGCCTTCAGTAATAGTTTCTTATTTCTACTGCTCCACAAATCCTGGGATGTAGGTGCAGCTTTTTGGATCTGATTGCTTGTTTCTTTGAAGTTCTCTTAAAGAAAGTAAAGTTAGATAAGCAGACTTGCTTCTTGTTGTGATGTACAAACAGCCAAGAGTTTGGCTTACACTTTGGATTACACTCCCAGGCACATGGTGCGACCCTTGGGGAGTCCTGTGCAGGGCCAGGAGTTTGACTTGAGGCTCCTTGTGGATACCTTCCAACTCAGCATATTCAATGATTCTGCAAAATTCTGCTCACTACTGAAACAAAACTAAATGGAAAGAAAAATAATATATTCAGGAACTACAGTGTCTACAAGAAATAATCTGAATTCAAAAGACACAGAAGCAGAGAGACAAGGTGACATCAAGCATGGGATTCTAGACTGTATTTTTCAATACAGATGATAAAATTCAGTTTCATTAATGCAAGTTTAAGAATTAATATCTTCATATTTGTTAATACACATTTAAAGAGCTCAGTAATCTAATTAGTCTCAATAGTCCTCATTAGCAGTTTCTCTCACAGCCATTCAGAATGGAAATAAATAGAAATGCTTAATTTAAGCACTTCTTAAACACAGGTTTTTCTACTTCTGCAGAAAAGTGCTTTGAGCTTCATCTTTTCAGGTACATCTTTATTGTCAGCAATATATAATTATCCACAATGTTGCAGTGTTTGAGCATGGACGCAAATATTTTTCTATGGTGAAAATAGTTTGGGGGAGAAACAATGAATTGGATATTTGCTGTGTGTAACTCAGTGTTAGGAAACTCCTCTGGTAAGGTAGAGATTTTTATTTCTTTGAAGAGTGGTATGAAGCCTCATTTCCACACTGTAGTTGACAATTCTTCCATGATGACAGAAAGAGTGGATTTGAACTCTGAAGAAGATCTGAACTGTACACTGTCCACTATGACAAAGAGGAGCCAGACATATTTGGACAGGATGTTGATTAGGGTTTACACTGATGCATGTAATTTCTGTGGATCAGACCATCTCACTTGTACTATTGGCAGAGGATGTCCAAGTGGCAACAAATGCATATGGACTTGGCAGCAGTCCTCAGGCTCAAATCGTCAGACATTTAGATTAATCCTGCCTTCCCTATGTTGGAGTATAACCAGCAGACAAGAAATCTATAATGAAGACAGCTACAATCTGCACCAGTAACTGACCAGTATGTACTCTGCTCTTCAGCAGATCCTGAGAGCTGGGCTAATGACAGTGTATGATTGATAATTACATCTGTTCTTTCTCTTCTGTCTGCCTGTTCAGCACAAAGTGTCTTGGCTCTCTGCGAAGACAGGGAGAGCTTACTTTTTACATGCAGCCGCACATGTTTTCAAAGGTATCATTTCTCCTACTGGAAGGGTATAACATTCTGATGAAGTCATTGACATACAACCTGAAATATGACACCATATGGAATCTGTTCTTTAGATTTCACGCACTTGTCACAAGAATGACTTGTGACTTTCTGTTAACTTCTGTTTTCAGACTTGTCAGTCTTAAAATAAAGTACCAACCCAGTGGTTTCACTGCTTGCACCTGATTTAAAATGTCTCTATATTGCATCGTTTGAATTATCTATTAGAAAAAAAACATGGTGCTATTTGGTCAAGTATGTTCAGATTCTTCTGTTCCACAGTGTAAGACTGCAGGCTGATAGGCATTTATCACTTCAAAAGAATCTCTTGTAAATCAGACTGAACACTAAGACCAGCCACCTAATTTATCATCAAGTACAATCAAAGATTACAGTTCATCAAAAACCAAGAGCAAAGCTGGTTTTCTATAGGTTTTTTCATAGCTCTCTTAAATTAAAAGAGGCTTCCTTCACTTTGATAATATGTAAATAATAAATAAAAGTGTCTGCTTATGCTTTTCTTACTAGCTTCTGTAACAACCCCGTGGTGATGAAAACAACTATCATCTGCTAACTTGTATAACTGGGATGGTTTTAAGAACTCTGAAATCCTCCTTCAAGGCATAACTAAATGTCAACAGAAAGACATATTTCCCACCTACACAAGTAGGCTCATAAATTGTGATTGGAGAAATACTTGGAGTATATTTGTTCTCACTGACAAGAAATTCACAGCCTTCCTATGAGTAGATCAAAAAAGAAAGAAAGAAAAAAAAAAATGTTTGAAAGATCGAGGTATATAAAGCAGGACTTAGGCAAGAGGCTGTTATGTCTTCATCTGTGGTTGAATTTGCCACCACCTGAAGACCTCCTCTCAGATGTCATTAAGACCACTTTGATTGTGGTGGATGACCTCAAAGTCTGTAAATTACACAGTTGCATAGTTACCTAGTTATTCAATCCATCTATAGGAGTATGATCCCTCTAATATGACATTGGTCACTGTTGAGGTTCCTTGAGTAGTCTCAACTGCCCTTGATGTGCCTGATCCTGTTGGTTATTTGGAGCATCTGTTCTTGACCCATCATACTCACAGCAGCCATTGCTACTGCCTCTGCAAATAGAAAGACATAAGCCACTTACTGTGAAGAACATGCTACTGCTACTTTGTTTTTCATAGTAATGGCCACCCACAACATGCAAGCAGGCATTGTCACTCCACTTCAGAGGACTCCAAACTTGTGACTTTCAGATGCCAAAGCATTCTGTTTCTTACCTACTTAAGCTTACAGGCAGTCAGGCTGGAAGGGAAAAACAAGACATGTTTATTTTCCCTGGCATCATGGAAGATACAGGAGGAGAAAAAAAAAAAACAAACCTACACTACATAAAAGAAGCATAATAAGCATTATAAACCAGCAACTAAGAAAATAGGCTAGAGACAAGTTTAATATTTTATTATTACTGTATATTTTAACCTACTAATGCCACTTTCTTTTGGAAAAGACTTCTGAGCTCAAAAATCTAAAGGACAAAGGCTCTTTCCTCCATGATGTTATGGGAATTTCAAACAGGCTGCCTGTACTCTCAATGCAACCTTTTCTTCTTGCCAAGCCTAGAAATCCAAATGGTCTCTTTCACATGTGATTGTTTCTGTTCCTGAACCATGCTGCATGCCAAAAAACTCCCCTTCATCCCCCCTCCAAAAAACCCACCCAAAAAACCAAACGAAAACAAAACAAAACAAATAAACCTGACCAGACAAAACACAAATATCAGAAAAAAACACACAAGAGTTAAAAAACCCTTTTCACTTTCCCACCAAAATGTTGCTAATAGCTTCAAATGTAGTCACCTAATCCTTGTCACTTAACAGTTCAACGAATCAGGCCATAAATTAGTTGTTCAAGATCACACAGGAAGTATGCCATTAACTGAACCTTCTCTTCTCGTATTTGGCCTAGTGGTTTACATGACCCTGAATTTGCTTCCTAAAAGCAGCAGCAGACAGTTCACTTACATCAATACATCTATGCAAAACGGTGGTGTAACGCATTTGATTTATATGCAGAAGAAAGACTGCAGCCGTCCCTGTACTGTATCACTAATATATGTGTCCATGAAGGAAGAACTGCTCAAAGGGAAAAGAATATCCACTACACTCCCCATGAGCCCTGCTGAGAATCACAGCTATCGTGGAGTGTGTGAAGGGGATTCTTGACTACAGGAACTGGAAAGAAATTATAAAGTTAGTTTCATGCACAACTGATATACTCTTCCTGCTCTCCACACCTGCCAGATTGCTCTATCATGATCCTCAAATTTACTACTGTTAGCCAGCAAAGGTCATTTTTTTCTGAAGCTTGAGTTCTTGAATAATGATGTAAGAATAAATGTCTGGCAAAAATGACACAATGACAACATTCTGGTAGCCAGAATAAACACAGATGAATGAAAGATCCTCCACCTGAAGTACTTAATATTGTACTGTGAGAAAATTCTGCTTTTCATTTCAGCTAATTCCAAAACCTCATGGTTTCCTCAGATGATTCAAGCAAAAAGTACCAAAAAAGGCAAAGAGGATTATGAGATAAGTGTTTGTGAATCATGCCTAAAATTTCATCCTTTTCAGCACATGGTGCAGGCATATTTGAGAAAAACCTAAACTATATGAATGGGAATTTGCCTGTAGTACTTTAAAAGTGCAACAAGTGCACTTGTCTCTATCTTCTCAGTTCATAGGAAACTAGGTTTGGGTTGTACATTTACATGCAGAATTTCCTGAGAATGTTTCATGGAAGAAGCAGCAGGGTGCAATGCACATTTTCTTGCATTACTGTTTGAATTTCTTTGCTTTTTGTTTGCTTTTTATGTCACAATTAAACAGTGACTGAAGCAGGAAAATGTTCCCTTGTTCAGGATTTTAAGTTACATCTGATGCAAATACATAAAGCTGTACTATCTCTCTCCTTGCTGAAAAGCCTGATTCGCCATGTGTCTTTCCTTCCCCTCATTCCCCAAGCACCATTCAGAAGAAGTACAAGCCCAAGCATAAGACAGAAGAATTACAGGGGAAATACTGTGGTGCCAATGAATTTTCAGTGACCTGACTTTTAGGGTACTGCATGGCCACATAGATTTTAGTCCCACCTAGAAGAGGACTTTGGGGACATTTCTCAAAATGCCAACTATCATTTAGCCTAATCAGAAACTCCTGACTCAGTCACAGAGCTTCAAGACCAGGCATCCCTTGAAAGTCCTAATTCTCAGTTACTGCAAAACCCCTTCTTGAGGTGCTTTGATGAAACTAGTTCTGGATAAATATACTATCATGCATTAGTAACTGAAATTTAGAAAGATTTTTTTGTCACCAATTAAGTGATGGACATTTTGACAAGCAAATGACAGCTATTTGATATTTTAGCATTACACTTCTTTGTCTTTGGAATATGAAAGCAGATGCTCTTCTTTCAATATCCAGATGGGCATACTAAAGAATTGGATGTTATTGCACAACATATCAGAGCAGCAAAGAAAAAAGGAAAATTATTAACTAATTGCTCCAGTTTTCCTTCCCTTTGCCTAACACGAGCTTCTTCTACCAAGAAAATAATTTTCATCAATCTTCAGGCTGTGTTTGGCGCAGAAAGGTTGTACTAGAAATGTTTGATTTTAAAAGCTTTCTCTTTATTCTTATATGGGAGTTACTTTATGTTATTACTCACATATACGTGCCCAAGAATAGCATTTAATTTTAGCATGTAATGAGAAAATAAACCTCCTGTTTACTTTTGTTCACCACTAATTAGATATAATATTTTCCTCAACATTTGGCAAATCATAATTGCATAAAATTAAGGAAATTGAGAGAATGTTCATAAGGAGGCAAACACACAATTCAGTGAGAGTCGTCCTGCTGTCAGGTAAGTAAATTCCATCCATCTACACACCCAAACCAACTTCTCTCAAAACCGGTAGAAAGGCCTCCCTTTGGCCTCAGTGGCTTTTGGATCAGATCCAGCCTATTCCCATTAAAGTCAGCTCAGGACTTGAGCTAGATCATGATGTAACTGAATTAATTAGCATTAAGTTATGAGAAACTACTCTCCATTACTACAAATTACTTGTAAAATAGCCAAGCTTTACTAGCATTAATGATTTCAGCAGTGCTAGATGATAGTTTCTTTCCATGAATATTACTAATTGCAACTTTAGGGCCAAGTTTGGGCTTTCAAATTCCCATTCCCATTTTACCTTAAGTATACCAAAGAAAGTATGCCACCTCACTGCTACTATCAACTTGAGATGGGCAGAATCAACACATTACCGTGATTTGTTTTGCTGAGCCATCATGAAGTTCCCCATTCCATAGGAATTTTGCACAGCCTGAACATTCTCTGCTGTGAACTTCTAGTCTGTTTGGATTTGGTGCTCTGATTTAATACATGTAAGAGAGTTTCAAGCTGGGAATTTGATGCTAGGTCTATACTTCTGGCTCAGGTCCAGCTGTCTGCATTTGGAAACTTACTTGATTTTGGAACACAATTTTCTGGAATGGAATGTCAAGAAAATACATAATCAAGAGGGCATCATAGATAACGAGCTACAAAAACCTGTTTGTCACCCTCCTCCCACAATGGCAAGGAGCCTTCTACAGCTGCTAATTAGAAAATTAGAACACCACAAATAGATTATATTTTACTGGCAGCATAGCGTCTTCCCCCCAGTGTTTTGAAGTACTTTTTGAATTGTTTGCTGTCAGCAAAACAAGTGCGCTACCTGCGATCCTATAGACAACAAAGCCCGGCAGCAGGATTTCAGTCAGGTGATGTCACCCAGGTAAAATTGTACTGACAAGCTTTTAATTAAAGTTTTCCCACACATCTTTCTGCTGGTCCCCAGGAGCTATTATTCATTATGTGCCGACTGTCAGCCAATTGTGAGTCGGGAGGGAAGTGTTTTATTTTCAAAGCCCTTGCTGAC
The DNA here is from genome assembly GCA_032173965.1 of Sitta carolinensis. Taxonomy (NCBI): domain Eukaryota; kingdom Metazoa; phylum Chordata; class Aves; order Passeriformes; family Sittidae; genus Sitta; species Sitta carolinensis. Next base: position 89,730,121 of record CM063284.1, read on the forward strand.
AGCTAGAGAACACTTTGTTATACAATCTGTTTACTTTTTTCACACACACAATCTTGCTAAAGGGGAAATGGTCATGCAGTAGTGTTTACAGTTTATGGCAATAATTAAATGCATCTGGCAGAGCAGTAGCTGAAAGGAGGTCGGTGTGGGTGTGGGTGAAAAGCCATAAAATTCCTCCTATAAACAGTTACCTTCACCTTGCAGAGCCCCTAGCGTTTTAAGACAAAGTTTCTTTGGGAAAGGGCAGGTCTAAACAGGTGCACAGATTCTGAAATGGAAATATATGGGCCTAGCCATGTTGCACTTGATGCTAAGAAACACTGTTCAGGAATCACAGTAACACTCGTCAATGATTAGAACAGTTTGAACTTGTTATAAAACAGCTGCTCGACCTTCATGATGCTAAATCCTGAAGTACTTATCTCTGTAAGAAGAAATGTACAAGGAGAAAGAACTCTCCCCTAGATAAAGGCAGAGCCTAGTGTGGACTGCTATTTCACTAAAGGGACAGTATTTGATGCTTAATACTTACAGAGAAATAGTTCTTTCAAAATTTGTAATAGTTTAGATAGAATTCTTTTTTAAGACTGGGGATGATAAATATTTCTTTAGAGTTATTAAAAACTTTTAAATCATGGTACAAAGTTGAAAACAATGAACGCTGCATCACCTGAAGTATTTAATACTCCTGTTTTTTAAGATTAATAGGAAGTCAACAACTATGCTTAAAATGTTTGTAGATGAATTAAAGCCAGTGTAATATTTACATACAGAGGAAAAAAGAAATAGCAGGTCACTCACTGCCAGACTGTTAGGAATTCTGTGGAAGTCACTTCCACTGCAAAGCAAAGAGACTGGAAAATAAATTAATTGGTCAAAATTTAAATACCATCTTTTACTGATATTATCATAAATAAATATGTAAATTATTGAATGGATACATAGTTCTATTGTTAATGAATGAAAATATTTTTAGTTGCTGTTAAATGTCTTTAAATAATTATATTCTTAGGAAATAATTTTCTGAGATGCAAAAAAAAAAAAAAAAAAAAATTAAGGAAATTAACAAACCGGACCATTGAAATGGGCTGGTTTTGTGGTTATCAACATTAAACAATGGCCTTAGCTGTCTCTGGGCAGGGATGCAGTATGCCCACTTTAAGAGGCCTTTGCTCACCAGCATATGAACACATCAGTGCTGATTTCATTAATGGAAAGTGAAATTCTAAATACTAAAAATTCTGATTGCAAATTTCACTCACAGGTTTCACTTTGCAGACTGTGCTTTCTCACTATTATTTTATTCTTTTGGAATTTTACTGGATGGTAGGAGCAAGATTATACTTTTCTTCTGTCAGAGACCGCAAATAAATTCTGAGATACTACATAGTTACATTCAAATTAACATGTTTGTGATTATATTGTTTACATCTTCCCAAGCTTAACAAAATCAACCTAGTAAACAGTCAGTAAGCAGTTTATGTTAATCTTTAAGTTAAATGTTATATGGGAGTATTATTGTTTTAGGTTCAGCACTATAAGCACTAAAAGCAAGATTTATTAGAGATTTCAGAAATCAAAGCATAGAGATTAGGTGATTTTGCCTGAGATTTATGGGGTAGAAGGATTGAGGAAGATTTTGCTTCAAGGGTCAAAGCTTCCCATGCATTTTAGTCAGTGATTATGACATCCAAAGTTCTTGGGATACAATCCTAGGATTCTAACTGATAAGGGGAGAAGGTATCTTCACCCAGTACAACGATTTCATTCTCCTCTCCCATATGCCTTCTGCCCCAGAGAGGCTAGGGGAACTGCAAGACAAAAGGAGCCAAATATCTTCAGACAGCAGGTACTTCAATCCAGCAGGCATCATTCCTTCAGGCACAGTGCTGTGCACATCTTCCTGCTGGAGCTGGCTTACACCTAGGTGATCTGAAGTGATAGGAAGCAACTGTCTGCAACTGGCTTCCCAGCTCCCACCCTTTGTGATCCTGTATTCAGGGCTCTCATCTAACAAAGAAAAGGTACAAGGAATACCACTGGCTCATCAACTTTCACATGCAAAAGGAAACTACAGTAAAAAACAAAAGATGTAAAAAATGAGTTGGAGAGATGCTTACAAATTTATATATTATGAAGTTACCAGGAAGCTGGAGAGAATTAATTTTATGAAAATAGGATTTTAAATAAATAAATATTATTTATAATATTTTAAATAAAGAAAGAATCAAATATATATTATTTTGAAAAAAAATCAGATCTGCCATCTTACTATGTGGACACATATGAGTGGACTTCTATCGCAGTTGAACACCAACTAGCCTAGTTTTTAACAGTTTGCTGAAAGGATCTATTTTGATTTTTCTGTCAGCAAACTGATATTATCATCAAAGTTCTGAAAGGAATTTTAGTATGAGAGTAATGCAAAAAGAGATGGACTTGTATGAATTCTGAAGGCTCATCAATTATGTAATTCCATTGTATTTCAGGTTAAGAAACATAGTAGACATTTTCCCTTGCAACAAAATTATTGTATTTCAATAACAAGCACAAACCACCCTCCTTCCAAAACACACCATCATTTAAATATTCTTCAAGTTTCCTGCCATCATCCACATTTTCTGCTTCCTTCAGATCCTGGCCCTTATTTTCTAAACCATGTTTAAATTGGTGGAAGAAACTTAGAAAGACCTAGACATATTTTATTGAATATTTTTCACATATTACAAATATTTACAAAAATATACCTCCCAGACTCCTGCCCAAAATGGTCTGTTTAGAGTGCAAAACAGATCTGCATCTTAAAAAAATCACAACCCACAAGACAGCCACACAACTTTGACAGTTTTGCCTACCTTCTCCAGTCTCGTCTCTCACCCTTAATTTCCCAATGAGATCTCAATAACCACCAGAGAAACCATTCATGCTTCTTTTCCCAATGCGATATCCCCTCTAGCTGTGTAACTTATGTCTGGCCTAATAAATGGAGAACTATTTATGTCTTGAGTATACCGCATTCCAACTCAGAATGTTTTTATCTTTAGCTGCTCAAAAGCAGGTTTTTTCAAAGTGAGCATTTCAAGTGATTACTGCTGTATCAAATAAAATTACTTAACATGACAGAGACCATAGCTGGACAATGACCTACAAATTGGATTTCTGCCATCTTTTGGACCCCTATTTGTTGTCTAAGGAAGTAAATAATAACTCTTATCTTTTCCTATCGGTGTCTTCCTTTACAAAATTCATTTGTTGCCATTCTAATGGACTGGTATATCCTATTCCTTCTGTAACATGCTTTAGCTGATTTGGAGTTACCAAGAAATGTTTTCTGACTTTTGAAATTTAATTTCCAAAAAGGTCCCTTTAGAAATTGATATTGCCCTGGAGAGGTTTTTCTCCAGGCAGCTGAGAAAGCTCATGAGGATATTGTAAATCTTTTGTTTGAACAATTCTTCCTTCCTCACCTTCAGCCAGGTTATTTCCCCCATAAACTGCACATTAAATGGGCAGGTATCTTGCCTGTCTTTTCTCACTTTTTTTTTTTTTTTTTTTTTTTTTTTGCCTCTGTTTATATTTTCCATGAACTGATGCATCTCCAAACATGCCCATTATATTTTATTTTGCATTAGTCAGTACAGGAAATTGCTCTAGTTGTGGTCTCTCACTCACATTTCTCTCTTCAGGTGCTGCAATAGGAATTTGTCTTCATTTCCAACTTATTACTGTTTTAAGCTGTTGTGTTTATGTGTTGAAATTTTTTTATAGCAGAGGAGAAAGAAAGACATAGCAGGTATCTTTCAGTAGCAGGCACCATTCTTGTCCCTCTTCCTTTACTGCTTTTACAGCACTATGAGTGAAATAAGGGATAAGAGGCAAGATGCATGAGGAAACTCACAGAGAATTATGCTGACAGCCTGAAGAGGTGCACTGTAACTCACCATTCATGACTGCCCACATGTGCTGGAGCTGTGAGTTCACTCCTGGTTTGCAGCTCGGCAATGCAATGAGAAGTTAGCTCCGGAGACAGCATTTCTCTTCTCACACTCATCAGTGTGGGTCTCCTATCATCAGCTCCCCATAAAGCAGGCATTGTGCTGAGTCCTCAGTCTTCCTCCACCTCCTCCTTTTCATGTTAACAGTGTGAATGGAAAGTAAAATTAGAAGAAATATCAGGTTCACTCAACAAGCAGCTGACGCATGGAATCTTATGGCAAGTGACACTTCACATGGCTCAACCTCTTCCCTTGAACACAGAATAAATACAAATCTCACACCTGAGCTATTACACCAATTTTTCTGGTGCCTGTGAGGGATAGTGTTCTTTGAGCCATGGGCTTCTGGGCAGCCTGGGTCTGGAGGGAAAGGAACAAGTGGAAAAACAGGGACAGAAACACCTTGTCAGACCAAAGATCCCTGTAATCTTTTCTCTGACAATACCTGTAAGAAGACACCCCTGGAACAGTTAGGAAACAGAAAAATCTCATGTTGATGCGTCTGCTGCAAAACCTGCATCTTCCAGTGAAAATTCAAACTTCTGAGCTAGAAACAGTATTTTCATATTTATAAACTTTAATTCCATTAATTTTTCCAATCGCTTTTTAACTCAGATAAACTTTTAACATTAAAAACTTCTTTTTGCAGGGAACTCCACAAAAAAATACACATTATATGAAGAACTGCCTTCCTTGTTTGGGACTTACCAATGACTTTCTTCATTTGATGACTTTAATATTATTGCAGCAGAAAAGATGGTGTTAAGTAGTCTCACCTTCCCATCACAAATATACAGATCTGTGTCACATCTCTCCTATGACATCTTCTTTACAAAAAGTCCCAGCCATATGAGATATTTGCTTACATGGAAACCATTCCATATCCCTGATCGTCCCTGCTTTGACTTTGACAGATCCTGTGCTCCTTTTGAAGTTGAGATACCAATTCTACATTCAATATTCATGATGTAGATGGAGGATTTAAGCAGAAAATTAACACCTTCTATTTTGAGCAGTACTCACCATAAGATTTCATAACATTTTATTTTGGTTTTTAGTTAGCATTGAGATTTGTTTTCATTGAATTAGAAAATGAGGAGTGTTCCCTCATACATGTCACCTCAAACACATCTAACTCAAATTTTATTTGCTACTTGATGTGTGGCTCTTGGCTCATCATGGTGTCCCCCTGAAGTACTTTGCAGATCTCTATCATTTTTAGAACCTTGATTACCTTATCAAAGCCTATGACATTTTGTCCTTATTATTCTTAAATCATTCATTGGGATGATAAACAACACATATATCACAGATTCAGGGAGGTTAAAGATCAACTAGTTCCAAGCCCCCTGCCAAAGTCAGGGACACCTTTCGCTAGACCCATGTAAGTCTTAATTAGTGATGTGTTTTCACTGTGAACATTTATTTCTACATGATTTTTCTCATACATATTTTTTTCTTCATGTGAGAAGAATTTCTGTTATCTCACAAGTCAGTTCAAAAATGTTTGGAGAAGAAACTCCATGAAGAAATGCTTTTAGAAAACCAAATGGCTACATAACTGGCTTTTCTTACTTACATACATATTGACTTCTTTAAAGAAGTCATAACCATTAATTGATTTGAATTCTTGTTATAATTACTCAAAGATTCTTTCCTGATATGTTTTGATGATTCACTCCTCGAATACTGTAGTCCTTATTCTGTTTATCCCTAATGTATTTATTCATGTTTTATCTAATCCTTTACTGTAATTTTTATAGGTTTTCTGGGTACACATATACCTTAGAGATTTAAAATAGTTCCTGAACTATCTAAAAAACCTGCATCTTCAGTCTTTGTTACAAGGGAAATTATATGCTACAATTAATATTTCATCCAAGTGAACATATAAAAATCTGAGAGGAAGATTTTTTTAAATTGTTGAAGTTCAATTTACTGATTTTTTTCCTTAACTCTGCCTATTTATATCTTAATTTTCAGATAGATATGAGTTTCACCCATAAATATGAATTATTCTGTTTCAAATTTTCAAAAGTCTTACAAAAAAAATTCTTTTGTCACTATAAAATTATCTTTTTTGAATCCCTTTCAGATCTTCTGGCAAGCTTCCTACTCCAGAAAAATTATTAATACCTTTAATGCCTTTTGTAAATTGTTTCTTAGGCTCTTTCTTGACTTTTATTATATGTTCAAACCCATAATTATCATAAAGTTCTCTTTTTATTTATCCCTTTGTATAAGAATTAAGCTTTGGCTCTGCTCTACTGAGGAGGCACAGCAGCCTGTGCAAACACAGAGAGATGTAAATTCTTGGATACTCATCGGGAATGCAAACTGAAAGACGAGAACTGTGGATTTCTTAACGTCTTTTGAAAGTGGTGACTCAAACGTGAAAGATACCAGTGAACAAGTTTGGCATGAAATCTGTGCTTCATAAGTCTGGAAAGTGGAAGCACATATAAATATGCTCCAGTATATAAGGAATAATATAGCTTTAGCAGAGAAGGGTATTATTAAAACCTCCAAATCTAAGCCCACTGACATTTGTTTCTACATACACAGTCTATTTCACCAAACATTTAAGTTAAACTGTACTGGCATGTATACGACCACATGTACTAACAGATTTCAACCACTGACAGAAAATAGGCTGCACACTCTGTTCATAGGGTTTTTGTTTTTCAGATGATATGAATACTTAAAACAAGTAGAGGCTCCACAGTTTGCCCATAATACCCCAAAGAGCTGTTCCAGAGTTTAAAAAGTTACACAAAGTTTCTTCTAAAATACCATGTTCCTGGGGTTGTTCATGCTGCTGAGAAGGAGCCACAAAACTCTGTGGATGCATGAGTGTCTTATTTTTAAAAACCATTCTAAGTAAATCCTAAAACTCAGTGTCAAAGTTGGTCATTTTGGAGAAGGTTGGGAACTCCTTAGCTAAAGTACCCTGGGTCTTCACCTAGAAAAGTAATTTTACAAAGACAAAGAACAATCTAATAAGGTATTTTTATTTTACTAAAAAAAAGACCCACCCACCCCCCAAAACAAACAAACAAGCAAACAAAAAACAACAAAAAAAAAATCAAAACACCTGAAAATAAAACAAATTAATTGAGATTACCTAAGACAAATAAATATTTTTGTAGTTGCTAGATAGGCACACCAACAAACAAGTGAACACTGAATCTCTTTCATCACAATTGGTGAAGGGAAAAATCATTTTTCTGCTCCATAGGGAGTGGTTTGCTTAATTATTTAAAAGTCAGTTTGGTTGACCATTCTTCTCCATACAGAATAACCCATAGAAATAGCAAGCACAGGAGTCAGTGAAATGCTTCATGGAGAACAAAATATAAATACTTTTTTCATTGGAGTATTGCCATAATTTTGTGATAAATATAAATTATGGCCACAGAGACAAGACAGTGCATTAGATTAATATTTTGACTTTTTAATCTATTAATATACTATTCCAGAGGCATGATTTTAAATCCACTGCAGAGCAGTGACTGAAAATCATTCCATCCTGACAGCTTTAAAAGATCACAAGTGAAACATGTTGAGAGTCTCAACCCAGTTGATACTGAACAGAAGCAGATAGCTCAGAAGATATCCAGCTTTAGTTCTCTTTCAGCATTCTCACCAAAACAGACACCTTCATTACACAGAGGAGTATTTCATACTAGGTTAGTGATAGTATGATTGAAATACATGCTAAAGCAGTCTGGGATGAATGCACTACAGATTCACTGTCAAAGAATATTTAATGTCTGCCAGTCATGTATAAAAGGCTAGGAAACATTTTACTTACAGATGCTTGTATGAAGAGTGCAGAAAGATTAAGTTGTAAAAGGAATGCCTTTTATTGTTTCTTAAACTTTTAGGATGGAAAAGAGAATGACAAAATCATCTAAAATCAGAAAGCCAAAATTGTTTAATGTCATTGTTACAGTATTTTAAATTATACCTCAATAGAATAATTTTATAACTCCTACTTCAGTTAGAAACTCTATAGTAAGTTTGTTTCAAAACATTTTTTTTCAAATATGAAAAAATATTCTAGGTACAGCTGTAGTTTCTTTTCTCTTGCTAATAAGTGTGAGTAAAGACAAATAACAACTTTAGTACATTTCCCACTGGTGAATTCCAAATTAAATAGTTCATTAGTAGATTATCTAACCTTCATTTAATGAGGCCCTCCAGATGTTGTGTCTTAAGTGAAGCAAAAAAGAAAACAGCTGAATGCTGAAAGCACAACATAATTGGATATGGTCAAGTTGGAAGAAGTGAATTCTCATGTTACCGTTACTACAATAATGAAGTTTTTCTAGAATTTGTCAATGAATGATGACCTAGAGAAAATCCTTTAACTATCTCCAGTTATAATTTTAGATACACTTGGCTGTATTTACTTAACTTCTATTTAACATTAGTCTGTTCCCCACTACTTATATGCAGCTGTCTCTAACACTTAGAGATTCCAGCTTGCACTTTTCTGGGTTTTTTTGACACTTCCATTTTTATGATGAAGTTTCTTCTATTCGTTCCTGCTAGGGAACCTTGTCCAGTATAAATTTATATTTCCTTTCCTAATTGTTACACAGAAAAATCATCTCAAATTATTCTATACAGGGTTTCTCATGGGATAATAATTGACCAGAAATAAAAGTATTTAAGTAGAATAAACAGAATTTTAATAAAGGATAGGAAACAACCTGACACTATAACTGACTATCCAAAAGTATAAATTTAAGGCTGTGCCTACATAAGCATGATGAGAAGCTTTTAAAACAAAATATAACAATTTGTTGGGGGTTTTTTTTGGTAAACACATTGAACCTTGTTGGAGAAGTATCACATTTTCTTCTACACAAATATGATGAAAATTTCTTTACCTTTTCAGTTATTATTAGAATTATTTACTTCTTATTAGAAAATAGTAAAATGTAAAATTAGTAAGTAGTAAATGTAAAATTAGTCATGTGACACTTCTTTGCAGAGTTCAACAACAGAATTTAGATATAGGAAGATAAAGATATTTTCTATGAAGATCCAAAAAATTTTCAAGGCAATTATGTAGTCATGGGATAAAAGGCGTTATGGCATGGACAAATACTGTTTTGCTGTGCTGGAAACAGAGAGCAGGAAGAGATGGTCAATTCTTATGATGGAAGGAGGATTTTTGATGGAATCATGAATGGTCAGCCTAGGGTTCATTCTTTTCATGTCCCTGGAAGTAGGATAATTGTGATAAATTTTCTGGTGACACTACTAGGGATAGTAAAATCATGGCCAATTCTTAAGAACATGAAAAAAATTTCATGTGATTCAGGACCTAGGCAATAAATAATGATGATGATGATGATGATGATGAATGATATAAATAATAATATAATAATAATAATAATAAATAATAATAATAATAATAATAACAAGAAGAAGAAGAAAAATAATAATAACAACAATCATTTACTTTTGATAAATCTGGGCTGATGTAAATGGTAAAATAAATTCTACCTCTTCATTTAAAGATATGGTCCCTGAGCTGACCACTGTCACTAAAGTATGAGGTCTTGGTGTCACGATACAAAAATCTATGAAAACATCAACTTGACACACTCTGGCAATAAAAAAGGCAAATCAACCATTAGGAATTAGAAGGAAAAAATATGTATTATTGTGTGACTCAGTAAACACATACCTCATCCACATCTCAAATGACAAAAGGTCCCTACTTCTTGTCCCTCCTTCTCATGGAAGTCATTGAATTGGGAAGGGTTTAGAGCAGGGTGAGAACAGCCAAGACAGATCACTAAGGCAGTAATTCAGTTTCTTTAATTTAGAAAATAAAAGAAAATTACTATAGCAGGTTTGATAAACTCATGTTTGGGATGGGAATAGTTGGCAGGAGTGGCCATTTTGCTGTCACTTGAAGAGTAATAGCCAGGAGCTAAAAAGAGGAAGATTCAAAGAGAAGAAGACAATCTTTCCAAAAGCAATGTAGTTAAAAGTAGGATGCCTTGTAGCAAAATGATATAAATACAAGGAAGCTATTAAATATTCAGGAATCACAACTGAGTGAGGAACTCCCAGATGACTGGATGAAGGTGAAGCACCCTTTTCTTTTGGAAAAGACTTCCTCTTCTTACGAGAACACAAAATAACAAAATAATTAAGTTTATTTTAAAAATCCTTTGAGAGTATTTTCCCTGTTTCATTTCTATAATTATGTATTTCTTCCTCTTTTTCCTTCAAATTTCATGAGGGTACATATAGTATTGTATATTTTTATTATTCCTTTGCCTATCAGCAACTGTTCTGATCTTAAGAAATTTCCACAGAGGAAAATAGGGAAAACAATATAGACATTTGAAAAAAAAAAAATTCCATGCCTTTCATTTTTTACATTTGTTTTCAAAATAGGATAATAATGAGGTAGAAATAAAAATGTTGATTTCTGGCAGTACTGTTTTCCAAAGAAGCATGATAAGGTCGGAAATTCTAAATAAAATAATATTAATATCTAACTTGCAATGAGAGTGTTCAAGTACAATAAAAGTAATATTTTCTCATAGAAGTTTTTTTCTAAATTGACATTGGCTTATTAGCAGGATACATTTGTATTTGATATATTAATAGCTGAATCAAAATCTCAGAAAACTGAGCATTTTTCCATTTTTCTATCAGGTGTTTACTGTACATATACATCTAAAAGTTTATACATTTTTACCTATTTTACCTGCTTTTTTAAACTCTGAGATAATTGCATCTACTATTATATTTAAAGTTTTTATAACCTTTATGCACACATTCTGTGATTAAACATATTTTGAAAATATCATAAAAATCAGCAATGAAATTTAAGATAGTTCTATTTTTGCTGCATAATTTGTGAAAAAAAAAATTATAAAGGCAAAAAGTCAATCTTGTAGTCATTTAAAACTGACATCATGCACAAAGACCTGTGAGGGTCTGCTGGACCATGGGGACCTGAGAAGGGTACAATGAAGGAAATAGTTTGATACGTGCATTGCTTTCCAAGAACTATGCTCAAAATGTAAGCAAGCAGACTACAAAGGAAAAACCTTAACTCATTCCTATCTTTTGCATTATGTACTTGCACTTGTTCCTTTGATCATTGGCTCTGCTGATCTCAGGCTAAACTAAAACTGCCTGGCTTTCATCCAGGTATTTATTTCTCCTGAGTAATAGTGTAAGTAGACACTAGTAAACAGTGTTTTATTCAAAAAGGAGATGATATGTTTAGCTAAGTATTCGAAAACCTTGTGTTTGCACTTCAGACCTGACTGTCTCACATAATCATCAGACAGTTTAATGTGGTGCTACATAATCTGAAAAACTACTCAGAACTGGTGAAGGGCATGGTGAAAGGCACCTCTACCTTGGCTCTTTCAGAGCATTCTCAAAGAGTGAATCGTCTGCAAGGAGGTAACCATGACTGATTGGTTTTCTATCTGGCACTTCTAGATGGACATTTGTGTTGAGGTATGTGATCAATGTGTTGTGTTGAGATTGAGTATTTGATGGAATACTCAAAACAACCATTTTTCTGTTTGTTAGTACAGGTTAGTGAGAAGTCACTCACACCCCAAGATCTTGTTTCTATACTCTGGTTAGATCATCTAATCTTGCTAGATCCTTTCTATCTCCATTAAAATAAATCTGAGCTTTCTTTCTTTAATAAATTAATTTTTTCTCTAATTATAGTGAACATTCAAAAGAATAAATCTTAGCTCAAAGTGGTAGTCATGCAGAGCAAATATATGTGATACAAGTGCACCAAATTCAAACTGCCATCTGATTTTTTTCTTTAAATAATTGTGAATATTTTTCTTACAATGTCAGTTAATACCAATATGGATTATTTCCATCAATAAGGAACAGAATAATCTGTCTGAACGATGAGGATGGAGGAGGCATTTGGGAATTAGTGTGCAGAAAATACTCAACCAGGCTTTTACAAACGTGATTTTGCAATGACTGTACTTAAGTTCCAGGACTGCTAGGAAACAGATCAATCAGACTAAGTGGGACTTTATTTTTAATGGAAATGCATGAACTGAGGTGAAAATATTTATAATTTGGACTAACTACATTCAAAGTCTGAATCCACAACCATCCAGTGTGTTTAAAAACTGCTTTGTAAAACCCAATGGATATCAGGGTCTTTACTGGATCTTGGCCAAAGTATTAAAAATTGTTCTATGGGTAAGTACAAGTATTCCCAGGACAAAGATTCTTTAAAAAAAACAGAACTCAACTTGAGGCCAGTGGGTTTTTTCTCTAAGGATAATTACTGAGGAGGGTTAGGAGGTTCTGATACAGCTGATTTGGCTTCTTTGAAATCAAATATTATTTGAACAATTTTCCCCATGTCAGAGTTTGCAAAAATGCATCAATGTAATTTGACATTGACATGAGTTAACTGAGATAGCAACATGGTAAAATATGAAAAAAATGACAGAAAATTCCTGAGCTAGGTGCCAGTAATATAAATTAGACCTTTCTGTACTTCCACAACTTACTTAAGTCTATTAAAATGGCACACTTCTATACTAAAGTGTAAGTAAATACTAATGAAATGCTCCAAGGAATATGCATAAAAAAATGCTTGCTTTGCACAGAAATGTAGTAATGACCAAAACTGAGCTATGGTCAAATCTCACACCATCCTGCAGAAAACCCTGTAGGAAAAGCTAAGCTTTTTATCATGACTCAAACACTAATACCTGCAGGTAGGCCAAGTTAAAATGCAAGTCCAAGGTAAAAAGCCATGGACAGACTGGTGTTCTACCCTTCTTCTTTTAGGTTAAACCCAGAGCCTTACCCTACACTTTGCATCGGGGCATGGATGAGCTGATGGTGAAACACTGGTCTCTCAAACCACATTTAATACAAGATTCAAAACCATCACACAAAATCCTGTGGAGATTGCATCTCGGTGTGACATAGGGATGGACAACTGTATCAGTCTGTATCTGAGAGAGTCACAATCTTCTGAGAAAGCAAAAAGACTGAAAAGAAACCTTTGGAAATCAAATCAGTACACTTATTCAACCTGTGAAGGAGTGGGCCTTTTCTACATGTCAAAACACACTCAAATTTAGTAGGAAATGTGTTTATTTTAATTATACTACTTGCAAATTTTCTGCAGCGCATACTATGAAAGTAATGAGGTTGTTATTACAAGCTACCTATCACAGCTCTCTGTGTAGATCACAAACCAACAAGTAGCAGAACAGACTTAAAATATGACAGTTCTCCTAAAGAGTAAATACTATGCAAATCATTCAGTAGCCCTTATTCCAGCAGCCTGATTATAAACAAGTGTGATATGCAACAAAACATCAGCAGGAAGGTACACTTGGAACAGAACAAACTATTATTTTATTAGTCATTTTTTAAAAACAACTTAATAGTGTACTAGAATCACATTTTATGTATGTGTGCACTGAGTTAATTCCTGTTTAAAATATTGTGGCTTAGTTTGACCATTGTATTTGATGGCAACACACAGTTTGTTTACTTATAAAAATAAAATACCAGAAAATAACACAGACGTAAATCTCTTTCAAACTCAGATTCATACAACTATTTTATTTTGTACCTATGAAGGATGTCAGCTGACTTATACTTTAACACATTTTAAAGAAAATTTCCAAGAACAAATACTAAAGAAAAGCAAGAAGATTAAGTTGAAAGTCATACATTAACTGTGAAAGAATATAAGCCTAATAGTGAATATTAAAAATTTCTCTCATGAACCAAATATTTTGTGTGTGAGAACAAAAAACAAAGGCAAAGGTCAGAAAATGGGATATTTCTTGCCTTAGTTTGCAAACCACGGGTTTAAAAACTTGGCAAGCACCAGACGTTCTTTATACCAAAACTTAAGGCTGAAAGCAATGGCAGCAAATGCTAAGTGTATTTCTCTTTAAAGTATACATTTATTTTCATTTCATAAAGTATACGTTTGGATTTTCATTATAATTTAGTACTATAGCATTTAACTTTCCATCAGTTGCAAGCTCCTGGCAGGACTTTAAAATTATCTTCACAACTAGAAGTTTTAGAAGTTTTGTGGTAAAAGTGCAAGCACGTGCATAAGACCAAAAGGTCTTATAAAATTAGGAGTTGTATTTACACATATTTTTTATTTGTTGTCTTTAAACACAAGGAATGGTTACATTAGGACAGATGACAACCACCATTTTAGAACAGATAAATTTAAAAACTGCCAAAGACAAGGTAGAATTGAACATCCTTCCAAACCCCCTACATCTATGCACATCAGTGATGTCCTCTAGGCTTAGCTCCAGTATGTTGCCTTTGGAAATCTGCAGAAGTAGTCCCCTGAATCCTTCAGCAGGCTTTTCTTGAGCCTCCTGCAAGGCCTTGCTCTCTGTGTGCTCCCTACTCTTCCCAGTTGTGGACAATGTCCTTGCTGTCCTCCAAATGCTCATCTGCTCAACTGGCAAGGTTGTCCTACACACAGGTCTCCAGGAAAAGGTCAGCTCCCAGCCCCAGTCAGTTCTTGAAGGAAACAGGCCACAGTAAGATCCAAATGTAAAGAAATAGTATCAGTCATAGTGAGCCATAGAAATAACAACTAAAAAACAAACAAACAAAAAAGTCACCAACCAAACAAACAAACAAGTCACCACCCAAAAAAAAAAAAAAAAAAAAAAAAAGAAACAAAACAAAACAAAACAAAAAACCAAACAACCAAAAAAACCCCCACATTTTTCTTGTAGGATGCACTTGCAGTAAAATTGCCCATTACATAGCTTCCAGTGTTTTGTCTGAACTTGATCTCATCCTGCTGCTTTGCCAAAAAACAAAGCAGTCCCATCTGAAGGACAGCAAAGCAGTTCTCAGCTAAAACAAAGTACTAAGTGACTGTAATAAATGTATACATACATACATATCAAAAAAAAGAGGTGTGAGTGAGATATGCTTGTTCTGAAAAGAAAGGTATAAACAACCATGCTTTTCTGGTTTTTAATTTTAAAACAAAGGGTTCCTCTTAATCAGACAGAATAACAACATCAGACTTTCATGTATAAGCCATTAAAGATGAAATATTAACCTAGAATTTCAATGTAGTCATAGAATTAAGAAAAAATATTTTAAAGACAAAGTAGATTTTTAAAAGCCTAAAAATTAGTATTAGCTTACACTAAAAACAATTAAACTGAAATAACTAGAGGTAACAGTAACCTAAATTATTCTGATGGCCTTTTATGATGGAGTGACTGTAACAGTCAATAAATGAAGACCACCTACAGTTCTGTTAGACATTCAACATGGTCCCACATGACATTCTTCTCTCCAAATTGGAGAGACATGGATTTGAAGCATAGACTATTCAGTGTATAAGAAATTGGCTGGATAGGCACACTCAGAGAGTTGTGGTCAGTGGCTCTATTTCCAGGTGGAAGCCAGTGACAACTGGTGTCCCTCCCTCATCAGAGTGAGATGAAAGTTCCTGGGACTGGTACATTTTAATGTCTTTGTCAAAGACACCGAGAATGAGATCAAGAACACCCTCAGCAAGTGTAGATATGACACAAAGCTGAGTGTAGAAGTAGACAACAGAAACAAAGGATGCCATCCAGAAGGACCTGGCTGCACCTGGGTTGGGGCAACACCAGACATGAGCACAGACTGGGAGAGCTCATGGAACACAATCCTGCAGAGGAGAACTTGGGGTTGTAGTGGTTGAAAAGCTGGGCATGAGGCAGCAATGTGTGCCCACAGCCCAGACCCGGGCAGCACTTAAAGAGGAGGAATCAGTAGGTCAAGGGAGATGATTCTTCCCCTCTACCCTCCTGAGAACCCACCTGGAGTGCTGCACCCAGGTCCAGGGTTCTCAGCACAAGAAAGAAACAGAGCTGTTAGAGTGAGTCCAGAGAAGGGCCATGAAGATGATGAGAGGGATGAAAGATTTGGGACCATTCAGCCTGGAGAAGGTTTCAGGGAGACCTTATAGCAGCTTTCCCTCAAGGGGACCTACAAGAAAGCAGAAGAGGAACTTGTTACAAAGGCATGTAATGGTAGGACAAGGGGGAGCAACCTTAATCTGAAGGAGGGGGGTAGATTTAGATTAAAAAATAGGAGAAAATTTTTTACTCAGAGTAGTGAAGCACTGAACAAGTTGCTACATCCCAGGAAGTATTTCAGGCCAGGTTCGATGGGACTTTGAGCAGCCTGGTCTAGTGGAAGCTGACCCTGCCCATGGCAGGACGGTTGAAACTAGATGATCTTCAAGGTCCCTTCCAACACAATTATAAGATTGATGCTATGATTCTATGATTCTAGAACTATTTCTTGCATTAAGCACAAGTGTCTTTAAACTGTTATTAAATTCCATTTAAATAGCATCAAACCAAGAGGAATGGAGCAGTACATAATTAATAGATTTATTTAAATTTGACTGTAAGTTTTATTTCCCTACTGTGAGACAAGGTAATGTGGACTTTATTGGATGTTGCATAGAAATATTGTATCCTGTGCAATTTTCATGGAAAGGTTTTACTTTAGATATTGTTCACTTTATATGTTCAGAGGTATTAAGAAATTTTCAGAAATTCATTTGTATATATCTCAAGTTATTTCTCGGCTATTAATACCTTGCTGCTGTACTATTCAACTGCATAATTATGAATGAGCTTTTTGTTGTTTAATATATAGAAAATCAGAAGTAAAAAATAAATAGGAGGTAATTCATTAGCCTTTCTGTAAAAAAAAAAAAAAAAAAAAAAAAAAAGCTGCAGCTGGAACCCCAAGATTCTAATTCCAAAATAATCAAACTCTCATCTGTTGAAAATTTACTCAAACCAGCTTACCAACTGCTCTACTCTTTTCTCAAAATTAAAATGAATGTAACAACTGGTCTTATATCTCCATGCCTAATGTAGACTTTATGGCATTCAGTCTGAGAATATTTTGACATGGTTATTATGTTTTCCACTAATCAAAACAAGCATACCTTCCCTTCAGACATATCTCCTCACAGATATCTCTATAAGCTTGTACAATATCTTCCTACCACAAGGTAGGAAGCCACTTGTAAACTTAGATGTCTAAAGTTTGGCTCCTTAATCCATAGTAAGGAACCTACTTCTTTGTGGCTGCATCTGAACTCAAACTGCAATCAATGCAATCTCACCTTCTTACAAATATTTTTATTTTATCCATGTGCTTGAATAAGGATTTAGATTTTTTTTTTTTAGGAGACATAGTTCGGTCACTTTGGATTATTATTTTGTTTGATCCTTCCTAATCATAAGAACATGATTTCTGCAATATGGAACAGTTTGGTCAACATACTTTAAACTTCCTCCGGTAGATTCAGATTACAGTTTCAAATTATTCTTTGAACACTTGCACATCTGCAAGAAATACTTACAAATTGCAAGGGAAAATGGAAAAGATGTCTTTTGATTTTTCCTCCTTTTTTGGTTATAAAAGACAAGCTTATTGTGAAATTGAACCATTCTAAAATCAAAATTATGTAGCAAGCAGTCATCTGCTTCCTCAAAGTGGTTGTGATACTGTGTTGCATGCTCAAATTTTGTACTTGTGTGTTCTTAGTTTTTACATCTCCTGTGCAAACATTGCACATGGGAAAAAATTCTGATAATACAGTTCCATGTCTTTTAAAAGGCCAAGTTGGCATTTTTTTGGTGAAAGAAAAATGCAGAAGTGTCTCTGATTTGTAACTATTATTCTTAATTTGGGGTTTCTTTTCTTCATATGGCTTACTGAGACTTCTATCAGTGTTTTGTAATCCAAGAATAATGTTGCTTCAAAAAGATCCTGGAACTCCTGTTGGGTTATTATAATTACTTATTCCAACTCTTCAATTAGATTCTTCATAACATGATGTTGTCTTTTTTATTATTTAAAACAAAGGAGACCAAGCCAAATGCTTTGAGTTTGTCATTAAGGCATTCTTGAATATTTTGTTGTTAAGGTAATACATATAAAGAATTATTATATCAGCTGCTCTTTAGTGTAGCCATAGTCCAAACTCTGCAGAACTTCAAGTAGTTCTTGAAAGTTGTGCCAATGTGGAAATGAAAAACCTCAAATATTTAAGAATACAAACCACAACCAACTGATCCATTTCTTCCTCCTGATTCATTGATCGAATGCTATTAGATGTACAGATGTGAAGTTGAATTAATTCAGTGATGGATCTGGCATTCTGCTAATAAATATATCATGAAAAATTGGCAACACAGAGATTAATATGACAGAGGCTTAGCACTGCAGAGTCTTTTGTCTTAAGGTATGCATATGTAATTGAGCTCCTAATTTTAGGAATAAAGCCAAACTATATGTCACTCCGCTATTATATCAGCACATGATTTATCCTACCTTTTTGTAAATCTTTTATGCTCAGTACTTGAATGTTTTCTTTGGAGAATATTTCTGAGAGGCTGTTACCACCAGTCCATCCAGAACTGAAGCTTCCTTTAATTTTAAGTGTGCTTTGAGTGCAACTTCTTGCTTAAGCAGGGCTTTGACTGCTGTGGTGTAATTTCATTCACCTCTTTCCTAAGGGCCATGATGAGAGGCTTCCTTCTTTATTTTTTAACCTCAACTTCCTCCCCCTTGTATTCATTGTCCATTTATACCACCCACATCCATCTCTTTGAACTAACTCTCCCTTTTTTTCCTTCCTCTTCCTTCTGCCTTTATTTTTCTATTTAGACCATATGCTGTTCAGACCCTCCCTGAAAGACTCTTACTTTGTTTTTGTACATCACTGCACATGAAATGGACTGTTGTTTTGTTTTCTGTGATGCATTTAATTGAGAAAATATTATTTTATTCTGAGAAGTCAGGTAAAACAAATGCAACCTCAGCCTAAATATCAGGACTCACTTTTGAGCATGAGGAAGGCTGCACACCAAAGAGAAGCCACCAAGTAGAGCACACAAGAATGCTGGTATGCATATCATTGCAGAGTGGTTGCTCACATCAGCCAAAGTCTTCAGATCTTCTTCAAAAATAAATGTGCTAATTCCAAGACAAACAAAAAAGTCAGACTAATCATAAATTTGAGGAAAACCGAGATAATTTGTCAATCAGCTTGGAGAAGAACACATTGTCCCTTCCACTAAACACAGCGTGACTGAGCTGTTTGTTGCATGTGGGCTCACCTACATTTATATTGTGTTGAATGATTGTGCCAATGTTTGTGGACAGGGAGTTTCCTGCATTCATAGAATTAGGGGAATTTTGTGCTGGATTTACTGAGTGAATATTGAATAGGTGTCAGATCAGACTGGAAATACAGACTAGAATTGTAAAAGGCTGTTGTGCTAAACAGAGGCAGGGTTTTGATATAGTATAGAAAGCATATCTGCCAGCTGGAGAAGTTCCACCAGAGGCACCTATGCATCTTACTCCGAGTCAGATGCTACACTAAACTGACCAGTGATAAATTCCTGCCGCATATCCACACGGAAAGCCCAGGTGTAATGGGCTGGACATATGGCTTGGATCAATGATGTACATATGTTCAAGCACCTCCTATGAAGGGAACTGGAGTGTGGAAAGAGGAAGCAATGGTGATCCAAGAAAGTGCTTCTAGGACACCCTAAAGGCAGGATTGATTGAGTGCAACCTTCTGGCAAAATCTTTTGAGTTCTTTGCCAAAAAGATACAGCAACGGATCATCAAGGTGAGGGAAGGCATAGGCCTCTTTGAACAAAAGCAGATGCTGTTGGGCAGGATAAGCATGTGAAGGGAAAAAAAAACCCAGACTTTGTCAGCAACAGCAGCAGCAATAGATCATTCCATGCAGATAGTGAGTGACATGGTGAAAAGCATGGTAAAAAGTAGTTATCCTTCACAAGAGAAGAGACCTTGTAGGTCTCTACAAGCTTTAGTTGCACCCACTGAGTTTGACTCGCCCATCAACTGAACTGGACTGCCTTCCTTCACTTGGAGGGCCAAACTGTGAGTGATTCAAGTTTCACACACAAAAAATATCTAGGTTGAGATATTTGGGGGTGTATTTTTTCCTTTCACTTTGATATTGAAGCCATATTCAAAGGAATATTAAAACAAAGTGAACTCAGAAAAGCAAAACTTTCTTTATTCTAATAAATTAATCATGAAAATGCAAACATTTTATCTTTATAACTCCTATTCTTTTTCTTTAATTTTTCTAACCTTGTCAAGGCCTCTGATCTCTCTCTGTTATTCTGATAGTCTTCTAATTGTTAAATCTGACATCTGTCAGGTCTTATGCAGCCTGAGTATATCAACTAGTTGCTGATATTAATGATGTTCATATCTTTGTACCTAGAAACTTTATTCCAGGTGGAAATCTTCCCAGAAACCATGGAACAAATGAGAATGGAAGTTGGCCTACCTCAGAGACCCCTGCAGCTCAGGACAGAAGTAGCCTGGAGAGGTTACATAACTTGGTCTGTGCTTGCATCTTTTGAGGGCGTGACTAGAACTCAGCTCTGTAAAACAACATACATGCCTTCAGTGCTTCCCTGCACATCTAGGAAACTGCACTTAAGTCCTCTGGCTTTTAGCTAAGGCTATAGAGACACAGTTTGTCCCACTACTGTCTATAGAAGTAGCTAAGGGTGATTGTCTCAGACTTTAATGTCTTCCAGTCAGATATCAAATGTGGGACAAAAAACTGTGGAGATCTGAACTTTCTGAAACGAAGCTTCCTAAACTTCCAAGTCCCTCTGTGCACACCAAAAGCTTGGCAAGACACAATGCTTAGCCAGAGGTCATAAGTTTAGCAGAGTTACTGGAAGTTTCACAGGTACCACTTACATTCTCAACATGCATTTTGTAAAATAAGGAGTGGCATCTCTCTCCATCTGTTTTTGGAAGGAACAACTCAGTTGATAATGACAACTTGTGCTCTGCATTGCAGTTCCTTATTTGCTGTTGACTGTCACAGACCTGACAGAGTGCTCAGTAGAGCGCATACCTGCACAAGATAAATTACTTTTTACGTGTTCCTAGGACAGTTTTTGTCATTTGCTCAGTGGCTGCAGTTAGAGTCAGGCTAAGGGGTCTAACCATTCCACTCATCATACAAAAAATTCAGCACTTGACTAAAGGTTGTTAAACCTCCTTCAATTTCTTCAGGGATCCAGCAGCAAAACTAGCGTTTTATTTTTCTTTCTTTCAATCGTTACCATTCATGTTGCTTGAGAAGTTCTCTTCAGAGAAGCAGAAAGATCCAAAAAGGAAAGACATATTCAAAATTTCTGCATTTTTATCTCATTTATATTTTATGTCCTGTTGGGAAAGTAAGGCAGTCTTCTGTTCTGAGAACATCTTTACCAAACTGCAGGTGACAGTTTTACAGTTTTCTGGCTGATCTATGCAATCCGCAAGTCTCCGAGCTTTATGTCCATATACCATCTGATCCTTGTAAGCCCTCATATCTCTTCAGCCCATTGAGATGAAACTACTGATTAAATGAACAACAACAACAGGAAAAACTAGAGCGTTACAATGAGATTTAAAGAAAAAAGAGAAACTTTGAGCAAATACTATTGCACTTTCCTGTGATGCTCATCTTTGCTGCAAGTAGATAAGTATAAGCTCAGTAACTACAACAGAGAAAAAAAAGTCTATGCAGTAGTTTCAGACTACTATTAGTGCCACCAACCTACTTTTCCTCTTTGTTAGTCTTATTTACAAATTTCCACAAAAGCATCACATTACAATTGATGTCTCCACCATATAACAGTTAAAAATAAAATAAATGTGAATATTATTTGAAAAATAGAAAACCTTTCTCAAAACCCAGATCCAGAGCAAAACAACCGCAAGAATAATATATAGAAAACTAAAGAGCAGATGAGAACACAAAACTTATAAAGTGCATCAGGGGGAAATCAGTACATTACCTTCAAAGATCCTTACCTAAAGTTCTAGCTGGTCACTCTCATGAAGTTGAGTAAATTATGCTTTTACAAAGGCAACATTTAAGCTTTACGCCTAATTTATAAGTACATGCTGAAGACCTCTTGAGGTGAAGTGTTTAAAGAAGCAAGCCCAATAGGAGCACAACACCTGAGTGGAGTTTAGGCTAAATTTAAGTCCAAAATTAGTACCACAAAATTTTCCTTGGCTGGTGCCTGGCCCTGAAGGCAATGTGAACCTTACAGTGTTTGGATTTGCTCTAGTTCAAGCTAGGATGAGGAGCTGGGCAGCTTGCTTACTAACCTGGTAGGAATCCCAAATTAGTCCTGACTCCCCTGAGGGATTCTACAGTATGTGCTTAGCTTTTCTTGCCCCTTGAATGCATCCCTACTGGCTGAGCTGCCTGACTCAGATCACAACCCACAGAGTATGCCCAGGAAGCACTAATAAAATCAAGCTGCTGGCAGCATCATGAGAAGCTGTGCTTCGATTTTCAAACCCCAGGGCAAGGCAAAATGAATGCACTTTTCCCCATTAATTAGACTATACAACAGGAATAGATTCTACAGCTCAGTACATCCCACTTCTCTGGTTAAAGGGCTTGAAGATGCTGAACTGGGACAGGAGGTACATAGAGGAGAGAAGGAAATTTGCAAAAATTTGTTGGGTCTGCAGCTGTTAGGCTATAAGCACATAATTTCTTTTATTGAAATGATTGCATCCTGCTTATTCTTCCAAAGAAAAGCAGCAACAGCCTTATACTGGTGGGAGGACACAAATATGCAGTGCACAAGTGGCCACAAATGCCTGGGCTGGGCTGCTTGCACCCCAGGGATGGGCAGGATTTCACACAGTCCTGCTCAGCATTTCCTGGGCTTGTGGATAGGTTTTGATCCTGTCCTGACATACCTAATCTTCTCCATGGGCTGTACAGAATGCTAAATTCTGTTTCCAGGGAGAGTTCTCTTGAATTATGATAAAATTTAATAACTTTGTCATTTTTGCAGCACCCTATTGCCAGACCCAGCTGTATAAATAAGCACAGCTTAGCAGAAGTCCGTATAACTTCACCAATCTATGTCTGTTTAGATTTTGGCCTTAGAATATTGATTTATTATTTGGTATCTTAGCACTTACTTTCGTGGACAACAGGCCTGATTGCTTGTACAATCAAATGGATATTTTTTAAGTGACTCTACAGTTGTAATCAGTATTTCTTTTTACATTTAGTGCATAAAAATTGTTAGCAGCTTTAAAACCACCAAAATAGTCGACTTGATCTTTGACAAAGAGTTCTTAATGCTCCAGAATTTTGTGTATGAACCAGAACAGGAAACAGTTTTCCAGGTACAGAGCAATTAACTAATCCATCATTTGTATATACAAATAGTATGTTAATTATACCTCCCTCTTCAATCTATTTGACTACTTTAATTTAAAGTTATTAAAAAAAAAAAAAAAGCACAGTCGACAGAACAAAGCATTTGTCTGAGTTGATTACTAAAATCTGTGGAAATTTTTGTGTGTACAACATGAATCTAAACATGTCAGAATTTAAGCCCATAAGTCATAGAACCCCCCTTGGATTCAGATTCTAGTTTAGGAATAAAATTATGAAAGTATAATTATGTGGCGGAATTATGCTGAACACAACTGAGAGTTACCGAGGATTGAATTGCTTGTCTTTCTCCACCTTGTCCTCAGCCAAGTGGCAGGAAACAGCTGGCCAGAATTTTTTAGTGTCTTTAACGAAGTGAATACTTAGTTGTTAGGATTTGGTGATTAAATGAACTACGACTAATATTCCTGTGTGGATTTACTGAAATATGATTGTCATGAAAAGGAGGCAACTCTCTATGTGAGATTTAGCTAGAAAGCAAACTTATACAAAAGTTTAAATTATGGAAAAAATTCTTAAGCATTTCTATTTCTTTGTGTTATTGACAGTATTACAGGACTCCTTAAAGACACTGAACCAAGGCACGAATTAACCGATTTGTTGTCTCACTTCAACCAAATGAACCTACAAATAAATCAACAAATTCAACCACATAGAAATGCCTGAAATAAGTAAATAAGCTATGTGAATTTCTCTGCTGTCAGGACCCTCTTAATGTTCTATTGTAATACAAAGCCCAGAGGGTTATTCCAGAGTAGTGGTAAATAAAGCTCTTCAGAACAAAATTGTGGAGCTGCACAATATAGAATTCTCAATCTACAGGAAACTCATCCTGATGTTGGTAGTTTAGGTATAACAATGGGCATCACAAAGTTACCAAAAATATTATGTTGGACGTCTTGCATCTGTTTATGTTTTACTAGAGGGGACATAAGATATTCCAGATTTACTTTCATCGTTTGGTACTTACAGTTGATCTATATTCCAGATTTGCCTAACAAGAAATACTCACTTTGTGTGAATTCACCCTCCCTCTTAGCTACAGTTATAATCATTTCATAATGTAAGCCATGAAGTAAGTATTTTTTGTCAAATGATCAAACCGGATTTGCCATTCTTT
The DNA here is from genome assembly GCA_032173965.1 of Sitta carolinensis. Lineage (NCBI taxonomy): Eukaryota > Metazoa > Chordata > Aves > Passeriformes > Sittidae > Sitta > Sitta carolinensis. The sequence goes on from CM063284.1 coordinate 89,754,584, forward strand.
TGCAGGGGAAAAAAAAAAAAAAAAAAAAAAAAAAAAAAAAAAAAAAAAAAAGAGAGAGAGAGAAAAATCAAGCAAACAAGCAAACAAATAACAACCGAAAAAATCCAGAGTAAACTGAGTTCAACTAAAACACCAAAATGCTGTCAAGTCACTTTGATATCCAGTCATATGGTTCTGACAGGAATTTCATTCTATAAAACAATGTATTGAATAGTCACATTCGTGTTCAGATCATTGTTTAAAGGCACCACTAAAGCTATTTAATAAGCAATCTCAGCAAATATAATAGCATACATAAACATCTTTATATGTCAATGACAAGTAAAAAGGGTAAATTTGATTGACTATATTATCTGCCTGAACAATTGAAATGCTCATGGCACTAGCCACTTCCCCTTCTAGAGCCAAAAAAAGGTTTGAAAAGTCACAACTCAAATTCTTTTAATCAGGCTTTTTTAAATATGAAAAAATACCACCACTTACAATTTCATCCACATCTCAATTAAATAACAGAGATTTTCTAACAGTTCCAGTGAACTTTTAGTAAGGTCTATGAACTGGCACAGCCCACTTGACTTTAATCAGTTGAGAGAAGTCTAAAAGGTCACATTTAACTACTGCATGTTATGCCTCAGTTTTATTAGGGGTTTATTGCTTAACCTGAAATATTGAAGAACTCAATTGTATCAGTAACAAAGCAGCCTGTAATAAAGTAATTAAAAAATAAGTGTCTACAAATTCCAGGGGAAAAGCACAAAATAATGTATCTGATTTATCTTATTTTTTCCCCTTTTGCATTTCTCAAGGCTTCTAATATTCTGATGACATTTAAGAAACTTCCTAACAGTATTTGAATTTTTGTAAGCATTGCTCTGCTCCTGTTATTTTTCATTTTTGCATGTAAGTGGATATCATAACAGCATAACTTAAATGTCCACAATACTTGCTCTGATCTTTGAAAGCCCAATGTTTAAAACACAAATTATGTCTATAAAGAGAAATCTTTAAAATCTAGAGGTATTTAAGCAAAATATTATGGTGGATGCTTATGAGAAATTATTTAATAATTTTCCATATTTTTTCTTTTTTAATAAGACTGAAAAAGGCAAAATAAACACCTGCCTGAGGCATGGCATTGTTAAAGGAATGCACTTGGAAGGGCCAAAATGAAACCAAGAGCAACACTGCTGCAAATGATGCAGTCCCAATTGTCCCATCCCTCTGGATGGAGCAGGCTTTGGATGCTTGCCTTCCCAGAGCTGGGCCCCAGTTCCCCATGTCAGGCACAAGCTCCTTAGACTTGGGAAGGTAAAACTGGATTTCTCCCTGGACATTAGTCAGACCAAACGAACATTCTTGGGCATCTTGAAGAAATCCTCCAAATTGCTACTGTGAATTCCTGCACATTTTAGATATCTGTGCCCTTTCACAATTGTTATTAATGCTATCAAATACAGTACTGCCCATTTAGAGCCCAACCTTCCTTCAGGGCAGGTTTTGCTCAGCCTAAGACTGCTGTTTTCCTAAGATTCCAATAGAAAGAAAGAAAGACATCTCCAGCCAGGAACAGCCTAGATGCTACATCTCTCAGTTGCTGTCTGAGACAGACACAGAGGGCATTAGCACCAAAGGTCATTGTCCCACATGGCACAGTCAGGCACTCAATGGGCCACATAAACTACCCCTAAATTTGTCTTGCATATTATCTCAATGTCTCCTGTACTCAGAAAACCCTTTTTTAAAACATATGAAACCTTATTATACAGTGTCAAAGAATTCCAACACATGGCTATTGGCAAGACAGGAGCATATTACCTTATGAAATTTTTAACTGTAAATTCACAGAGCTTGCCAGGCTCAGGCCTGTTCAAGCACATTTTAATTGCTTTCCTAAAATTGGTATAATTTTTAGACAATGGTGCTCTCCTGATCTGATACATAAATTATTGAGATTGTTGGTGTTTGTACGGTATAATAGACTTATTTTTAGTCCTGTTGGTTGACTATTGAAAAAATGCTTTTATATAATTCTTTTGGTATTATAAATACTAATAGAAAATTAGCAAACATTCTGAAACACAGCATCTGAGGTCAAAATGTGTTGGTAATTTGCATAAGAATCAATCCCCATTCTGCTAGAGAGAAGTTCCTGTGCACATGTCTCAGCATTTGTGTAAAACACCAGGAGAAACAAGATTATATGTATACATACATGAAAAACAGAGGTCTGAATTCTTGCCAGTGTGACTACTGATCAGCATAATTGTGAACTGCAAGTTTCATGAAATTTTACTTCATATGATTCCCTATTTTCACATTCCCTTCTTGGATCTCATCAAGTGTTAGATGTTTGCTAGTACTTATACATTATGTCAGGTCTTTTTTCTCTGGAGTAGATGAAAGGAAGCAAGAGAAAAAATAAGCTCTCCTCTAACACATACCCTTTCTGCTGCTAAGTTCTTAGGCTTGTTTTCCTTTCTAGGAGTAATTTTTTGGTGGAAAGAATCACTGACTGACTGACCAACTGACTCAAGGAAAGCATTAGATACACTATGAATGCTTTGGCAGGACTAACACATTTGTCAGTTTAGCCCTGATTTGTCCATATCCCTTTCCCATTTAGGAAGACGACAAATTAACCAAGGCGCAAATCCTACAAATATTAATGTAAATCAGTAACTTTAAACTTACAAATGGCTCAGTGTCTGCAATGACACTAGCTATGTGCATACATTCTTGGACAGATATGGAACTCTGAATGTGTAAATTTAGCATGGAGCCTTGCTGCAATCAGTTAGTTACAGCGTATTGCAGCACTAACAGTTGGAAGAAACAGAAAGTCTCCAAATAACTACAGCCAGTAGTTGCAGTCCTAGAAACTCTCACATCTGAAAAACATCAATGTCACAAATTCTCATGCTGGATTTGGCAGTCCTCATTCATATAAGGTAAATTACTTCACCAACACAACTGCTTATAGGATTATGTAATTCCCTGCTGCACTTTTTTCCATCTTCAGCCCACAGAAAGGACATATGAAGAGAGAGAGAACACACACCTCTGTGTGTGTGTGTATATATATATATAAAGCACATATAGGTGTACATTCCCACAAACACACAGACATTCATACATTTAAACAATCTTAGTATGGATGAGTAACAAAAAGCCACTTGTGTCATTTTGTTCTAGTGCTCACTGCTTGATTCAAGAATCAAGTTTAAACAAAACATTGGGGCTGCATAGCTAAACATTAAGAAGTTAGGAAATCCACTAGTGAAGGCTAGTTTTGGAAACTAGTTTTTGCAACTCATTCTGAGATATCTGCCTATTCAGCAATCAAGTGGGATCATGCAAGGCCTAGGGAAGAAAAAAATATAATAATTTCTTTGTTTCTCAGTCTGACAAAAATATTAAACATATGAAATGTTACCAATTCTCACGTTGTGGACTACGGCACTGGAATCTGAATTCTATCAGAACTTTTTCACCTGAAACAATGGAATAATCAGCAGCGATTTTGATCCCACTGCTATAAGTAACAAGAGATATACAATGCCAGTGACATCCCAATTACTTAGCAAGTAAAAGGAATTCTAAAAAACAGAAATCCTGGGTCCTAGCCCAGGTTCTGAAAGATGATGTGTTTTGGTGGCCATAGACATTTCAGAGTCTTTTCTGACCTGTTATTTTCCACTTTCATCTTTTCCTCTGCACAAGCTGTTCTCACCTATCTTCCTATTTTTTTTATTGTTTCTAATGCTGGATCTTGTCTATGACCTCTTCTAGAGCCAGTTGCCTCCTCCTTCAGATCCCAAGTCCTGAAGACATCTGGCCCTGTCCCAGCTCTGCTCCCCACTCAGACTTTGATTCAAGGCTGATTAATCTGTCCTTCTTCAGACTGCCCTGAACTGATATGGATGGTAATTAAGGAAGAATGAGAGCAGAAAAATTGCAGTATTCTTGCCCTGCTTCTAGAGCTACCGAGGTACATAAGAGAAACAATTATAAGGAATGACATGTTTAGCTCTGCTCTGAGATTGCCAGCATTAAACAAACACACTACAGATAAAATCTACAAATAATTAAACTCTAAGCTATTATATCAAGTATACCCAATGATAACACTGCCAAATCGGTGTGTATTTTCACAGGGAAAGAAAAAAATGCACCTCCTTTTGGCCTCAAGATACCTCTTTCTTAAATTTAGATCATTTACTGTAAAGCAGTTTATTCAGTAAGGTCACACAGATTTTTAACATTAGCAAAGCAAACAATTTCTCCCTATCATTCCTGGAAACAGTTAAACTGTTTTGTTGAAGTCTTCTTATTATATAAAAGCAAGACATGCATTGTGAGGCTGACATCAGTCATAAAAAATTCTTGTCTGAAGGATTACAACAATAAGAACCACACCAGAATCTTATATAAGAAAATGTTATCCATCTTTAAATAAGGATCTTACTTTTAGCTCCATCTGCAGCATATATGAACGTATAAGTGTTCATTAACTGTTGTGTTTTTAACAATCTGCTAGCTTTGTTATTTTGCATGCATTTCAAAGTTTTTTTCTGTTTACCTGCATTTGCTAGTAGTTATGTCAAATCCATGATCTGTTTCTCTTGTTAAATTCACATGAAACTCATCAGGCCAAAATCTAAACAAATTCAACAGTCTCTTTTGAGTAGCATGAGCGACTATTTTCAATCAAGGTATGCTTTATACTCATGTAAAAATGTAAATGCATTTAAGAGTTTTGAGATGGAAATTACTTGAACATCTTACCGTGCTCCAAGTTCCTCTTCAAGGTCATATATTGAATGGAATTGTCGAAAGCCTGCTGCATGTAGTTACTTACCACTATTAATTATTATAATAATTATTATATTATAATTATTATTGACAGTTTAAGAACAAAGGAAAAAAACCCAGTTAATAAAAGTTATTTAGAAGAACTTTCTCTCAAATTACTATGAAGTCTATCTCATTTTCTTTATACATTGCAATAAAGCCTGAATAGTTGGCTAAAGAATATCTTAAATTTTTATCTTATTTTTTTGGTTTCCTGACACAGGATTCATGTAAGAGAACCTTACAGAGTATAACAAAAGTTACAAGCATAAATCCTAAATGAATTGATGGAAAGCCTAATCTCATTATGGTTTATCTATTATACCTCTAAATGTGTTTACATTCTTAGATAGAGGCAACTATATTCCCTTAAAGTCAACTCATAGATTCTTCTGTATTGATTCATGCATTATTAGCATATTTGAAGAGATTAATATGTTTAACATGTAACCATGAAGAGCTATAGTAATGCCATGTCACATTTTCAGTGTAAAAAATATTTTACAAATATAAAGTTTTCCTTTAACTTTGGCGTTGCCAATGTTATGTTAAAAGTTGATAGTTCTGTCTCAGCAAATAAACAAATCATGGCTGAACACTGTAAAACTCTGATTTTGGTAAAATTGTGGTTTCCCCCTGCACTTCCCTACATACAAGAAAACCACATTTCTCTTGAGAGTGTTCTCAATATTAGAGAACACTCAGAGGGAAAGTAAAGGAAGGCCACAAAAATTGCCCTTTATTCCCCACATCAAGTAATTGCTGTGATGACTAAGATAGACTTCTTGTTCCATGTTAGACAATCTCTGCCGCTGGTAGATGCAGTTCCAGAAATATCTGATGGCTTCGACAGATGAGGTGCAAAGAAAGTGGTCAGAATAAGCTCTCAACAGGCAGCACAGTCCCAGATCCTCGCATCTGACCACTACCCAATGTATCCCTCATTCAGTTCAGTTGATGATGTGTATACACAATATACCATATTCTTACTGAGGATGATAGGTGATAAGAGCTAGTTACAGCACAACTTAGTTTTATCTCTTTTTAAAACATAGAAATAGCATACGTAAGGAAATATCAGATCTGACATATTTCATGCCATTTGATTCCCAACATATTGCCCTTTAACAGTACTTGTGGCTCGCACATTTACAAGGAGTGATTTCTTCCTATCTCTCTTTCTTTCTCCCGCCACCCATCTCCTTCTCTCTCACATATGGGTCTTACGTACGACCCCCACACATCAAATGCAATTGCCTGACCTGATCTGTGATGTACTAACCAGCTGTGTCTGGAATCACAGACTGAGAAAGGAGCTACAACAATAAGAGATGGAGATGGAAGGGCTCACCACAGCAGATTTCTTCCAGAAAACCCCAGAACAGATCAGGATAACAGCTTTCTTTGTCACATGCCCAGCGTGCCTTGGAGGCATGATCAGTCTTGGGTTCCAGAGGTAGCTGGAATTTGGCCGCTGCATAACCCTGTTCAGGGAATTCTGTATATTACAGTACCAAAATATAGACAACTGAAAAAAACTCATTAAACTTATGTATTCTTTCAATTGAAGCAGTTGTTAGTGTGGACACCACATAAATAATGGCTGTGGGATCTTACTTTTATCCTCTTATCCATATGTTTTACAATAAAGTATTTCTATGACCTCACAGGGTTTATTTCACTGGACTTCTCTTTATTCTTTACAAAGGTAGATAGCCATGGTAGCAATTTTCCACCAGAAATATGCTATTTTCTAAGATGTTTAATATTTAGGCTTGTATTCAATCATGCAGTTTAGATTTTGAATTTTAGAACAGGCATACTCTTCTATTATCCTTAAATGTAAAAATAGCAAATTTGTAATTAAACAATGTTAGAAACTGTTCTCTCATCTTGATTGATGAGTGATTTCAAACATTTTAAAAGAGGTTGCTTCACAGTTTGACTTTTTTACAGCCTATACAATATATACTTTTATTATAATATTCTATTAACACTGAGATAATGGAAGAAGACTGAAGCTGTATTATCCACTGAGTCACACAAGCACCTAATGAATTCATATTTAGTATTCCTAGGCATTATGGAAGGGATTAGAATAAAAGAAAGGAAAAGGAAAAAAAAAAAAAAAGTGAGAGACAAAATGCAGATTTATCTGTTGTCCAGACCTTTCATTAGCTTGAAAACAAGTTTACTATGGATTTACATTATGACTTATTATCTTCAGAATCACGAACCTAATCCTAATCCACTAATAAAAATAATATTATATGCATGCTACATTAAAATAACTTAAGGATGAATTGTTCAACTTTACCAGGTTTTTTAGGACTGGATACAATAATAGAAATTAGACTCAGCTGCATTGATTTTTCAAGGATATTATGGACCATATTTCCACGGACATTTTTATTGTTTCTGGTCCTCTAAAACATCCCCAAAAAATGTGCTTTTAACTGAGTAGTTTCTTCTGTTTATTAGTTCCTGTATTTTTTTTTTCCTATTAGGTCAATTCCAAGGCTATAATTTCATTCTTGCTATTACAGATAACAAAAATTTCCTTTTAATATTACTTCTTGAGTATTTAACTCCCACTGAAGTTAGCTGAAGTAGAATTATGTGTGTTCGTAATTCAGAAGGGGCTTTGCACAATGGTGGTTTAGAGGATTCCACTATATGTTCTTTGTAACGGTTGTAAAACACAATTAAAACAATTTGCTTGATATGTCAAACTTTACATATTCAGATAGAAAAGATACATTATGTGTTCCTACATGTTCAACAATAATATTCTGCAATTCAAATTATTTACTATGAAAAAAATTCAAATAAGTTAGATTTTTTTTTTCCTCTATAAACACATTTTGCAGCTCTAACAAGATTTTTATAAAAAATGTGTTGGCTAATGAAGAGGAAAGATCTAGCTTGCAGACTAGAATACTAACTAAACACAGAAAAATAGAAATGCCGCTGCTTTGCTGACCAAAATCATATTTTAAAGGCAAGTGAGATTTCAGTGTTTTAAGGGAAAGCTCATGTTCATTTTGTTGGGGAGTTTTTTCGCTTCTAAGCCCCATATTATGGAACTGAGTAATGAGATAGATATTCTACATTTCATGATTTTGTAAATTAATACCTCTCTTCTAAACTTAGAGCGTAAAATTTAGTGTGAAAGAAGTTTAAAAATCAGAAGACAAATGAAACCCTCTCCAAAAAAAAAAAAAAAAAAAAAAAGAAGCACCTCATCATCTGTAGAAAGAAACAGATCTGAGCATATCACTGGAGGTTTTGGGTTTGGAGTGTTTTTTTTTCCCCAGGAGAAACATGTGCTGAGAATAAGATTGTTCTCATGCAGCAGAAGAACAAGCAGGAAGAGAAAGACAGGCGTTAAATCTCTGTTTTCCCCTCACACGCCCTCCTACATTCCCATCAGTGGGACTGGGCCTCACCTGCATTTCAGCAGCTGCCCAGGAGCAGCCAGCCCTCTGTCTGAACACGAAGCCACCTCACCTGTGTCCAGATATCCCACAGAAAAGACAAAAAAGCAGCAAAATGTGGCTTAAATCTGTTCCCGTCACAGGCACACATGACTCCAAGCCAGGGAAGATAATGTCCATATGCTGGAGCCTGCCTCTCCAGGGAAATCTCTGTGCCCCCTCTTTCAGAGAGGCAAAGAAGGGGAAAGGGGCAGGAGGGGGCTTGCTGGCTCCGGAGAGGGAGAGGCAGCACAGAGACATGGCTGTGTGGCCCGGAGCTTCAGGCACATTTTCTATCCCTACTTCAGAGGTTCCGTGTTGGGTTTGTGCTGTACTGTGCTCTCACCAGCAGGAGCAACCCCCTCCCATGCTGGAAAAGACAAGGGTGAGCACCTCCAGCAAGGGGCTCGGGTTTGAGGCGGGCTTGGAGGGGGTATACCGGCTGAGCCCTTAAAGGACACGGGTCACCATGCCAGGGACAGCACCTCAAGCTTGGTTAGGCATAATCACCTCTGGTAAGGCTCAGAGAAGCCTTTCTAGACATTAGGAAAGACAGCACCTGGTTTCTAGTGTGAGTTTAAGGTCAAAAAATAACACAATCCTGAAACCAAGTGTTCTCAAAGATAAAAAGCCAAGACCTTTCTATCCTATTTACAGCTTGTCTCTTTCTTGAACATAGCCTTAAGCCCCTTGACAAGCAGCAAAGGGAGGCCTTGATGCCTGGAGGCCTGTCCTTTATGATGATAGCTTTTTGGGGTTTGTTTTCCCAAAGAGCAACGAAAAACCAAGGTACTAAACTGAAGCCCACATGGTTTACAGTGTGAATCCAGAACATATGGAAAAAACCCTACTCAGGGAACCAGGTCCTAAAGTTCATCCATATCTATGGTAAACACCCACAATCCAGAGGATTGATAACAGCTTTGTCTATCTCTTGATACCCACATTAAAGTTCTGTTTCTTTAAGACACATTGCAAATGCAGCAACTACCGGGTACACCCCTACAGGCAGGAGGACGTCATGCCTGAAGCAGGAAAATGGCTCATATTAAGAGGTATGAAAATCCCTTCCACTTCTTTAAAATGTGTGAGAGAAAAGCCACGAGACATTGTTCCCTCTTCTCTTGCAAAACCAGGCCTGACCGATTTCTGCCAGCACAGCACCGGTGAACGGCTTGTCGGGAGGAGAGCAAAGCGTTCCTGGCCAAAATCAGTGGGCAGGTCTGTGCCAGATCAATGCCCTGATGCAGCACGTGGCCAGCAGCTGGCAGGAGCCATCTCCCATGTGAGTCACCTACAAGGCTGCAGGTGCTGGAGACCTATGGAAAGTTGAATCCTAGCCACTAACAGCAATGTAATCATGTTGCTTGCTCAGATCTCCTGCTGATAAATGCACCCAGTCACTCCTAACTGTCTCCCGTACAAAATAACACCTTCCAGAACACCTACCTCGTCAATAGATTTTTAACCACACTGCAGCTGCACAAGAAAATCCATTCATCAATTATAAATCAATTGCAGAAGAGAAATCTGCAGCTCACCTGATTGCCCTTGCTGTCCCTGCTATTCACTGATCCAGCCTGCCAGGTATTATTATTATTACTGCTATTACTATTACTGTTATTTCAAAGGCAGGATGAATTAACAGATAATTCCTTCCTTCATTGATAATAACTGCACAAGTAATTCCTGAACAGAGTGATCTTCCCTCTGGTAGGAAAGGGAGAGAGACTGAAAGGGAAAAAGAGAGAGAAAGAGTCTGTGTGCCACAAAAGGCCATGGAAGTGGGATGTGCCAGATGCAACTGCAGTCCCTGGCTACAGCACTCCCGCTCTAACTGCAGGAGACTTCTTTAAATAGGTAACTATGCCCTGAGAAGAAGTTCTGCTCCTCCTCTCCTGTTTACACTGTCAGTTCCCAGCCCTCTCATTCCAGGAAAAGAAGACTTGCATTATTCGAGGCTGCTTTTAACAAATAAAGTATTTGCAAAAGCTTACTTCAGAGGGAAGGATTGGGGGGGGGGCTTGTTGCTCGACATGAAAATATGTAGCTGTCTGGATAAGGGGAAGCAAAGGCAGGCTGGAAATGACTTCAGGAAGTTTTATCCACTCTCTGATAAACATAGCTGCATTTACAATCATCGGGAATGGTGAGGAGAGAAACGTTATATCAAGGTCCGAAAAGAAATAATTAAAATAAAATAATCTGGGGGAAGGTTTTTTTTTTTTACCCTTCCCTGGTGAAGCAGGATTACGGATATTTTTCTGTTTTATTAAATTAATCACTCCAAATATGGCAGTGTGCTAGTATTTCTGGAACTAAACAAGTAGCAGGACAACTGGATATTTTACTTTTTTTTGGTGTTGAGTGTTCCGAGGTGACTAAATTTGCCTTGTTGAGCCTTGTAAAATCCTGACTTAATCATGTAAACTTCTGTGTAAGCAAAATAGACGAAACTTCAAAGGGTCAAAAACCCTTTAGGGATTTGTGAGGAGACGCCAGCAATAGATCCTAATCTGCCTCCAGAATCCTGGCTGTATTTGTCCAAGAAACTGGTACCAGCAAACTCTCGAAGGTAGAGATAGTGGGTTGATTCAGCCTTTATCCCCTTAGAGAGTATTGGCTTTGTGAGGCTCTAGGCAGCGCTTCAACGCCAGGGGATCTTGCCCAAACCCTCTAAAAATGAAGTACAGGAGTAATTTGAGATAATGACTTTGTAACAGGCTTGGGCAGACCTTGGACAGAAGAAGTGAGAGATGTTATCACCCCAGCATTCCTCTTAAAATGCAGTTTTTCCCCCTGCCTATTCCCAGTTAGTCAAAGCTACATTAACATTCCATCCAGGGCTGCTAAACAGAATCTTAATTAGTCCTGATACTCTTGTGCAAGGGGTTTATTCATTGCACTCTTAACTAATGGTTGCTGTCAGAGTATTTTTTTCTTCTTTGGGTTCTTTGGGGATATCGTGTTCTTCTGCAAAGCATGACAGAAATGTAATGTGCATAAAAAAAAAAAAAAAATGCTTACAGATCTAAAATCTTGTGACTGAGGCTGACTCCAGCCTTGTCTAATGGCGAGACATTGTTAGGACTAATGAGAGTAACTTCACCAAGAGAAATATCCCTGCATTTTGTTTATCTTAAATTTCAATGGTACACGCTCTCTCGCTCTTTTTTTTTCCCCGTGACAGAAAACAGTACATACTTGTTAGTGTTTTGAAGTAGTTCAAGCAGCTCCCACTCAATTTCCATCCCTCTGTAGTTTGCATTAGTGGCTCAGTATTTAGCAGGAGAGTCTGTAAGTGGAGAATTAACAAATTACCAAGCAGCCCGTTGTTCCTGCAGGACCCTTTTCTTTGCATTAAATCTTATTTATAACCCCGTTTCACAGTCGTTCCTCCCTCATCTTAAACCCCACACAGGAGTACACCCGTTTCCGTTTTACACGCACACTCGTGTCTGTCCCCGCAGCGCTCCGTTCGGGCTGGCTCCGGGTTCAGCAAGGGGAAGCTTAGGCGCCCGTAAGAGTTCTGCGCACACGTATCATGTGAGATGAGCATCCCTCGAGGTTATTTGTGGCTCGGGCCTTTATCGTGACAGTGAACAGCCACGACATGCACCACTAAAGCCAAAGGAGAGGCAAAGCGGGGGTGCCGCGCCATCCGCGCTGGGCTCTTTCGTTGATGAACCGCGGCAGAAGCTGCTTTTTGCCTGTAAATTTACGTTCAGCTACACGGATCTCGGAAACAGATTTATAAGTCTATAAATTACCGTTTCTTTCTTGGGGCTTGGAGGAAAGAAATAAAGAGGAGAGGGAGAGAGCAAGAAACAGAGACACAGAGAGAGAAAGTGTTTCTCTAAAATAGGAGGTTCGTGTTATTTAGCTGCTGCTCACCCCTATTAAAGCCTCCTTCCCATAAGCTTGCGTAACATTGATTACTCACAAAGAGTTCACAATAACTATCATGTAGCTAAACTAATTGAGACAATCATGCTAAGTTATAGTCAGCCTAAAAGGTACCATTGATGTGGTAATGCCTATAGAAAGTCAGACATGCGACTCACTACCATTTAATTGCTCCTTTAAACCTGTTATTACAATGTTAACTGGCTTAAGTATATATCGCTCCCTTTTATTGCCTTGATGTGACAAATTAAAACATACACTCTGGAAGCGGCATTCATTTGCGGACGTAGTTGCAGGAAAAAGGGAGCCGGGCGATGTCAAACCTGTCAGGATGAATTAATTTTAAAACTTGCATTTTGCACTGCAATTCCCAGTGCAGCTTTGTTGCACTGGGAAAACATTTTTATATATAAACGTATAACTGTTACATATAATATCATATACGCTTATTCCATCAAGCTCAGAGCTGCCGTAAAACGAGCCCCAGCGAGCTAAAAAAAAAAAAAAAAAAAAAAAAAAAAAAAAAAAAAAAAAAAAAAAAAAAAAACACCCACAACCAAAAAACAAGAAAACCACCCCTTTTGGCTCCGAGGTCGTAGAGTCTAGGAAAGCGGGGAGGGAGGCAACAACGGAGCTGCTACCTCGGCTCAGCGCCACACGCCTTTTGGGGGTGGAGGGGAAGGGAGTTTTGTGTAGTTACCTCCCTCGGGCTGTCGAGTCCCAGGCCCCGAGGAGGAGGAGGTTACCCGCGCCCCAAGACACGGGAGCAAGGTGGCAGCCGCCGTTCTTGCGGGCTGCTCTTTTGCCGCTTTTCTTCACTATGAAGCCTCTGCCGCGCTCCCGCCAGGAGGGAAAAAAACCCCAACATTTCTTGCTTCCCCATGCTGAGGGCTGAGCCGGGCTTGGGATCATTGACACGCACCAGGCTGCGCCGCTGCCGGCCCCTCATTGCTCTGCGCCTCTCCCCCCGGTCCCCCGTGCATCCTCCGCGGGCTGGGCGGGAGCTTCACGGGCTCCAGGTGAAACCCCTTCCCTAGAGCAATGGCGAAGGCATTAATTCCCCCAAACAAGAAATATGCAGTTTCCTTCTTCCCTTTCCCTCTCTCCCCTCCTCCGCTCGCGGGAAGATGTCAGGGGGTTAAAATGTCCTGCTCGCCCTCTCCCTTGATCTTGGGAGAGAGGTAAGAGTTGCTGGCACCTTTATGGGACTCAGACCTGCGGCGGCTGCGGGAAGCGTCGGCCCCTGCTAACTTTGATCGGCCTTATTCATCCCAGCTGCGCTCTATTTGTTTGTCATTTCTCCTTTTTACTCTCAGAATCGTTATTTATGGTCTGAAAAGTGAAATGCGCAGTGATTTGCCTTTACATGGACTCGGCAAACGGGGGGGAGACACCTCCTCCCCTCCCCCTCCCTGCGAGGGGGGGACTGCCAAAAGAGAGGGAAAAAACCCTGTCTCAATCATTATCAAATCAGCTTTGAATTCATTACTCCAGAGCATTAACTAATTACCAGATCAGAGAGAAGAAAAAATAAATATCCCTTTAAATAACTGAAGGTAATTATAACCCTGTTGTTGACACTAACGATTAATAATTGATCAGAAGCTATACACAATAAATTGTCAATTTATCTCCCTATAAAAATGCTCATACTTATTTTTATTTTACTTCCTAGGCATTATTTAAGAGCCCGAGCAGCAACAGTATCTACACAGCCGCCGTGAGAGGACTTTTTTTTGTCCCCTGCACAAATATTCGGGAGTATTTTGAAATCCCTCGTCATGGATGACACAAGACCGAGCGGAGAAGTGACTTTCTGCCTGTGTGCGTTCTTGCCTTTCCGAGAGCGTCTGGGCCGGGGTGACACCCCCCCGCCCTTTCCTTTCGGTCCCTAAATCCCTAAAGGATCCAGGTTAACGGAGGCCACCCCCGAGACTGAGTGGCCAACTCCCTCTGTCCCTTAATTTTTGCTCAGGGAAAATGCTGCCGGTTCGGTCGGGATTGGAAGCGAAATGGTGACATTATTCCATGATTCACGGCTCGGGAGGGGGAGCACGGGTCCAGGAGAGGGCTGTCACTTCGGGCAGGGCGCTCACAGGTAAAACACTCCCCCAGAGCACGTCTGCCTCCAGGTCGCTGCCTGCAACTCCGAGCTACCTGTGAGCCAGCGCGTCCTGCGGACGGCGCTTCATTCTGTACTTTCAATAAATACTCTGCTTCAGAGACGCCGAGTAATAATCAGGGATTAGATGTATGGGTGCTTGGACTATGCACTATGGATCATTTTGTTTTAAACTTTTCTTCCCCCCCCCCCCGCCCCTTTTATTTCTTTAGAAGCTGGAAACATACCTAAGTTATTAGTTACAGGATTAAAAACAGAGATGAACATCACATTACTTATTGTGGAGTATTACTCTAATAACAGTATTATTTTTACCATCATTGTTCAGTTTCTACAATGGAAAGGTTCTTTTCTACTACCTGGATCGTGGGAAGCTTGCCTAAGTACCCGAGATATGTCTGAATGCAGAAGGCAAGGAATCGATCGACCTATATATAAATTCTGTTTGAGGTGTATTTTTGTTTGTTTTGGGTTGCTGCTTTTTTTTTTTTTTTTTTTTTTTTTTGGGGGGGGTGTGTTGGGAGTTTTTTTAGTTTTATGTGTGGGGGGGTTGTTGTTGTTTTTGGGTTTGGGTTGTTTTTTTTTTTTTGGGGGGGGGGGGCTGGGGGGAGGGGTGGTTTGTTTGTTTGAAAAGTTAATAAGCAACAAAACCCTCCCGGTATTGATTACGTTCCTGCCACGGCCTCTCAGACGAGCAACGAGTCTGAACCTCCTTCAAGTGAGATGTATAACATGTGGCGGAGCCAGAAACTTTCAGTGGTGACAGGGTTGTGTTTTTTTTCCCGTGAGGATGGACACGGAGAGGCTACCGCGGAGCGGAGGAGAGCGCGTCGGGCCGGGCTGCTCCGCTCCGCTCCGGGCTGGCCGGTCCCGGGCCACTCCCGCTCCTCGCCACAGGGCCGGCGGCCCCGCCGTGTCGGGAGCTGATTGATAGCCCATTAGGGAGCTGGCTGCCGTCAGGTAGGGCTGAGTCAGACAGCCAACCTTACATCTTCTTTATTCACCTGGCAGATCACCCTTCCATCCCTCCCCAAAACCTGAGGACCATCTCCGCGGGTAGAAATCCGTGAGGGCAGTCCTTTTTGTTGCTGTGTTGTTGGTTTTGTTATTTTTTAATTTTGTTTTTTCCTTGCAGCCTGCCTCTCTGTTCTAGGGGCTGAGCAATTCGGAGGCAAATACGTCAATGGAGTGGGGAGAGGAACGCAGATGCCCATTTTGCTTTACATTAACTTTCTTCTTAGCCGGGCCCGTTTCCCTCCAGCCACGAGCTAGTGCGCAGAGGGAAACGGGCAATTCCCGTATCTGTCTGTCTGTCTGTCCGCTGCTGGCCTGAGCTACGTGTTACCTTCGTCCCCATCCCTTTCCCTAGCCTCCAGCCCAACAAAGGTGAGCGACGCTTTTTTTCTGCTCCTAAAGGCAGTTGGTGAGCAGCTTTCCTGAAACAATAACTCTCTTATTGAGAACAAATGTTGACATTTGCAGGAGCGAGGAAAAAAGCAACCCAGGAAGTGTAAAGTGGAAAGCGACCCTCTTCCTATTTGACGACAGCCCCAATTCCTCCGGGATCCCACCTGAGATTAAAGCCCGAATTTCAATAAATCAGCTCTAATGAAACCTCTGGCCCCGAAGAGGGAAGGGTTTGCCTTTCCCGCTCCGAAATAAGCACAGAAACGAGGGGCAGGGGGTAGGGAGAAGAAGAAGTAAATATAGAAAGGGGTGTGAGATTTTAATCCCAGAGGGCTCATTAGCATCGTTATGAAATAAACCATACACAGAGTAATGTATTTTATCGTTCATTCCTTTTTTTTTTTTTTTTTGCTACACAGAAATAATCACATTGTTTTTGCCAACGTTCTAGCAAGGCTACACTTTCCTCCTGCTTTCAATTTTGATTACTAAATCTCGAATGATGTTGAATATGCAGTTCTCGCCCATTAGTTTCTTGTTTAAAAAAATAAATTCATATGCCAAATCATTTCAGTGGCGCCCATCTGCATCCATGAACCGTTTGTGAATTTCTCAGAGGATGAGAGAAGTCCATTGGGTTTTACATACATAGTGAATACTTGAAAGCGAGTTTTCCGAGTCTTTCTACTTTTCTTTCCAGAAAGAAATCCAGGTCTAAATACTAGCAAGGGTGGGTAAATTATGGAAATCTTTTATAAGTCTTTGGGCGTATAAACATCAAAGGAATGTCGTTAGCCTTTTCTAATCTCTGCCACAGCTTTTGGTTTTTACCAATTGAAATGTACACTTTGTGTCCAACAGAGACCTGGGACATAAAACATGGGTGGTGGGGGCTCATGGAGTAGGAGCAAGAGTGGGGGAAAGAAAGTTCAGGCATTTCCTTTGACATAAAAATCCCTCCGTAAAACCTTCCTGGACTACACAGTAAAAATAGTCAAGGATAATCATAGTAAATATTTGAAATCTGCATCATATGCTAAACTGGAGGGAAAAAAGTTAATTACTTAGCTGTTTGCCTAATTGTACTACACACTACATGCAGATAAAATTGCATTCTACTTTAACGAAAAAGTAAAGTAAAGCAAAGAAGCTTCATCCCACAAACAGCATAAGAATATGAGTAGGCCTTCAGCTGCAAAGATCTTTACTGCTTTAGATTTAGTTAGATGTATCCCAGAGTATTCCAGGATAACGTTATTAATTTCTGCCCTTTCAGCTGAAAAACACACGCATTTTCTCAGTCAGTTAGATGTCTTTATAGGGGTAAATTACAAAGGGGGGTGAGGGGAATGTGCAAGGGAAGATGGATCATGGGAATTGTGTATATGCATTCAAGAAAAACAGCTTCCTTTCCCCTATTTAATATAATCACAACATATTTCCAGACTCCAGACTAGCAGGGCTCTTTATCCAGTTAACCTTCCCAAGGCTGATGCCTGAAGTATCTAAGATCACTTTCAAATGCCCTTTCTAACAAGACCTGAGCAAAAGGCCACTAATTTTCACTGAACAAAAAGCCACTGGAGAGAGATCCGTTTGTCAATATCAACTGGTCCAGCAATTTCCCATCTTCAGACACATCAGCCTATCTGAGCTGGCAGATGTTTAGACAAGATTTTATAAATTGTTCAATATCAGACCATAATGAACCCCAACTGACCATTCCAAAGCAGCTAAAAGCATTCAGGATCTCCCCTGCTGGGATCTAATAATGCTCTCATGCTGGAACATTATTAATCATGGAATAAAATAGATGAGCCTCTTGAAAAATAAGTGTATGATTGATTAAAGGGCAATCTAAGAAGCTATTATTCTTGTTTTATAACCGTAAGTTATATTCACTCAATTTATCTTTGGGGAAAAAATAAATGATTGTTCGTTCCTTCTCTGAAATTATATTATATGAAGATTCCATTATTTTACTAAAAATTAAAATTGGGAGTTGGCTAATTTTATGATTCAAATCAAGCCGTGTTTCCAATGTAACTGTAAAGGTATGGTTTACCAATATAAAGAGGGAAAACCATAAAGAAAACCCAAACAGGTATTGGACTTTTAATCTTATTTTTGTTTTTTCCCTCGCATATTTTAGCCAGAAGCCGAAAAGAAGTAATCAGAAGTAAGCCATAGTTGATAATACCTTTTCCCCTAGAAATAGTCAATTTAAAGAATGGTAACTCAAATAAAGAGCTACTTCACACCCAGTATAAATAGTTTATAAGAAACATGCATATATTCCCATCACCCTTTCTACGCATATTCATGTATATATACAAATACGTATTTGTACATATGAATGTATTTAAAGCTTAAGTATAACGGAACAAGCCAGAAGGAATTAATTTATGCAAAGTATATATTTGCAACATGTTTAAATTGCTTACTTATTACATGATCTTAGCTCTACTAGTGAAATTAGAAATTTCCTCCTTTTCTAAATAATAAATTAGTATTTTGAGGGAAATGAACAAAAAACACAACATTGTTGCAGACTAGTCTGTTTTTATTTACAATTAGAGATATAAATTAGTAAAGAATTCTTGTTAAACAACCGAAGATTGTATAACCATCAACGTTTCAAATAAAAACCAGGCAAAATTTATTTACAAAAAGTTCAGATTTCATTGCAATACAACTTGCATAAATTACTAGAAGCTTTATATTGTTACAAAAATAAATATCAAATTTGTTTCCACTTTGTAAGGACTCAAGTTCTCCAATCACGTCTTTATTATCTCTACTGTATACATCTTTTACAAATAAATTTTACAATAAATCCTATCACACCTATCGAATAGATACCGTGGCAATGAAGTGATCAATTCAAGATATCCTGAGAGAAACAGATCTGTTTTCAAAAGTCACACATACATTGGGGAAACTATACTATACCAGCAAACTCACATATGTCCAACAAAATTCTGGTTTAATAATTAGATTCTGAAGATTTAATAGTGCTCTGTGGTCTTCTTTTATACAGTGGCACCAGATGTGATCCGGATTTAGAGATTTGTTATATATATTATCTCGGGGAGAGATGATGGCTTGCTGACTTTTTTCAAAGCAATTGTGACACCTACCTGTGGACCAAGGAAAAAACCAGATCATCCAAAAATCCTTTAATTAAACTCTAACACCATTAAACGGGATGGGCGGGAAAGGAAGTAAGGCAAAATTCTTACCCGTCTAATTTCTCCTAACAAAAATAAAAATTAATTGAAAAATATCGGCAAGGCGATTATTTTTTTGTTGTTGTTTATTTAGCTCTAAATAGTGGAAGTATTCAGAGTGCCTTTGCTTGTTAGGCACGAGCCAAGTCACAGATAACATACCTGGCTTAAGATTCATGTCGGTTTCTTACAGTTGTGCCTTTTTCTTTTAAATACGCAGTCACTGCGTAAAACCTCACTAAGGATGTACAATTTTAGCACTGCCACGTGAGCACAATCACTCTGCTTTTAAATAACAATACCTTCAAAGGTATTTTTTCCCCTAAAGATTTCTTTCCCTAAAGAGTAACTTTTAAGTAGTCCCTATAGCTTTGCCTTACACAAGCGAAGAGTATGCAAAGCGAGGGAACGGTCTAACCTGGCTTGAAAATTAAAACAAACCCAAAAAAGAAAGTCGTCATAAGACGTTTCCGAAAAGAGCAGAAAAAATAATGGTTTACTTTGTGACCAAGGTCTCAAGTAATGAAGCAAGAAATTAACACTAAGCACTTCTAGAACTGTGCAGCACGTCTCGGACCTGATGGCAAATGATCAGTGTAATAGAAAATGTTCTCACTTACTTGCATTGCTGTGTGATTGCACTTCTATAGGTATGGTTGTACTCCTACTGTGCAGACTTCAGTGGGGTCTGTCAAAATATAACCGTCAGTTAGTCACAGGACACAGCCAGCTAACTAGATTATACAGTCTGTGTAGGTCCCAACCCTCACTGGTGCAGAATTCGTAGCTGGGCCGTTTAAAAGACTAGCCAACATTTTTTATTTGCCTGTATCTCGAGTATTTTTGTAGAATAAGATGTCAACCATATTAGTGCAAAACTTTTTCGAAAAAAAGCCCCAAACCCAAACAAACCAAGAAGCAACCAGTTACAAAAAATGTCACGCTCCACGTAATTTCACGTCCAAGGTCAGCAATTATCTGAGCCCAAAGCTGAAAAAAAACACCGTGAGAATACTGGAAACAAAGAGAGTCAAACCAGTTTGTCAGGAAAAAAAAATTACAGGCAATGACACCAATGCTCTCTGGACAGCTTTGTGTGTAGTTTTCCTTTTTTAATAAAAAAAAAAAAAATTACTTTTCAAAGCTACATCTGCAGCCTGTGAGGCTGACCTAAAAGTCTCGCAGGTACCGATACGACGGTGACATGCCCGTTTTAATCCCCAAGTTATAAGAGTGCCCATCTTCTCTCTGGCAGCGGTGGCACCGAGCTCGCTGTTTTTTCCAGAGAAGGTTTCAGTATTTACAGCGCACAGGGGAAGTCTACGGGTCGGGGAGGGAGGACGAGGGAGAAGAGGGAAGAAAGCGACAGAAACAAGTCACCTACCTTTCTTAGAGTCATAGCTAGAGGGCCTGTAATGTTGTTCTAGCTGATTAGTGATCGTTTTCAAAGAGTCACTGCTCTGTTTGTGGACAGAGCTGGTATTTAGGACAGTCTGACTTAGTCCCTCGTTTGAAGCCACTGCTGCGGAGTTATATCTTAGGATTCCCTGGCTCTGCAGAGCGTTAAAGTTCCCGTAGTTTGTATAATTGCTATAAAAAGGTGAGGTGTAATAAATATGCCTCCCCAGGAGGGAGGAGGGCGAGTAGGCAGCGCTGTGCGGGGTGGAGGCGGGGGTGGCCGAGGAGAGCGGCGCAGGCTGGCAGCCTTGGCCCAGGGTCTGACTCTTGAGGTCCGAGGTGGCGATTTCGGCCAGAGACCAGAGTTTGGGCTTGCTGGCCGGCGTCGGGGGGCCGGGGAGGCGCGGGCCCCCAGCGCCGCCTTGCTGGCGCTGCGGGCGGCGTCGGCGTGCGGGTGGCCGAGGAGCGGGGCCTCCACGGCCGCCAGCGGCGAGGACGTGGCGGGCTTGGCCGGCGGGTCGCGCTCCCCGCCGCCGCCGTCATCCTCCTCGATGTCCTCCTCCTCGTCCTCGTCCTCGTCCTCTTCCTCCTCCTCGATGTCCTCGTACTTGTCTTTGCACTCGGAGCCCGACTCGCAGAGAGGGTCTCCCGCTCGGCAGGGCAGCTTCTCGCCGTCAGATTCGGCGGAGCAGGAGTGGTCCGTCAGCGAGTCGACTTGCAAGCTGATCCCTGCGGGGGCCCGCCGGGCATAGAGAGGCAGTCAGGAGGGGCGGCAAAACAGACCGGGAGAGCAGCGAACCCGGCCACCACCGCGCCACCGCTGCGGCCAGGCAGACTCAAGCCACCCCGGCCTTTTCCCGTTCCGAAGAGCACTCATCCCCACGGGCTGGCTCCTCCGCGGCGCCTCCCGCACACCTCCCAGCCCCTCACGGCGTCGCCAGCCGCCCTCCGCCCTCCTCGGCCACAGGCGCTGATCGGCGACAAGCGACCAGAGCAGCCGGAGGCTACGGGACGGGACAGGTTTGGGGGTCGCTTTTGTTAAAAGCCGCGCCCCCGCTCCTACCTCGCTGCCCCGGTCCCGGGGGACTCGAAGGAGCGGGATGGAGCCACCCCGCCGGGGCCGGAGTCACCCCGTGCCTACCTTCGTCCTCCGCGGAGGTTTCGTTGCTCTCGGGCATCTTGTCGGGACTCTCCTCCTTACTCCTCGCCCCATCGCCTTCGTCGTCGTCCTCGTCCTCGCTCTTGTTCCGCGGTGCCCAGGTCATCTTGTTCTCCTTCTTGAGCCGCCGGCGGGCGTTAGCAAACCAGGTGGAGACCTGGGTGAGGGTCATCTTGGTGATGATGGCCAGCATGATCTTCTCGCCCTTGGTAGGGTAGGGGTTCTTGCGGTGCTCCTGCAGCCAGGCCTTCAGCGTGGCCGTGGCGTCGCGGGTGGCGTTTTTCCTGTACGCGGGGTCGTTGAGCTGATAGGGGTAGGCAGGGCTGCCGTACGGGTGGTAGCTGATGGCTCCGGTCATCCCCGTCGTATGGGCGTCGTAAGGGGAGCCCTGGACAGAACAAAACGGTGGGGTTGGCAATTTGTTATTGCTGATAGCCATTAGTGAGTTGTCAAGGCGAGATCGGCGGTTATATTTGTATTTCCCCGGGATGGTGTCTTGTATCCATATTCTATGAGGGGGAGTAGCAGCACCCAAAGGCCATTAAGTTACAATTCCCCCCTCCTTCCTCCGCCCAGCACACAGACACAGGCACACGCGCTTAAAATCGGCGATGTTTTAATCTTTCTGACTAATTTCAGCTCCTTGTAATTGAATATTTCCCAATATAATTTTTGAACCGCCTAGACATTTTAAAGGCCCTACAGGTAGTGTCTTGATATCAACATTTCTCTCAAAGGTTCAAAAGATGTTTCCTTTTTTGCTATAGAAAATACAACAAAGCCGCCACTTAGCAATTCACTGCACTAATGCATTGCAAATCCAATTTGCAAATCAGAAGATATGCACCGTTTCGAATTGTTCAAATGCGATGTAATTAGCATTTTAATTCGCTCTTTAACGTTTAAATTGCGCTTATTTAAGTCTGCATAATGCAAGAAAAGTTAAAGATATTCCTAAGAAACTCGCTAACTTTCAGCACGTCTCTGAACCCCGCAGATCGGAGAGTCGTAGGCTCAACATCGCCCAGTATCCCGCGCAGTTCACAACCTCGCTGCAACTTCCAGCCACTCGCCTACTGCTTCTCAACAGGAAAAACAAGAGAGACCCTCAGATCTTTTATACCTCCTCGAATAAAGACTGCACGACAATTTATGCACTGTATTATGAACAGACGGAAAGCAAGTAGTTTCCCTGTCACTTTGCAGGGAGAGCGAACTACCCCGCTGCCATCCTCTCCTAGGAGGATATCGACAGCGGCTCTAGTCTCAAATTCCGGGCACAGGTCTTTGTGTGTACGGACTAGATATGTGTCTGACTCTCTGTGTGCGTGCGGATTTATATAACTATATAATCTTCTAGATATGCAGTTTATTTATATAGTTTACAGTTTTATTTATATACTTTATGCAGAGAACACACACAACACTCAAATTCAACTGCTCCTTAAACTAATATGAAGAAAGTGAAATCCGAAACTGCGGCCACTACGACCATCTTGGGCTTAAGCGAAGCTCACAGATCGCAAACAGATGCTCCTTTTCATTCCCAAAATCCAGTTAAACCATTAGCACAAAACACACTGAAAGTAAATAAAACCACACGGGGATAAAGCCCCCAGCGCCTCTAAGCACCGACTTAAAAGAGAGAGAGAAAAAAAATAGGGAAAAATAATAAGAAAAAGGAAACCCTCCACTGTGCTATAAAAGCGAAAAGAAAAACATATATATATATACACACATACATATATATATATATATAAAGAAAAAATAAAAAAAAAAAAGGGGGGGGGACGCACACACACGGAAACGGGGGGAGAATGAAAGCATCCAACGCAACCCTTCTGACTGAGACCCTCCGTGTTTTCTTAATCAAAGCGCCCTCCCGGCCCCTCAAGCCTCACGGAGCGCCCGGGACCCAGGCCTGACGGCACCGCGCTTGGCTGGGACGCGAAGCGGAGCCCCGGCCCGGCCCCGGCCCCGGCCCGCCGCCCCGCTCCGCTCCGCTCCGTTCCGCGTGTCCCCGGCCGGGCTGCGGGGCGGCGCGGAGCGATGCGCGGCCGGCGCCGGCAGTGCGGCATGGTGTCGGGGGCTGATGGTGAGTGTGTGAGGAGAAAGGCTGAAGATGATGAGGATGAGAATGCGGATGCTAATGAAGAAGGAGAGGGTTTCTCTTCGGTAGTTACCATGTAGGAGGGGAATCCCGTGGCGGGGTCTGTGGAGTACTGGAGCGGGCTGGTGAAGCCTGTGGCCGCCGCCTGGGCGGTGAAAGCTGCCGATCCCGGGTAAGGGCTGAACGCCGATCCCGACGAAGACCTGGCCAGCTCCTCGCTCCTGGGGGCCGCCAGCGCCGACGCCCCGTACGCCGGGCAGGAGTACAGAGCCAGCGAGCCGGGGGGCTGGTAGAGGTAACCCTGAGGATAGGACATGGCTTGCACTGGCGTGCACAGGAGCAGGGAGGGGGCGAGGGTGACCGGCCCTGCTGCTGCCGCTGCTCCTGGCGCTGCTTTCGTGCTCTCCCTCTCTCCCGCCCGCCCTCCCGCTCCCTCCCTCCCTCTCTCCCTCCCTCCCTCCTTCTCTCTCTCTTCTCTCTCTCCACCCCCCTCCCCCCCCCCCCCCCGGGCTGACTCTGTGCAGTTATGTAGAGAATCAGAATTGTTATAGGCTCCCCCCCATGCGCACCCGATCAGAATGAAAACAAACAGGAGGGGAAAAAATAAAAAAAAAAAAAAGAAAAACAAAAGAATCCCCCAAATGGAAAATTAGTAGGAAAGGTCAGAAATCTATCCGGGTGGGGAAGAGCATCTGGGGGAGATGGAAGCACAGGGGGTTAATAAAAAAGGAAAGAGAAAGGGAAAGAAACAGAAGGAGAGAGGAGACGGGGGGGGGGGGGGGGGCGGTGGTGGAAAGAGTGGCGAGACCCCGAAATCAGAAAAGTGGCTGCTGCATATGGAGTTCTCCCAGTCAGCCAGCCAGCTCCCCCAGCGCCTGCGAGCCTGTATTTTGGGGGAAGTATAGAGTCTGGAGTGAAGAGTTGAGGGAAGCAGCACTCGAGTTTCTGAGGGACATTGGAAAACAGAGCTGTCCGTCACCGCCGCTCATCTGCATAGCCCGGCGGGCCCGCCCCCTCCCGCTCCGGCCCCGGCCCCGGCTCCGTCTCCTCCCGCGGCCGGCAGGCAGCAGGGAAGGCAGACGCCGAAGGCAGGCAGGGAAGGCAGGCTTTGTAATGCAAGGCAGCCTTTCCGACTGCGAGCACGCTGCTAAAGCCAAACGATGATACTGTTCATCAGCTCCTCTCCGGACTCGCGGAGCCATGAATACTTTTCCGTAAACTCTCCACTACACACCCTCTCTCCCTCTTTCTATATCCACAGGGGCAGGAGAGAAGAATAATAGGTATCTGCATCCCCTCCCGCACGCACTCTCCGAAGCGCTGCAGGCGCGCACACGCGTGTGAGATGCGTGCGTTCGCACGCGTGTGTGCGCGCAGGGCCGGGCGCGGCGGAACCCGGCAGCGCGCAAGGGGAGAGCGAGCACTTGGTAAAAGTACTGCCCTATATGGTAGGGAGAAGAGCAACTGCTCAAATCAGCAGATCCAGGATCTCACTGCTCCTGGCAGCGTGAACTTTGCAGTTTTATAAGTTGCCACAAAGAGTCAAGATCTAGTCCTGCAACGCGTTTGCACATGAAGGAAAAGAGAAATCCGCCCATCTTTCTTTCAGTTCTATTTTTCCTTCGCTGGTGAGTGGGGAAGAGGCCTGGGTGACTCCTTCCGGGGGGCTATCTGCCTTCTCCCCCCACCCTTTCCTCCTTTGGCGGATCAGATAAATCTCCTGGTATATAGACTATGTAATTATTTTCTTTTGCCCTCTCCCTTCAGCCCTGGACACTTTCAGCTTCCAGACAGTGTCAGCGCAGCTCCGACCCGGGCACAGGAGGACGAGGTAAAGGCACGGCTCTTGTCTCCTCAGTGCAAGCTTAAATACACACATCTACGTGCACGAGCCCTTCTTTAATGATTAGTCCAGAAGCTCCGTTCAGAAGCCGGCGGCGAGCTGCCTGCACTCAAGCTCTGCCCTTTGCCTCCCGGCACGACTCGCGGTGCCGGCGGTCCCCTGTGTCCGTGTCCCATACCCGCGGTGGAGCCGGGGCTCCCCTCCCCCGGCACTCCTTCAGTCCAACAGCCCCGGGGCGAGACTCTGGGCCCTGGCCGTCCCACCAAGCCGCTGCAGGGGGCCGAGGCGTGCTAGGCCGCTCCGCGCATCCTGCTCCGCACCTGCGCCCCGCAACTCCGTCGCCATCCGTGCGGAGCAGGATCAGGGGCTGTCTGACAGGTAGGGACGGGGCTGCAGGTCTGGAAGCTAATTGCCCTTCCTTCACCTGCAACCTGCAGCAAGGTATCAGCCCCGAACGGCCTTATTAATATTGTTTAGGTGCTCGGGGAAAAAAAAAAAAAAAAAGTTAAATGAAATTGTGTTTTGTTTACAACATCTGTGAGTGCGCACTTATTCCATACTTAAATAAATGAAATTGCTCGACATTTATGGCCGAGTTCCTCATGAAGTACCTCAAGCAGTTTCAGTCAGGTAGGATGGAGACGACGCCGTGGAATTGGTTGGCCACTGGCAGGAGGGGAGATAGCAGTAACTGAAAAATTGCGGGTGTGCAGAGCAGCCTATTATTAATCAATTAAACATGCAGCTGATAAAGAAATACTCTTGGAGAATCCGGTTCAATAGCTTGGCACACACAGCGGGGAAAATGCTGTGCTGCAACTACGGTCAAACCTCGAGATGTGTAAAGTGTCTGAAGCAATCCGAGCTTTCTGATTTCTTTTTCTACCTCAGTTTTTATTTCTCTCCTTTATTCTCATTTTCTGTGAAACCCACATACCAGTTTACTCCTGCCGCTACAAGCAGCAGCAGAGATCTGGCCACCAGACTTACCGGATTAATTCCTATCCAGAGCTATCAGCTGGCCTGTAAAAGAAGCAATCCTTAAAAAGCAGGTGAGGGGGAGGAGGTTAACACCAACAGGTATTTCTTGTCATTAACTCCCGACTTCCTGATAAGAGAGTGATAAACAACTGGTAAACTCAGTGCAACAGATTACAGAAAAGAATTTGCTTTCCTGCTTGGTGATTAATGCGCATATATTAAATAAAAATAGAAACTCTAAAAACAAGGGCTTTATATAAAACATATTCATATTTCAGTATTTCTATGGAATAATCGATATCATGCGACTACATCTGAATAGTCAATTGCTGTGTTCCGCAGACCGATTTCTAAGTATATGAGCTCTGCTTCTGAAAGGAGCAGCAGCTGGAGAGCCGGGAATGCAAAATTAATTATAACATTATAAAGTCATACATGAATCTCTCTAAGCCAACCTGCATGCCTTGCAAAATGTGCTATACTCTCTGCATTTTTATTTGGGAAGCTGTTCTTTTTCCAGGATAAGTGGTGTTTATCTTCGCGAATTGATTGCTTTTAGTTCTTCCTCTCTAATAATTAGTGGAACAATACAGATTGGGAATACAATGGCCGTTGTGTTTACATTATAACAGGGGATTAATGCTATTAAGTGAGTGTTACAGTTATGACCTGGGAAGAGTACTTAAATAAATATCGTGATCCCAGGAGAACTGATGTAATTCAGTTCGGAGTGTGTGTAGATACGCACAGACACACACGCACACACGAGAGATA
Source organism: Sitta carolinensis (assembly GCA_032173965.1). Classification (NCBI taxonomy): domain Eukaryota; kingdom Metazoa; phylum Chordata; class Aves; order Passeriformes; family Sittidae; genus Sitta; species Sitta carolinensis. Next base: position 89,781,841 of record CM063284.1, read on the forward strand.
CAAATCTCCATACATATCTACACGCAGAGACATATGCTACACACGTTAGGTCTACGTGGCCATCCGTGTAAATTGTAGGTGCTGGTTTTGCCTCCATCTGCATGCCTTTCGTCTACGAGAATAAATTTTTGTGATTTTGGTGTGAGGAATGTGTAAATCAGGAACATTACTTCCCTTCCTCCAGACTTAGAGCAACAGATTATATTTCTGATATTTTAATTTGTGCAGTCCAAAAATATTGTTTCATATACAGAAACAGAGTTAATTTCGCAATCAGAGATTAATGGAGTAAAATATTATCATTTCAAAGACAAGTTCTTGCGTTGATTTGATTTGCATAATTTTTGTATGGCTTCAGAAAGGAATGGATTTAGCCACTGCAAGGAGCCGGTATGCATTTTATTACAAGTACACCACTAATTTGACTCTGTACAATGTGGAGGACTAATAGTTAGTGGGACCATTTAAATATAGCTGGCGAAGGCTTTGCAATACACAAACCAGAAAATTGTTTCCGTAATGTTTGTAAACAGCGATCAGTATAGGTGTCTGTATATAACTTCTCGGAGTTATCTCTGTTTTATTTGAATGCCTTTCGCAGGGAAGAGGTTTTTTACTTGTTTGGCTCCACGGCCGAAATCTAATTTTCCCACAGTACTACCCGTTACTAATACAAAGCCGTCTAACTTGTGCTGTTAAACACCAGAATAGTATTACATGCACTTTTTATTGGTAATAACTGCGGCAAATTAACATGCCTACACAGAGACATTAAGACTTTACACACTGTGTTTTTTATTTTAATAATCTATTCATTAGGTCAGCATTTACCTTTCCAGATTTTAAACTGCGACCTCGCCTTGTCTCCTTTAATTCAGTTTCTTCCAGCAGAGCTGAGAAGGTAGAGGAGAGCCCCCCCCCCCCCCCCCCCCCCCAACCCCTGCTATCCCTCATTGCTGTCCTGGTAGACAGGTTTTGCGTTTTGTCATTTATTAGCTACATCTCCTTGCACCAGAGGCTGAAGTTTTCGGGCGGGTGTAGTTGAAAGCCCCGTCTGTGGGGATGGGGCTCCTGCTGCCTCTGCCCGACATTCGGGCGTCTGCCC